>JBBBDQ010001811.1:862500-1267500 GCA_037127315.1 Ascarosepion bandense
TTTTTTTTTCGGTATTCGGATTAATTTTTTCTTTAATTTTTAGAAGGGGACTTTAGTAGTGGAGGTGTGCAGTAATTTTTTGAGAATATTGGGTTTGATAGATGCAGGAGGAAGTGAATTGTTTTATATACCGAGTTAAGTATTATATCAATTGTTGACGCTACAATATATATATATATATATATATTTTTTTTTTAATCATTTCACCCCGAGCAAGGCAGAAACGCCACTGATGTGCAGGGTGCTACATAAATGTAAAAAGATTAATTAGAAAAGTGTGAGGAGTACAAACTAGTTAGAAAGGAACAATAGAAAGCTGAGAAAGCAGGTGTGATGACAGATACATAGTTGGAGAGAAAGGGAATGTTATACAGGGGTGGGGAGAGTGGTTAGTAGATGAGTATTGACTTTGCAGTTAAATTTCTGGAGGTTGTAGCCGTCAGGAAAGCAAGAATACGGGTGCGAGTTCCACAGGCGGGAAGTGCGAGAGAAGAAGCTGCAAGAGTAGAATTGTCGTCTGCATTGGGCTAACCTGACTGTGAATGGGGGGACCCAGTTGCCAGTCTGGTTGCACGAGTAAACACCCGTTGAGGAGGCATCAGTAACTTAAGTTCGTCTGAGCAGAAGCCATGAAAGTATTTATAGAACAGACAAAGGGAGGCGACCTTTCGACGATGGGGAAGTGGCTGCAGTCGAGCCGCCAGATCAGTATCTATCACATTACAGACTCTCCTCTGGAGCCTGTCAAGAACACTGAGGAGAACGGCAGGGGCACCTGACCATAAATGGCAGCAGTACTCCATGCACGGACGGATGGTTGACTTGTATATATGCAGGATGGATTCAGGCGGAAAAAACATCCTGGATCGACGTAGTGACCCAATATAAATAATTCAATTCCACATTCATCTATCAAACCCAATAATCTCCTAAAATTATTGCACGCCCCCATTACTAATGCCCCCTTCTAATGATTAAAAAATAACCTTAATATCAAAAGACTTACTAATTGCAGCATGACAGTCATTTTGAATGAAACTCTCTCTCTCTCTCACAAACACACACACGCGCGCACAGATATATATATATATATATATATATATGTGTGTGTGTGTGTGTGTGAGTGCGTGCGTGTGTGTGTGAGGGAGAGAATTTCATTCACAATGACTGGCATGTTGCAATTGGTAAGTCTTTTGATATTAAGATTATTTATCCTTGTAATCCTTAGAAGTATATATATATATATGCCACCGGCCGTAATTATTAGGCCACCCTAGTTTTTAAAAAAAATTATGTATTTCATACTATTTTTAGTATTTATTGCCAAGTGGATAATTGTAAATGAAAATAGAATGTTTTTTTTGTTATTATTACTTCGCAAAATTTTACAAGGCAGCCAGGAAGCCTTTGCTTGGCCAGCCAATAAGAAGAAGAGACTAGCATGGGGAAGACAGCGCAAAAACTGGACACCAGAACGGTTCATTTGATGCATATGTTATTGGGTAGTATTAACAAAAGAACCATTCTATTTTCATTTACACTTATTCACTTAGCAATAAATACTAAAAAAATATGAAATATCATTTTGCCAAATAATTATGGCTGGTACTGTATCTGTTATGTCATTTATTATATATATTGATTATTTATTATGTCTATTCATTATTATCTATTTATTATATTCATATATTATGTCTGTTTATTATGTCTATTTATTATGTCTGTTCATTATTACCTCAATTATTATGCTTATTAATATATCTATTATGTCTGTTATTATGTAATTTAATATATCTATTATTATCTCATTTTATATCTATTTATTATGTTTATTCATTATCATTTCATTTACTACATCTATTTATTATGCCTGTTTATTATGTATATTCATTATTATTTCTATTATATCTATTTAACTAGCAGTATAGCCCGGCGTTGCTCGGGTGTAATGAAAGCTCTAAAACTAATCCATGGTCGTGGCGCTCAGACTCTTTGAACATTGGTACGAAAGACTAAAAAGCAATAGTTGTTTCCAGTTAAAGCGAAACCATAGACAGAAAGAAAAATAAATGGATGTAAGTCAAATTTTGATTTTCTGGTATCGATATCAAGTAAGTTTTTCGTCATAAACTGAATTTTGAGGGCTAAATAAGCCCTCTGAGTAAATGGTATCATGGCTGAGACTAAGAACTACAATTATGCCTACTATGCCAAACCCGAAGCAAAAACTAAAATAAAAGTGCTGAAAAAATACAGACATATAGCCAAATAAACACACACACACAAACATCTTGCCTTATATATATATATATATATATTATCGATTTTCTGCACTATTGTAAGAACTGCAACCTTGAAACTTCTGAATATCGCTTCTTATGTCTTTGTCTATGAGTGTATCAAATTTGATTAAAATCGGACCACTCCTTTTACAACCCGATTTTTTCGATTATCGATTTTCGATATTTATCGGGGGTAACTCGACACGAAACCTAGCTAAGAACACTCACAACCACTTATAGTACAACTGAGTAAATTTTCAAGAAAACCGGTTCAGCTGTTTCGGAGTCTATAGGTAACGGACACACACACACACACACACACAGAGACAGACACGCACACAGAGACAGACACGTACACACAGAGAAAAAGTTCCATTTATAAATAAGTTTAGATATGTCTCATTACTATTGCATTGTTGCATCAGCTTAATGAATCCTATCACAAAACTAACCGTCCGAATCCTGCTGACTAGAGCGAGAAGCAGAATCTGGCCAGAGATAGGGCAGGAACAGTGCGGGTTCGTCAAAGACACCGGAACAAGGAGCACCATAATTATGATGAGGATGCTCTCCGAAAGGGCAATACAAATGAAGAAGGACTAGTTTTATCGATTATGCAAAGGCGTTCAACAAAATACGTCACAAAAATTGATGGAGATGCTCAGCAGCCTCGACATATTTGGGAAAGACCTAAGAGTAATCTAGAATCTCTACTGGCAGCAAATCGCCTGCATACGGACAGGTAAACAATTCAGCGGATTCACAAAGATAGAAAGGGGCGTAAGACAAGGATGCGTCTTTTCACCGGAACTGTTAAAATTGTACAGTGAGACTATTATGACGACCCTAGATGTTATGCCAGGATTTGTCATGTACGCATACGATAAAGTGCTGATTGCTGACACGGAAAGGAAACTAGATAACCTACTTCAGAAGGTAGCTGAAGAGAGTGACAAAAAAGGACTACAAATAAAATGCCAGAAAACCGAATGCATGGTCATCAAAAAAATGACCAGCACAAAATGCCAAATACAGTTGGGAGATACTAAAATCAAGCAGGTATAAAAATTTAAATACCTGGAAAGTGTTCTAACAGAAAAGGGAAAGTGCGACACAGAGATCCGAAAGCGAATTGGCATGGCGAAGGAAGCATTCCAGAAGTTGAGTAAAGTATTAAGACACAGGAAAATTTCACTAGAAACAAAGAAGAGAGAACTGGATTGCTATGTGATGTCAGTTCTTCAATATGGCAGTGAATGTTGGACAATATCATGAAAGATTAAGGAAAAACTGGAAGCAGGTGAAATGTGGTTCTACAGAAGGATGATGCGGATCTCGTGGACCAAGCATGTAAGGTTTTGGAAAGAATGAAAACAAAAAGGAAATTAATACTGAGCATCAGGAAGAAACAACTAAAGTTCCTGGGACATGCAATGAGGAAGGAGGACTTGGAGAACCTGATACTAACAGGCCAGATAGAGTGAAAATGAGACAGAGGAAAGCAGCGGATAACATATTTGAAGGGCTTGAGCAGGTGGATGACGGAACGGGGGATGCGTGTTGTAACAGGAGAAAGCGTGCTAAGAGCCACCAGGGATAGGAAGACGTGGAAAGCCATGATCGCCTATGTCCTGAAAGGACAGGGCACATAGAAGAAGAAGAAGATATATCCCAACTGTTTATAAGAAATTATAACGTGGATATAAAGTGGGGGATCAAATCTATATTATAATCAATATATAAACTGATCCCTTATTTTGTGGCCATGCTAGTTTCTATACATTTATATTCTAGATTTATGGGCTTGAGCTAGTGGATGGCAGAGCGAGGTTTGGGTGGTGTAACAGGAGAAAGCTTGCTAAGAGGCACCTGGGATAGGGAGACGTAGAAAGCCATGATCGCCTATGTCCTGAAAGGACAGGGCACATAGAAGAAGACTGTTGAATCTTTGAATATATATTATCTCATTTAGTTTATTATATCTATTTATTATGTTTTTATTATGTCTATTTATTATGTTTTTATTATGTCTATTTATTATGTTTTTATTATGCCTATTTATTATGTTTTTATTATGTCTATTTATTATGTTTTTATTATGTCTATTTATTATGTTTTTATTATGTCTATTTATTATGTTTTTGTTATGTCTATTTATTATGTTTTTGTTATGTCTATTTATTATGTTTTTATTATGTCTATTTATTATTACATTATTATAAGGTCTATCATTATCTCATTTATTATGTTTAGTTATCCTTATCTCTTTTATTATATCGATTTATTTACAAGATAAAAGTGATATATTTTACTTATTTACTCAGTTATATATATATATCCCGATTAGATTAGAGTTGAATTTTCATTCATTTACTTCAGCCGGGTTAGCAGTGGGTTTGTCTCGGACGAAAAATCGTGAGGGAGACAATTCATTTTCATCCGATTTAAATTCAGTGTTGTCTTTCTTTCTAGATTGGTTGCACAAATCTGGCCAAACTAAACAATTTAATTTTACTATATACGTAATAAGGTTAAAAAATATATCAAAATATCCCCAAATCTTCATTTCCCAAATTTTAATGATGTAGTTTGATCGAACTTTTGTATTTTTTAACGCTTTTAACAGTTTATAGCTATAGCATAACGTACAAACTCACAAATAAACAAAAATTGCAAAGTTATACATACAATGAGAAACTTACGTCTACAAGAAAGAATAGGTATAAAAAGAAAAAAGTATTTGGAATATTTAGCATAATTTCAGAATAAGACAAGGTAACCAAAATGTTCTGTCCGTTTTTAAAGGGGAAAAAAACGCTTCACAGTAGGTGTAACTTATATATAGTCTTCGAAGTAATCACCATCGACATCCGGCACCTTCTGCCAATGTGTCTCCAGCTGTTCAATGCCCTTGCAATAGAATTCGGGAGGTTTTGACACAAAGGTGCCCGTAAGTCTTTTGCGCAAGTCTGTTTCATTGGTGAAGGATTTCCCACGAAAATGCTTATCCAGGGAGTGGAAGAGGTGGTAATCAGATGGCGCAAGGTCAGGTGAATAAGGTGGATGGCACAGTCTCTCACCCAAGTTGCTGTATGGTATCCCTGACCACCCCCGCGACATGCGGCCTGGCGTTTTCATGGAGGAAATGCACATCTTTATCTATTACACTACCCGCACATTCAAGCTTACAGCACCTGATATTCCCAACTGGTCATTCATCTAGGTAGTGACCAGGCTTAACATTACTTAACTCCAATTTCCAATTCTAAGCCTTTATCCATTACACTACCCGCACATTCAAGCTTACAGCGCCTGATATTCTCAATTTATTCATTCATCTAGGTACAGAAGAACAGATATTACATAGCAATCCAGTTATATTTTCTTTGTTTCCAATTTAGATTTTCCTGTCACTGGTTGGCTTTTGAAATGCGTCCTTGGCCATGACAATGCGTCTTTGAATCTCAGTTTTTTCACTTTCCATCCTCTGTTAGAATGCTTCCCAATGTTATTTAACCTTTGGGACATTTATTTGTTTCTTCTGCTGACCTTTCTGACTCAGAGATTGGACTTGCCAAGGAACCAGTTATGATATGTACCCATGTTTTAATCCACTAGGCCATATATCTACGAATTTGACTACAGACACTTGAAGATGGCTACAGAGTACAATGTTGTTAAGTGGGGCAAGAAATGGCTTGTTAATTTTAATGCCTTTAAGACGAAATTGCTTTTCTTATTAATCTTAGAAAACCATTTCTGTCTTCCATCATCACGGCTAATGTCAACCTCCAGGAGAGTAATTCATTGTGCCTTCTTTGATCTCATGCTTTCTACTGATATGAAGTGAAATGATTATATTGAATCGATTGCTAGAAAAGTTAATTCAATGTGCTGTGCTAGACTTTTTTTTCCAGAATCTACCTTAAATGTATATAAATCTGTCATTTATCCATGAACTCAATATCGTTGTTGCATATAGTCTGGTGATTCTGCTATGGTATCCTAGAAATTTTAGAAAATCATTCTTTTTAAAGGAGATTTTCCCGTCTCTCAGTGCTCTGGTTAGCTTTTGAAATGCATCCATGGCCATGACAATGCGTCTTTGGATCTCAGTGTCGCACTTTGCATTCTCTGTCTGAATGCTTCACAGGTAATTAAATTTGTTTATTTTATTTTAGTTTCTCACATCTTTATTTGGCATATATCCCTATAATCTACATCTCTATAATATACACTCTTTATGCTTTATTCGGTCGAGCTAGCTCGGACATTAATGAGTCTATTACACCAACAATCACGGATCCGCATCAAGGTTGGAAGGTCATTAAGGTGGAATCTACTCTCATAATAGTTGGTCAGTGCTGATTGCTGACCGATCAACCAATCTTGCGCCATTGCTAAGTGTTGTGAGGAGTAGATTACTTAAAAACTTTTCTTTTGCTCGCCAAATCGCCTCCTGCGTTCGCGTAAGATTGCAGAAATATCAGAGATGGATCCTTAGAGCTGTTATTTAGTTGGATGCTGTCTCCAAAAGATGTTAAGTATAGCTCTCAGCATTCCATTGTAAGGTCTATCAAGGGTTTTAGTTAACACATTTTAACCCAGTGTCCTCAGGTTTTAGAACATTAAATTCATTTACAAATCACAAGAATTTTTCTTCCAACCGGGCAATATTTGGAAGGTAATTTTATTGATGAATCAATAAGTCATCACTACCTATATATAACTAGCAGTATAGCCTGGCGTTGCTCGGATGTAATGAAAACTTTAAAACTAATTCATGGCCCTGGAGCTCAGACTCAGCCTAAAGAATATTTGTGTGAAGTTTGGCGAGAATCGGATAAAAATTGTGGATTTGTATAAAGGACATACAAACAGATAAACAGACACACACACAAACATCTTGCCCTATATATATATATATATATATATATATCATCGATTTTCTGTACTATTGTAAGAACTGCAACTTTGAAACTTCTGAATATCGTTTCTTATGTCTTTGTCTATGAGTGTATCAAATTTGATTAAAATCGGACCACTCCTTCTATAAACCGATTTTTTCGATTATCGATATTTATCGGGGGTATCTCGACACAAAACCAAGCTAAGAACACTCGCAGACGCTTATAGTACAACTGTGTAAATTTTCAAGAAAATTGGTTCAGCCGTTTCGGAGTCTATAGGTAACGGACACACACACACACACACATACAGACACACACACAGACAAACTTCCATTTATAAATAAGTTTAGATAATGGTTTTATATAATGATTTATACCCATTATTTTTTTTACAGTTTTTTATGCTGTCCTCAAATGAGGACACTGGGTTAAAATGGGTTAATGTCCGGGTAGTGGCACCATACATTAAAACCGGCTTTACAGTTTCGCGAAAGAATCCAAAACGACTCAGACTTATTCTTATTCCTTCGCCATTACAACAACCTCAGAGAGCGAACTTCTACATTGAGTGGGTCTTGGAACATATATTGGGTTAGAAATAGTATAAAAATGCATTTTATTTTCAAGATAGTGTTGAAAGCAGCTGACGTTGATTTGTGTAAAGATTCTAGCTATAGACTTGTTTGTTCTTGCTGCTTCTTCACATGATCACGTCCGAACAATAGATTGCAATTAAATGGCAATATTTCTATCAATGAACATAGCTCGGGGCGTTCGGCTTTCATCTTCGCCTACCAGATGCGGTATTCATTTTACTTATTCGCTGGAGATCTGAGACGGAGAAATGTTTGCAGGAAAAGATTTCTATAATCACCGCAGCCAGTTTTACATGTGCTTGTTGAAAATACGAAATATGTTTTCGTTAGAGATAAATCGAAATGGGAGGTTGTTACAAAAAATTGGAAGTTCGGGGAAGAATAGCCACCGTACAGATTACAGCATTTCTGTAAACAGCCAAAATTAAAGAAGAAAGCTGTATTTTAAAAACGGTTTTTTTTTATGCCCCGTGTCCAATGCTAATTGTAATATTAAGAGATTGTTTTATCGTTTGACCCCCATGTCATGCAAGAGTAAGGACGTACGTTGCGGTGCAGTTGATATCGGCTCGGAACGAGAAATCGGAGAGCCGTGTTCGAAGTCCAGTTTAGTTCCTTTTATACTTCTTCTTACGTCTCCTTCGTATACTCTCACTGGGAGGTCGAGACCGGTTAGGTACCCACTTGATTTGAGCGACGACGTCACCGTAACGTCGACGTCACCCACTACACCCTCTGCGCGAACGAGCCGGATGCCGTCACACGTCTCTTCCCTATGCTTGCACTGTCTCAGGCTCGACTCCGAAGACGACGTAGTCAGTAGTTATCGCACGCTGTAAGGTACCCTTTTCATGCAAATACTCTTGAGAAAGATATTAATCCGCCTCTTCCTTCCTGCTACGGGTTAAGTAACAAAACAGATTGGTTTCTATAGACTTGGTTGGCAACCAGTCTACTTCAGAATGAAATGGCAATCTAGTGTGGAAAAATCTTCTGACCAGTTAGTCATGTCTCTTTCGAGACATGATCACCCAAGCATGTTTCACGTGTGTCATTTAACTGTCTGAAGGCAATAGTGTCACTAAGATGCAAGAAGCTGTACGAAAATGAGCAAGACGTCACTGAGTAGAAAGCTCAATTGAAGAAAACGATACCAAAAGGCAGATAATGGTGATGGACTTTTGCAGTTAAGTTTTTGGTGATTGTAGATGGCAGGGAATCAATGCAGGAAACATTTCCCAGGTAACAAGTGGGAGTAAAGAAACTATTTGAATAGAACATGCGCTGACATCTAGATCAGTAAACCGTTGAGACCTAATTGTCAATCTAGTAGTACAATTAAATAAATGACGTCGAAGCATCATTCAGGGAAGATCGTCAGAACAATTGGTATAAAAATATTAATAGAAAAGATTGAGAAAAACCACCTCTTGCTGGTGGGAAAGGGACTGAGGTCTATGTTTGGCTTTTTTTTTTAATCGTATCACCCCGAGCAAAGCGGTAACGCCACTGATGTGCAGGGGGCTACGTAATAGTGAAAAGATTGGAAAAGAGAAAGCCGGAAACGAAATCCTAAACAGGGAACATGGGATGAGCCTCTTAACCTGTTCAATAGACGTGGGTGGAGTGTGAACCGGGCGATAGATAGATAGATCTATCTACTCCAATTGAAGAAAAAAAAGAAACCAAAGTGAGAAGATTGGAAAAGAGAAAGCCAGAAACCACATCCTAAACAGGGAACAAGTGATGAGCCTCTTAACCTGTTCAATAGACGTGGGTGGAGTGTGAACCGGGCGATAGATAGATAGATCTATCTACTCCAATTGAAGAAAAAAAAGAAACCAAAGTGAGAAGATTGGAAAAGAGAAAGCCAGAAACCACATCCTAAACAGGGAACAAGTGATGAGCCTCTTAACCTGTTCAATAGACGTGGGTGGAGTGTGAACCGGGCGATAGATAGATAGATCTATCTACTCCAATTGCAGAAAAAGAAAAAAAAGAAACCAAAGTGAGAAGATTGGAAAAGAGAAAGCCTGAAACCACATCCTAAACTGGGAACAAGGGATGAGCCTCTTAACCTGTTCAATAGACGTGGGTGGAGTGTGAACCGGGCGATAGATAGATAGATCTATCTACTCCAATTGCAGAAAAAGAAAAAAAAGAAACCAAAGTGAGAAGATTGGAAAAGAGAAAGCCAGAAACCACATCCTAAACAGGGAACAAGGGATGAGCCTCTTAACCTGTTCAATAGACGTGGGTGGAGTGTGAACCAGGCAATAGATAGATCTATCTACTCCAATTGGATCTATCTACTCTAATTACAACGAAAATCCTCTCACACCCTCATTGAGCACTGTGGGAGAGTGGTAGACTTTGTAAACAGTAGCTACTCCGGCTTTTACGCACCGCTTATTCGATAATGAATTGGAGCACACTAGCTATTGGGCGTGTTTATACGCGCTAAAAAGCCTGCCTTCTTCTACTGTCGCTCGTGGCCTAGGGGTAGAATCGCCGACTGACCTCAATTCGGTCGGGTTTAAATCGGTTTACACTCCACCTATGTCTATTGAACAGGTATTTGAGGCTCATCCCTTGTTTCCTGTTTAGGATGTGGTTTCCGGTTTTCTCTTTTCCAATCTTTCCACTCTTTTCTTTTTGTTTTTCAATTGGAGTAGATAGACTAAACTATCGCCCGGTTTACACTCTACCCACGTCTATTGAACAGGTGAAGAGGCTCATCCCTTGTTTCCTGTTTACGATGTGGTTTCTGGCTTTCTCTTTTCCAATCTTTTCACTCTTACGTAGCCCCTGCTCATCAGTGGCGTTACCGCCTTGCTCGGGGTGATATGATTAAAAAAGAATATATATATATATATATATATTGGGAGATTAGATATGGAAGAAATATTCAATACATGCCGAATGTCAGATTTATAAACGGGCAAAATAGATTCTGTCGAAAGTTATAATCCCACGCCCGAAAGTGAAGTAACTTCCCTATAAGCGAACCTAGCAGTTGATTCAATATAATCTTCCCACGTTATATCATTGGACAACATGAGACCAAGAAAGCTTAATCTATTGCTCTTGTGGAGGTTGATATCAGTCGTGCTAGTAGAAAGCAGAACAGGTTCTTTATTAGTTAAGTTTTGGAGATATTCAAGTTCAAAAGCTATCTATCGCCCCAAATAACAATTAATTGCAGGACATATTAGAGATCATTTGTAAATTTTATTTTATCAGGTGATTTGGATTTAATTTTAAGAGAGCATAAATATCGTCCTGGAAGAGATAACATGAGAAATGTCGCCGATAATGATAACAAAAATGTAGATCGAAAAATAGATCCTGGGAAAATCTCGCAATAATGTAAAAGGATCTGGAAAACTGGACGTTAAAAACAAGTTTTATTATAGAATATTTTAAGACCAATTGGATCAAATCGAAAAGTCGTCTGGAGACAGCATGGACTTTAGATTGTGAAGAAGATCCGAATTCTAAATCCTGTCAAACATCTTCGAACTATCTGTCTGTCTGTCTGTCTGTCTGTCTGTGCATCTATCTGTCTGTCTGTCTATCTGTGCATCTATCTATCTGTCTGTCTGTGCATCTATCTGTCTGTCTGTCTGTCTGTCTATCTGTCTATCTGTGCATCTATCTATCTATCTGTTTGTCTGTCTGTGCATCTATCTGTCTGTCTGTCTATCTGTGCATCTATCTGTCTGTCTGTCTGTCTGTGCATCTATCTGTCTGTCTATCTGTGCATCTATCTATCTGTCTGTCTGTCTGTGCATTTATCTGTCTGTCTGTCTGTCTGTCTATCTGTGCACAGATGAAATGGTCGTATAGGATCTTCTGGTGCGAATGCCAAGCAGTACAGCATGCTATTTCCAAGGTTTTGGTGCTTTTTCTTAGAGACGGTTCCCAACTGATCCAACTATACTCTGTAGATGACAAAATCAAAAACGAAAAAAATGCACAGCGCGAAATTAAACATATAAAATGGTGAGAATTTACCCATCGCACCCTATCTATCTATTCATCTATCTATCCGTATGAAGTAAGATAGAACATATATTGAATGAGACAGGAATTTTTCATTGTTGCTAAAACACTGTCAGGCCTAATGTTGATAATAAGATGATGATAATAAAACGAAGAACATTTCGTTAAGATTTGGATAAAATGGCCGCGGGAATCTTGTAAAATGCGGTAAATGGAAAAATGACGAGTGGCAAATGGATGGGGAGCGAAAGATTGTGGATAGGAAGAAGAAGAAGAAGCAGGGAAAAGAGATGAAAATAGCGGAGAATTGGAGGTGGGGGAGCGAGGTGAAATTCTTAAGGAAAAAAATTGAAGAAAGGGAAGGAAAACAAACGCACATACGAAACAAGGAGAAAGAGAGAGAAAATGAGAGGATAGAAAGAAAAACAAATTCAAAATGAGAGGATACAAAATGATCACGAAAAAAGAGAGAAGTTCAGGCGAAGAGGAAAAAGAAGTAGAAAAAGAGGAAAAGAAGAGGTAAAAGAAGTGGAAAAAGAAGCGAAAAAAGAAGTGGAAAAGAAGAGGAAAAAGAAGTGGAAAAGAAAAGAAAAATGTAGTGGAAAAAGAAACGGAAATGAAGAAGAAAAAGAAGAGAAAAAAGAAGCGGAAAGAAGGAGAAAAGAAGAGGGAAAAGAAGCGGTAAAGAAGAGGAAAAAGAAACGGAAAAGCAGAAAAAGAAGAGGAAAAAGAAGAAAAAAAAGAAGGGAAAAGAAGCGGTAAAGAAGAGGAAAAAGAAGCGGAAAAGAAGAGGAAAAAGAAGCGGAAAAGAAGAGGAAAAAGAAGAGGAAAACGAAGAAAAAAGAAGGGAAAAGAAGCGGGAAAAAGAGGAAAAAGAAGAGGGAAAAGAAGCGGGAAATGAAGAGAAAAAAAAGCGTAAAAGAAGCGGAAAAGAAGAGGAAAAAGAAGAAAAAAGAAGCGGAAAAAAAGAGGAAAAAGAAGAGGAAAAAGAACCGGAAAAAGAACCGGAAAAGAAGGGGAAAAAGAAGAGGAAAAAGAAGAAAAAGAAGGGAAAAGAATATAAAAAAGAGGAAAAAGAAGAGGAAAAAGAAGAGGATAAAGAAGGGAAAAGAATCGGGAAAAGAAGAGGAAAAAGAAGCGGAAAAGAAGAGGAAAAAGAAGAGGAAAAAGAAGAAAAAAGAAGGGAAAAGAAGCGGGAAAAAGAGGAAAAAGAAGAGGAAAAAGAAGAGGAAAGAGAAGAGGGAAAAGAAGAGGAAAAAGAAGCGGAAAAAGAAGAGGAAAAGAAGAAAAAAGAAGGGAAAAGAAGCGGGAAAAGAAGAGGAAAAAGAAGCGGAAAAGAAGAGGAAAAAGAAGAGGATAAAGAAGGGAAAAGAATCGGGAAAAGAAGAGGAAAAAGAAGCGGAAAAGAAGAGGAAAAAGAAGAGGAAAAAGAAGAAAAAAGAAGGGAAAAGAAGCGGGAAAAAGAGGAAAAAGAAGAGGAAAAAGAAGAGGAAAGAGAAGAGGAAAAAGAAGAGGAAAAAGAAGCGGAAAAAGAAGCGGAAAAGAAAGGGAAAAAGAAGCCGAAAAGAAGAGGAAAAAGAAGAGGAAAAAGAAGCGGAAAAAGAAGAGGAATAAGAACATCAGCACTAAAAAGAAAATTAAGAGAAGACATGTTAAGAATCAGTGAAGTTAAAATGCAAGATTGGTTGGAATAGAAGTAACAAAGCTCTTCTTCTACGTGCCCTGTCCTTTCAGGACGTGGGCGATCATGGATTTCCACGTCTCCCTATCCCTGGTGGCTCTTAGCACGGTTTCTTCTGTGACACCACCCAAACCCCGCTCTGCCATCCACTACCTCAAGACCATAAATCTAGAATATAAATGGATAGAAACTAGCATGGCCACAAAATGAGGGATCAGTTTATATATTGATTATAATATTGATTGGATCCCCCACTTTATATCCACATTATAATTTCTTATAAACAGTTGGCATATATATATATTCTTCTTCTATGTGTCCTGTTCTTTCAGGACATAGGCGATCATAGCTTTCCACGTCTCCCTATCCCTGGTTGCTCTTAGAACGCCTTCTGTTACACCATGCAAACCCCGTTCCATCATCCAACTGATTAGGTTCTTCAAATATATTATCCGCTGCTTTCCCTTGACTCTTTTCCGCTCTATCTGTCCTGTTAGTATCAGGTTCTCCAAGTCTTCTTTCCTCATTGCATGTCCCAGAAACTTTAGCTGTTTCTTCTCGATGCTCAGTATTAATTTCCTTTCCGTTTCCATCCTTTCCAAAACCTCATCATTGCTCACATGCTCGATTCATGATATTCGCAGCATCCTTCTGTAGAACCACATTTCAGCTGCTTCAGGTGTTTCCTTCATCTTTGATGATATTGTCCAGCATTCACAGCATATAAAGGACTAATATCGAGTAGCGACAGTGAAGTCGGTATCTGTGTATTGTTATTCTTCCGCGATACAACATTAACTGACTTGCAAAACCGTCGTCGTGACAGCGTCGATATTGATTCATTGAAGTAGAACTTATCTAAAGCTTGAAACGAAATTTCTCATGACAATCTTTGCAAAGCTACTGCCTCTTGGTTGCCATGCTTACAAATTTGTGTTGAACATTCAGGCAACACACTTCGAACATCTACGGTGATTATTCAATGTGAGAATGAATCGTGATCACTAAATAAATTTCTTTTTGAATTTACCGTTTTTTACTGGCCACACAGTAGATTAGCAGCAAAATTACTGTCAAAATTGCAGTAAGTTCTATTCTAATAGTTTTTATTCTAATAGTTTTTTTTCTCTTGCTTTTCTTGCCTTTAGAACTATCTCCCGGTTCGTTTTTTTCAACGACAATCTTCAGACATTTAAAAGTAGTGCCAATCGTGATCCCATGTCACCTCAGAACTGGGATCAAGACACTATGAATGTTTAAAAATGACTTTCAAAGTGGAAATTCCAGCAATACATATTTGGATAAAATACATTAACAGCAATGCAGTTTTGAAGGACAAAATATTACCAGCAATATATTTTTGAAGGACAAAATAAAACCAGTAATATATTTTTGAAAGACAAAATATTACCAGTAATATATTTTTGAAAGACAAAATATTACCAGCAATATTTTTGAAGGACAAAATAAAACCAGTAATATATTTTTGAAGGACAAAATATTACCAGCAATATATTTTTGAAAGACAAAATATTACCAGCAATATATTTTTGAAAGACAAAATATTACCAGCAATATATTTTTGAAAGACAAAATATTACCAGCAATATTTGTGAAGGACAAAATATTACCAGCAATATATTTTTGAAAGACAAAATATTACCAGCAATATTTGTGAAGGACAAAATATTACCAGCAATATATTTTTGAAAGACAAAATATTACCAGCAATATTTTGGAAGGACAAAATATTACCAGCAATATATTTTTGAAAGACAAAATATTACCAGCAATATTTGTGAAGGACAAAATATTACCAGCAATATATTTTTGAATGACAAAATATTATCAGCAATATTTTTGCAAGACAAAATATTACTAGCAATATATTTTTGAAGGACAAAATATTACCAGCAATATATTTTTGAAAGACAAAATATTACCAGCAATATTTGTGAAGGACAAAATATTACCAGCAATATATTTTTGAAAGACAAAATATTACCAGCAATATTTTGGAAGGACAAAATATTACCAGCAATATATTTTTGAAAGACAAAATATTACCAGCAATATTTGTGAAGGACAAAATATTACCAGCAATATATTTTTGAATGACAAAATATTATCAGCAATATTTTTGCAAGACAAAATATTACTAGCAATATATTTTTGAAGGACAAAATATTACCAGCAATATATTTTTGAAAGACAAAATATTACCAGCAATATTTGTGAAGGACAAAATATTACCAGCAATATATTTTTGAAAGACAAAATATGACCAGCAATATTTTTGAAAGACAAAATATTACCAGCAATATAACTTTTGAAAAATGGGGCTAACATACCAGCAATATATCTGACTCACGACCAAACCCTCTTCACAAAAATACATCAAGGAAACCTTATCTGCAAATTAATTTTTTTTAAAAATGTAAATATTCTATTCATACGAATATATAAAAATCTTCTCAGCATTAAATGACGCATTAAAGTTGATATGCCGTAAAGCAAAAGAAGAAAAAGAAAAACGAAAATTATTCTTAATTTTCACGTATGATTAGTAAGCAGGGTGATAGATTGATCTTTATAATGCTTTCCCCCTAAAACTGTACTTATGACTCAATCTAATATTAATAAATCGAACCACATCCGACATATGCAATCAATCTTTAGACAAGATAAAACTAGGTTAGTAATGTCAGGTCAATCTATTAGTAATAATTATAGCATTTAACTCAGTACAATCTGCTGAAGCGGTGACAAAACGGGTCTCCCCAACCAGGCTTTTCTGGTGAGGACGATGACTGCACAACGAGGAGGATAAAAGCAAAACATGCTAGAGGTTAGATGAACATTCTCGTAGGCTCAACGTCCACTTAGCACAATGGGGAAGATTTGGCTCCATAGCTATATATATAGCCAGTGAGGTGATGTCATGGCATCATCGGGCAGAAAAAATCCTCTTTCACGGAAGTAGGTGGCCAAGTCGAAATTTTTCCCTGTCGGAATGAACGGTCGCATGTTTGTGTTGAAAGACATTGACTGTAGTCTGATCTGAAGAGGCAGAGGATCCATCATGTCTACTTGAGCAAGACACATTACACATAAATAAATACCTCTCAGGCTTATGCAGTAAAGCGCTCAACTGCGCGATGACCCTACAATCACACCCGGCTATGGGATTGATGATAAGAATGTTGATACTGACACGCTAATATTAACAGTTAATATTTACATGACGTTACATAAATGTTGAATGATAACATGTAATAGAAGGATAGTAACGGTAGAAACATTTTATTTTAAAACATAAACAAGATAGATAGATAGATAGATAGATAGATAGATAGATAGATAGATAGATAGAGAGACAGTAAGAGATAGAAAAACAGTGAAACGAATAGATAACTAGATCAGACGATATATATATATATATATATATATATATATATATATATATATATAGTGTATCGAGGAAGCAAATAATTTTCTAAACATATACTGTTAAATATAAGAGACAATAATGAATGTCTATTATGTTTAATCATGAGCCGTTCTAAACGTCGTATTTTTGGCTTTAATTTTAGTTGAAAATAAAGACAAAAATTCTCCAACATTTGGATATTTTTTTATTAATTTGGTTCTAAGCTTTCGGCTCACATGAGCCATCTTCAGAGAGGTTATTAAGACGGTAACACAATAACATCCACCATCCGCGAGGATTTTATTTTGTGTTGACATAAAACTCCGCTAGGCAACGGCAATAGTTACCAAAAATAACAAACGCAGTTCGCAAATTTGTAATGCGGTTGTATGACGTCACACCGCGTGATAGCGCAAAATGACAACAGAACCATGTATTCAAATGCAATGTAACGTGTTATGACCGGATTTAAAGGTGATTTTATTAAGTGTGGGTTGTTTGGATTTAAAGTAGATGGCCTCCAATATCTGAAGGTTCTTTTTACTGTGTGCATGAGTAAGAATTATTGTACTGTTGACTAAAATCTGTCTGATATTACCTACATGTTTATGTTTTTCAGAGAAATGTTGTTTAATAGTACTCTGATCAGAAAGATGACATGTAAGTCTACGGGAGTGCGTGGTTGTAGTAAAACCAAGATATGTACTAGGTTTTGATTAGTATCAGAGATGCAATCTCCGAATGGGCATGTAAATTGGTACATTACATTGGTTTTTTGTAGAGAATTTAGTTTAGTGCTTGTTGCGTTATTATAGACTATGAGGTTAATTGTTTTAAAGTTTTATAATATATAATGAGTTTAATTTGATTATTACTTTCCACTGGTTTAACATTTCTACGTATTATGTTTTTGAGAGTTTTTTCATCTTGTTTATAATTATTATGTATTTGCTTGCAATAGTATAAGTTAATAGTGTTATGTTCATTTTGATGTAAACCATTATTATTAATATTATCATTATTGTTAGAGCTATTGTTAATTTTGTTGAGATACATTTTAATTTGTTGATCAATAACGGAGTTAGGAAATCCATTATTGACTAGTGTTTGCTTAATGTTGTGTAATTCTTTATAAAATATAGATTTGGAAGAAGATATCATATGTGTGCGTTGAATTAAGTTTTTTATAACAGCTAACTTATATCGTTGGGGGCATTCACTATTATAATTAAGAAGACACGAGTTTATACGAGTTGGTTTCCTATATAGAGAAATAGTAAATCTATGTGTGCTAGAATCAATGAATACATCAAGGAATTGGATTTTGTTATTAATATTAAGTTCTAATGTAAATTTGAGGACGGAGTGACTTTCAAATTTTTTTTTAAGATGTGTAATTTGATCGATATTCTTAGCTAAAACGAATATGTCATCTATGTATCTTACATATATAGAGGGTTTATTGCTGTCAATAATTATTTTATTTTCTAAATTTGCCATATAATAATTAGAAAAGAGTGAACCTAAAGGAGATCCCATCGCAATACCATCTATTTGCGTATAAATATTGCCAAAGGAATCGTGAAAGGGTACTTGTGTGGTGCATGCTAATAATAGATTTTTAATATAGTGGGTTTAATATTGATTGATGGGAGAGTAGCATGGTTGTATACATCACGGATAATGATGTCAATCGTTTCATGAACGGGAACATTAGTGAATAAGTTTTGAACATCCAAAGATGCAATTATTTGATTCTTAGGTTTTACGGAATGGAGAATCTGTAAAAATTCATTCGTGGAATTAATACTATATTTACCAGGAAGATAGGGAGTAATTAGTTTAAGTCTTTTGAAAAGGTTATATATTGGTGTGGGTATTTGAGAAATGATAGGTCGGAGGGGATGATCTTTTTTATTGATTTTTACATTTCCATAAAGGTAACCGGGCTGATAGTCACCTATAATCTTTTGAAGTTTATAGGATCCTGTTTCAGTATTTTTTTTAATCATATCACCCCAAGCAAGGCGGTAACGCCACTGATTTGCAGGGGGCTACATAAGAGTGAGAAAATTAGAAAAGAGAAAACCGGAAACCACATCCTAAACAGGAAACACGGGATGAGCCTCTTCACCTGTTCAATAGATGTGGGTGGAGTGTGAACCGGGCGATAGTTTAGTCTGTCTACTCCAATTGAAAAAAAAACAAAAAAACAAAGTGAGAAGATTAGAAAAGAGAAAACCGGTAACCACATCCTAAACAGGAAAGAAGGGATGAGCCTCTTCACCTGCTCAATAGACGTGGGTGGAGTGTGAACCGGGCGATAGTTTAGTCTATCTACTCCAATTGAAAAAAGGAGTGAAAAGATTGGAAAAGAGAAAGCCGGAAACCGCATCCTAAACAGGAAACAAGGGCTGAGCCTCTTCGCCTGTTCAATAGATGTGGGTGGAGTGTGAACCGGGCGATAGATAGATCTATCTACACCAATTGAAAAAAAAATACAAAAGTTTATTAATATGATTTTTTAAGTGGGGTGGTGGTATTACTAGTTAATTTTTTTAAATTTATTGTGATCGTCCAGAATGGCCTGTAATTTGGAGTGATATTCCTGTTTGTTTAAAATAACAAATGTATTGCTTTTATTGGCACGTCGGATAACAATATTTTCGTGTTATCTTTGAGGTGTTGTCATTTCGCGCTGTCCCGCGGTATGACGTCATAGGACCGCATTGCAAATTTGCCCAACTGTGTTTGATATTTTTGGTAACTATTGCCGTTGCCTAGCTGAGTTTAATGTCAACACAAAATAAAATCGTCGCTGATGGTCGATGTTATTGTTTTACCGTCAAAATACAACGTTTAGAACGGCTCATGATTAAACATAATAGACATTCATTGTCTCTTATATTTAATAGTATATGTTTAGAAAATATATATATATATATGACAGATATACAGTCAGATAAACAAATAGACAGACAGACAGATAGATAGATAGATAGATAGATAGATAGATAGATAGATAGATAATGAACAGGCTAGATAGATAGATAGATAGATAGATAGATAGATAGATAGATAGATAGATAGATAATGAACAGGCATGCATAGATAGATAGATAGATAGATAGATAGATAGATAGATAGATAGATAGATAGATAGATAGATAGATAGATAATGAACAGTCATCCATAGATAGATAGATAGATAGATAGTTAGATAGATAGATAGATAATGAACAGACATAGATAGATAGATAGATAGATAGATAGATAGATAGATAGATAGATAGATAATGAACAAACATATATATATAGATAGATAGATAGATAGATAGATAGATAGATAGATAGATAGATAGATAGATAGATAGATAATGAATAGACTCAGATAGATAGATAGATAGATAGATAGATAGATAGATAGATAGATAGATATGTATGAACAGTAGATCGATCGATCGATCGATCGATAGATAGATAGATAGATAGATCAACCGAATGAGATAGATAGATAGATAGATAGATAGATAGATAGATAGATAGATAGATAGATAGAAAGTTATCGACTGATGTAATCAGATTGAAACATGAATACAGACAGCTCAATTAAGATAATCTTAAAGTGAACAAAGATAACAGAAGCATTAGATTAATAGATTAATAGATATGAACAGACTAATCCAAATAGATTGATACGAACAAATATCGATGGACAGAAAATCCAACGAACGATACAAGCGTTGTAATTATGCCTCCCGACTGGATTTCTTATAATTATCGCAACTGAAGTACGCGATTGAATTGCATTCATTCGAGCAATTCGTCGGATTAGGATCGTCAATTTCTTTATGTGCTCAAGCTTAGGAAACGGCTTTGACATATGAAGTAGAACAGTGAGAAGGAGAGGAAGGGAGTGATAACTGACGACTATTTGATGCAAACTGTGGATGGTCGAAGATTTTTCAAATTAGACTTTGCGATCAAAACAATAAAAGTTAGGATGTGTAAACCCCATTTTTTTTCCAAAATAAAGAACTCGTAGGATTTCTTTTTTAGGTAGACTGGTTGCGCGTTGTGGTTCTGTGAATATCGACTCGGAACGACAAATAGAGGTGCTGAGTTCGAATTCCAGTTGAATTCTTTGCATTCACTTACGCACAAATACCCTTTATAAAGGTATTAATCCGTCTCTTCTCTCCAGTTATAGGTTAAATAATAGTACAGATTGGGTTCTATAACCTTGGTTGGCAACCAGTCTACCGCAGAAAACAATGGCAACCGACTGAGAGATAATATTCTGCCCTTCTTCAGTGATGTATCTTTCGAGACATGATTGCCCAAAGTGTGTATCACGTAATGCACTTAACTGAATGACTGTTCTATTCAACAAGCTTTTTCATTTTTTTTTCTTTGCTTACGTTGAAACATCGATTCTCGTACGATAACCGAAGTTAAGCAATATGCAGCCGAGTCAGTTATTAGATGGGTGACTGCTTGTGAACACCAGTTTCTGTAAGCTTGGATGCACGATCGGTTTAGAGGATAATGGCGCAAAATTGTTAATCAGAAATCCGGATTCTAATGATGTTTTGTTTGTTACATTCCATTATCCGCAAATACCCCTGGGGTAAGTATGAATCCACCAGCTATGGATGAATTAGTAAGACTTGTTTCTCTAAAGCATTATTGTTACCCCCAAAATTCTTAAAATCTAAACATGTTCATCTCAGTGTTCTTGATAAGCTCCAAAGAAGAACCAGTAATATAATAGGTACCGACTTGGCAAGAGGGAAAAAAAGTGGAGAGTACTTGATTGCTATGTGATGTCGGTTCTTCAATATGGCAGTGAATGTCGGAGAATATCTTCGAAAATGAAATAAAAACTTGAAACAGCTGAAATATGGTTCTAAAGTAACATACTGGATATAAAGTGGGGGATCAATTCCATATTACAATCAATATATAAACCGACCCCTTACTTTGTGACCACATCAGTTTCTATACATTTATATTCCTGAGATCCAAAAGCACAAGGATGCATTCCAGAAGCTGAGCAAATATTAAGAAACAGGACAATTTCACTAGAAACAAAGAGAAGAGTACTGGATTGCTATGTGATGTCGGTTCTTCAATATAATAATGAATGTTGGACAATATCTTCGAAGATGAAGGAAAAACTTGAAGCAGCTGAAATGTGGTTCTACAGAAGGATGCTGCGGATATCATGGAACGAGCATGTGAGCAATGATGAGGTTTTGGAAAGGATTGAAACGAAAAGGAATTAATACTGAGCATCAGGAAGAGACAACTGAAGTTCTTGGAACATGCAATGAAGAAAGAGGGCTTGGAGAACCTGATACTAACAGGCCAGATAGAGGAGAAAGGAGACAGGGGAAAGCAGCAGATAACATATTTGAAGGATATAATCAGGTGGATGATGGTGAGAGAGTTGCATGGTGCAACAGGAGAAAGCGTGCTAAGAGCCACCAGGTATAGGAATATGTGGAAAGCCATGATCGCCTACGTCCTGAAAGGATATGACACATAAAAGAAGAAGAAAACGAAGAAGACCTACTTGGTGGCTCGACTCCAGTCACTTCCCCACCGACAGGATGTGGCTTCCCTCTGTCTGTTTTATAAATACTTCCATGACTTCTACTCCAACGAACTCAAGTCACTGGTGCCTCTGAAATAGGTGTTTACTCGTGCAACCAGACTGGCAACTGGCTCTTCACCCATTCATAGTTAGATCAACCAAATGCAGACAACAATTCTACTCCCGCAGCTTCTTTTCTCGCATTTCCCGTCTGTGGAACTCGTTTCCATATTCTTGCTTTCCTGACGGCTACAACCCCCAGGAATTTAAATGCAATGTCAATACCCATCTCTTAACCACTTGACTCTAGTTCTTTCTACATAACCCTGTATATCCTTTCCTTTCGCTCCACCTTTGCAATTGTCATTACACTTGTATTCCCATTCTTCTTTTGCTCCTTTCTAACTGGTTCGTTTTTCTCTTCACTCTCCTCTTATCTAATCTTTTTACTCTTATGTAGCCCCCTTCACATTAGTGGCGTTACTGCCTTGCTCGGTGTAATATGATTAAAAAAATATCTTCTGGCTTTAAATATTCTGAGAAGCGTTGATAAGCCGTAACAAACGAATCTATGAATTGTTTGTTTTGTTTCCTTACGAAAATTTCCTGTTTCTTAATAATTTACTTAGCTTGGAGGGCATCGTCAATCGTTTTATTTTTTCATTGTTATGAAGGAAGTTCTATTTGGACAGCTACTTTATAGAGTATAATACTGAGGGAATACTTTCTCCATCACCACAATTTTAAATTCTTCAGTTCTAGTGTCAATCTTTGTCTATCATACTACCTTTTCATACAGACGAATCGTTGTTAGCCGTTAGCTACTTTATCGCAGTTGCCATGGAATAGGTTCAGACAAGTCACATTCCTTAAATCGCTCAACTCTGAACTTCCACCTCGATAAAACTTGCTATACCGAATACATTGAAGTGGATCTCTCTCATTCTATTCGTATAGTGATTTTTTAAATTGATTCACATGAAACGAGGTGACAGTGCCACTGGAATTTAGAGAGTTATGGGGGGGAGCGAAATTAAAAATGAAAGTGAAAGTTAATCAGAAGAGTGAGAATGAGAAAGATTAGGAAAAAGACAAAAAAAGGGATAGGATTCAAGAAGACAGCAAATGGCGGTTGACGTGTCATTTAAATTATTGAGAATTCTAGTTATCAGGTATAACAAATCAGGAAGTAGTTCTATGCGCGGGAAGTGTAAGAAAAGAAGCCCTTAGAGGGTAAAACTGGCGGTTGCATCCAGCTAGTGGAACACTAAAACAATGAGACCTAGTTGCTAATTGTTATAGTAAAAACACACCTATTCCTCAGATAATGGTCTCTCCCTCATATATTAATAAGAGTTAACAGGAAATCGATAAGTTCATGGAAGTTCTAGAGAGTTCTTTAGAGTTCTATTGGAGTTCAGTTGAACTATTAGGCAGTTGATATTAGTCGGCAGTTAACCGAAAACTAAGGTTTCAGCTTTCAGTGGAAGATTACCAAGTTCCTAACATTTAGGGGGCGTTAAGTCGATTAGCAATCGACATAGCACGATTATAACTTTTAGTGCGAAAACTACACCACAGCACTAATTAAGTAGCACTTTTAAAATTCATGTAGTCGAGGAAGCAGGGAAGAAGTGCTACTTTGTAGAAAAAATGACCAGGTGGATGCTTTCTTAACTACTACAATCTTAACATTTTAACCAAAGTCTAAGGTTAATCGTTACCTTTCCGACATATTCGCATGAACTATGTGTTGGAGATTTTGGGTAGCCTAGTATACTAGTGAGCCAGCCATGACCTGATTCATTTTATAGTTCACTAATAGAAGGGTTAACCAATCAGAAGTCTCAAAATATTCAATACGACGTGTCTAAAGGTGACCATATTTTTCCGAGTATTGGCGATATAATCAGATCCAGTAGAGTGTCTGACTCGTGAGTGTTAATCTTTGACGTTGTTTCATTGAACAGATTACGTACTGCTCTGTATTCTATATTCATAAACTATGGTGGACATAGTCAACAAAGGGTTATGGGCCCAGTATACGACGGAGACGAGTCAAAATACGAATTGTGGGAAGTGAAATTCCTAAGAATACGAAATTTTCAGGACCAGAAAAGAGATGATGATTTCACGGAAAGAAATGCGACCGTGTTCGCCTAATTAATACAACGCCTGGGTGACAGGAGTTTGTCTTTAATAATGAGAGAAGCCAGCGGCAACGGCTGCCAAGCTTTAAGAATATTACGTGAACATTACTTGTCAAAAAGTTAACACAAAAGTATTGCTTTATGTACTGAATTAACTTCGTTAAGGAGACGATAAAATGAATCTGTAACAGATTATATTATACGAGCTAAGAATGTCACAAATGCCTTAAAATGGCAGATGAGGCTATCTCAGATGGGCTGTTAATAGCCATGGTTTTAAAGAAATTGCCAGTAAAACCATTTAAACCATTTACGACAAAAAGATAAAAAATCAACTTTCACTGAGTTTAAAATAGCGTTACGTAGTTATGAAGAAACTGAAAAAATGTGCGATCCTCCAAATCAAGAAAATAACGGAATGCAACCGAGAACGTCATTAAAAAAACACAGTCCCTCAAACCTATCAGATTAGGAATTATGATATTTAAAAAAAAAGGGGCTTACAACAACAACAACAATAATAATAGAAAATCAAATATTATCTGCTTTCGTTGTGGAAGAGCCGGACATGTACGTTGTTTCACTGAACAGATTACGTACTGCGCTGTATTCTATATTCACAAACTATGATGGACATAGTCAAAATTAGTAATGTCATACAGCTGTAAAAGTCACTATTTCAAAAGTCACTGTAAAAGTCAATATTTCATGATGGTTTAATTATGGAGCCATCAAGAAAACCATGTCCAAACCATGGAAATGGACATTAAACAATGGTGATGATGACAAACATGATTGCCTTAAGGCTTAATACAATGTGCTATATAAGATATATAATTGGGGATTGAGTATGAACAGATGAAGAGGCTCATCTCTTGTTCCCTGTTTAAGATGTGGTTTCCGGCTTTCTCTTTTTCCAATCTTTTTACTCTTTTTTTATTTATTTATTTTTTTTTTTACAATTGAAGTAGATAGACTATCACCCGGTTCATACTCCACCAACGTCTATTGAACAGGTGAAGAGGCTCATCCTTTGTTCCCTGTTTAGGATGTGGCTTCCGGCTTTCTCTTTTCCAATCTTTTCACTCTTACGTAGCCCCTGTGCATCAGTGGCGTTACCGCCTTGCTCAGGGTGATATGATTAAAAAAAAAAAAGAACAAAAAGAAAGCAAGTCGAAATTCAGATTAAGGTGAGGTGCTGGTCAGCAGAGTAAAATTACTGCTGACTGAACTTCATCAACTGTTCTTGTTTTCATTCTTAAACAATTTGGTTGTCAATTGTTATTACTTGTTTGTTGCATTAGGATCTAAATACAGACTTTTAATAACCTGCCACTAACTTTTATTACGTACTGCGCTGTATTCTATATTCATAAACTATGGTGGACATGGTCAACACTATACGCCTTACTCTTACCGCTCTCACAACAACCACCTTCAGCGATGTAATGAATATGTAATGAATATGCATACACCTTGGTTTCTCCTTACAGTAATTTGACTGGCTAGTGTCAGTAAATAAATATAGGCGAAGGCGATGACGCATAGAGGTCTACCACTAGAGGTCTACGTCCATACGACTAGAGGTCTACAGGTCTTCGACTAGAGGTCTAGATCTAGAGGTTTACGACAATCAACTACGCATACTGCATACGATGAGTACCGTTCATTACGGCTACGTAAACGATTGTCCTACCCGTTTACATTTGCCTAAACCGCTTAACTACCTCGAATGATATATATATTTCTTTCCGAGACATATTCAGTAACGCTCTGTTTTGATTGGTTCTCGTGCCTTGTATTTCTTCTTCTATGTCCCTTCAAGACGTAGGCAATCATGGCATTCCTCGTCTCCCTATCCCAGGTGGCTCTTAGCACGCCTTCTCCTGTTACACCACCCAAACCCTGCTCTGCCATCCACTAGCTCAAGCCCATAAATCTAGAATATAAATGTATAGAAACTAACATGGCCACAAAATGAGGGATCAGTTTATATATTGATTATAATATAGATGTGATCCCCCACTTTATATCCACATTATAATTTCTTATAAACAATTGGCATATATGTTCTTCTTTCAGGACAGTAGGCGATCATGGCATTCCTCGTCTCTATCCCTGGTGGCTCTTAGCACGCCTTCTCCTGTTACACCATGTAACCCACGTTCCATCATCCACCTGATTAGGTCCTTCAAATATGTTATCCGTTGCTTTCCCCTGCCTCTTTTTCCCTCGATCTGGCCTGTTAGTATCAGGTTCTCCAAGCCCTCCTTCCTCATTGCATGCCCCAAGAACTTCAGCTCTCTCTTTCTGATGCTCAGTATTAATTTCCTTTTCGTTTCCATCCTTTCCTAGACCTTATCATTGCTCACATGTTCGATCCATGATATTCGCAGCATTCTTCTATAGAACCACATTTCAGCTGCTTCAAGTTTTTTCTTCATCTTTGATGATATTGTCCAGCATTCACTGCCATATTGAAGATATGGACAACACATAGCAATCCAGTCTCTCTTCCTTGTTTCTAGCGAAATTTTCCTGTTTCTTAATACTTTACTCAACTTCTGGAATGCTTCCTTCGCCAATCCAATTCGCCTTTGATCTCTGTGTCGCACTTTCCGTTTTCTGTTGTAACACTTCCGAGGTATTTAGTGATCATTAATCGCACAAAATGTATTCATAATCTAAAATTCTTATATCCATACAGCAATTCCATTCATTGTCATTCTTTCTTGAGCATTTCTTGGGTCATGTATTGGTAAAAATAGTGTGAAAATAACATTGCAAAAGTGTTATATGTCCTGCTATTGTAACCGGAGGTAAAGAAAAACAAACATACCAGTACAATTTTTTAAATATCTGAGGTGTGTTTGAAAGTGTGACTTTCAAATACGCAGCCGTATTGAGGTATCGAAGGAAGTATTCTAAAAGCTAAGCAGAGTATGAAGAAATAAAAAAACCTCGTTATAAACAAGGTAAATATTTCTAATCTGATCTAATATCTGTTCTCCTGTATGGCAGTGAATCCTAGACGATCTCCTCAGAGATGAAGAAGATGCTTGAAGCAACAGAAATATGGTTCTACAGAATACTGCTGAGGATATCTGGGATCAGACATGTAAGTAATGACAGAATTTTAGAGAAAATGGAAACAAAAAGAAAACTAATATTCAACATTAGGAAAAGAGAGTTGAGGTTCTTGGGTATATATTGAGGAAAGAGGTTTGCAGAATCTGATACTCACAAGACAGATAAGGAGACAGGAAAACAAAGTGTAACATACTTAATGAATTTTAGTAAATGTATCACTTAGGAAAATATTGTGTCCGACAATCTTCGTCGCCACTGTTGTGTCGACAATCTTCGTCGCCACTGTTGTGTCGTGAGTAAGAATAAATAACTCAACAACAGGAATAGGTTAATTGTTGTATTCCGTGAAAATAGTATTTACAAAGGTTATTAGTATCCAATACAAGAATAAAGGTTAATCGTCTCAACCGTCGTAAGACGTAGTATGAGCAATGGGTACTTCCGGGTCATCACCGGAAGTCTACGACTGACTTGTCGATCGGCTGCTCGGCACACTCTATTTATTTTCTGTATAAATACAAAAAATTGTGGCACAGGGCCTAAAAAGGGGAGGGGGAGAGGTTGGTTCTCGCTTAACTATCCTATACCTAGCTAAACACTATCACGACCCATTCACTCGTTACAATTTGCACAATCACCACAAGAACCCATCCATCTACTCCCAATCCTTCGTACACCACAATGCCAGAAACTTACAAGGGGCACCTAAAAAGTGGGGGAAATTAACCCATGACAATAAAAATGTATTTATATACAATATAAAATAAGTGTACAATACATGTACAATATTATTAAATATTTAATGAAAAGTGAAATGATGGGAGGGGAATGAACCCAGAAATCAACTAAAATTACAACAAATCGGCTGCTCGGCACACTCTCCTACGAGGATGCCACCATTACTTTACATAGTAATGGAATAGTCCATTATAGCCGAATAGGCGCGGGCGTCCCAACAGAAAAATAGTAAAAGAACACATTTCATTAAGAATTAAAATGAACAGAAAATTGTGGAGAGCCATGATCGCCTTCGCCCTGAGGGGACACAGGAGATATCAAGAGTTTTTAGTATTATGTTCACAACGATTTCTCTTTTAGTTGTATACGGTGGAAGTTCAAAGTTCGCCCTTTATTCAATTTAAGGTGGAAGGCTATTATAATTAGGCTTTCTGTGTAACACTGTAAGTATTCCTTATGCAAGCACGTTAAACCAAGTATCGGCCTACCCTGGATTTGAACCCCGGAATAGATATTTGGAAAATATCTCTGTATGTGTTTTTTTCTTTTTCTTCGGAAGGGATGAGAAAGAGAGGAGAAAAGAAATAAGCGCTAGGATGGCTGGGAGATAAAAAAGAAAAAAAGGTGAAACACAAGGCATTCACGAAAATGACATCGACTGACATGGCCCTGTGAAGGGAGGGAATTTTGTTTCTTTCTTCCTTGGTTGCTATTCTCTCCCTTTCTCTCTCTCTCTCTCTCTCGGAGATGGATATGACGGATCGACTGAAAAATGGATTTGAAAATCAAGGCAGAAAGTCAGAGATACGTCAGAGAGTGGTAAAGCAGCTGACATTTGCTTTGCCTGTTACGACTATGACACTGTCAGCTCTCTGCCTTCGGGTAGAGAGCGCTCTCTGCTTTCGAGTAGAACCCAGTCGTGGTTCCGCCGAAGGGTAGAATCACGACTCGGTAAAAATAGACAGACATTTTTGGCCCGGCTATATGGCCGGGAAGACCCACTAGAAAATGACCTTGTGTCACATCTAACCTTGCGTGGGAAGGTTGGTAAATACCGAGATACGTCAGAGAGAGAGAGAAAGAGAGAGAGAGAGAGGGGGGGAGAGGGAGGGAGGGAGAGAGAGAGGGGGGAATAAGAGAATCGTGACGTGTGGAGTAAAAACGCGGAAAGATTCCCCCTCCCTCTCTCCCACCACGCTAGTAACAATTAAACAGCTTCTAAGCAAAACCCAAGAGGAGGGGAGCATAAAGACTGTATTCTCTCGAACGGCACATAGACATAGTAACAGCAAGTAATTTGTGGACTCTGAAAAAGTTGAATTGTATTTCCTTTTAACTTTTTTTTTTACTCTCTTTTGCTATACAAAGAGATACAATATAATCATTAGTCCACATAGACTGGCTTTCGCTACTGTCTTGTTATTTGTTGTTCTTGTCCGTTTTCCTTATTTCTGCATTATTGATTTTCAGTTGTCGAGTAATGCAGCACGAAGACGCCCTCCTTTTTTTTTCTCAGGTCCGTAACTTTCTCTGAAATTAGAAATCACAACGTGACAGAGGAAGTGAAAAATTTCGACTGATCATTTGACATCTTCGATCACCTGGGGGCGGAACGAAAGCGAACAGCTGCAGACTCAGGTGCGACTAACCTACGGACAGTTAACGCACGCATCATACAGCCTGGATGGCGTCATATCAGTGAGCGGAGAGAATTGGCATCAGTTAATACTTACCAGTCTTATTCTAGTTTCTCCCACTGAATAAAATTAAAAATAAGTGGCATTTTAACACTTCAACGAGAACAGATATCTGAAGAAAACCGCAAAGTAAAATGGCCGGAACGTTCTGAGTATTATAACCAAGATGAGCAATGATGTTCGGAATAGAAAGACATAATAATGATAATTCCTCATTTCTAGAAATTTCCAACAAACCTGAAAAAATAAACTCATTGCATTTATATTGCAAATATGATTTTACTATTTAAATACGATTGGAAACAGGAAGAAAGAAATTGTCACAAGTAAGGAATTAATAAAGTTATCTAAACGAAATAAATAGAACTTTGTCTGTGTGTGTATGTGTGTGTGAGTCTCTGTGTGTCTATGTGTGTGTGTGTCCGTTACCTATACACACCGAAACGGCTGAAACGATTTTCTTGAAAATTTGCACAGTTGTACTATAAGCGTCTGCGAGTGTTCTTAGCTAGGTTTTGTATCGGGGTACCCCCGATAAATATCGAAAATGATAATCGAAAAAATCGGGTTATAGAAGGAGTGGTCCGATTTTAATCAAATTTGATACACAAAGACATAAGAAACGATATTCAGAAGTTTCAAGGTTGTAGTTCTTACAATAGTGCAGAAAATCGATAATATATATATATATATATAAGGCAAGATGTTTGTGTGTGTGTCTGTTTATCTGCCTGTATGTCTGTATTTTTTTCAGCCCTTTTAGTTAGCTTTTGCTTCGGGTTTGGCTCTAAGTAGGTATAATTGTAGTTCTTTGTCTCAGCCATGATACCATTTAATCAGAGGACTTATTTTGCCTTCAAAATTCAGTTTACGACAAAAAAACTTATTTGATATCGATACCAGGAAATGAAAATTTGACTTAAATCCATTCATTTTTCTTTCAGTCTACGGTTTCGCTTTAACTGGAAACAACTATTGCTTTTTAGTCTTTCGAACCAACGTACAAAGAATCTGAGCTCCAGGACCATGGATGAGTTTTAAAGCTTTCATTACACCCGAGCAACGCCGGGCTATACTGCTAGTTAGAAACAAAGAAAGGTGTTTATCCAACGTCTCATAAAGTTATAACGTGACACAACAGTGGGGCGTCCCACATGCATGCAGACGAGCATACGAAGAGAATCTCGAGCTTCTTCGTCAATGTCATTTTGATTATGAGCATTTTAAATACAATTGTGTGGAAGAGGTTCCTCTTGCATTGAACCATTATTTTTTACCTTTATAACCAAAAGATAAATCGCTAATATACTTAACGAAAATACAATGCTAATGATGACGAAAAAGTATTGGAAATAAAAAACAAAAGAATTTGTCAGTGGTCAGAAATTACTGAAAACATTCAGTCAGTTAAGTGCCATGCGCGATACACGCTTGGGCGATCATGTCTCGAAAGAGACATGCCTGACTGGGCAGAAGATTATTCCGCAGTAGGTTGCCATTGCTTTCTGCGGTAGACTGTTTGCCGACCAAGGCCCAACCTGTCCTATTATTTAACCCATAACTGGAGGGAATAGACGGATTAATACCTTTCCCAAGGGTATTTGCGCGTAAGTGAATACAACGGATTCAACTGGAATTCGAACTCGGTTCCCCGATTTCTCGTTCCGAGCCGATATCCACTGCGCAACAATGCACATATTACTGAAACAATATACAGGGTGTCCATAAAGTTAATGTGCAGTTTAAATATTTTATAACTTTATTTGTATTTGCGATAGAAATACTTTGTAAAAAAGATTAGAAAGAAGTAAATCTATATTTTTAAAGGTGTTATTTAAATTTTATTTAAATTTCCACATGTCCTCCATCATTAGCAATACAAACGGTAACGCGATTCTGCAGTTAACGGAAAACATTTGCCAACTGATTTACTGTATTGCCTGAAATCACATTAGTCATTTTAGTTTTCCAATCTTCTAATGAATTAAGTTTGGTTGCATATACAATTGTTGTCAGTTGAAGCCATGGATCGAATTGATCCTGGAAAAAAGAAAATATTTTTTTTACTTAACTAAAAATTGTTGCAAATTTTGTGGTAAATAATTCTTCACTTAAAATTAGGTCCATTAAACTTTATAACATTTTTTACAGATTATTTCTATCACAAATACAAATAAAGTTATACATTTTGAAAGTGCACCCGACCTTTATGGACACTGTATAAGGTATCATGCATCAGGTGGCCCTAATACTGCTTTTGCACCTTGTAACCTATTACTAAATTCCACCTGTTCGGGTCATTAGAGTCTAAACTGGTTCTCCCAACAAGTCTTTTGGTCTAAACTCCCCGCAGAATAAAATGAAAGTTCTGTGAACGGATAGATTTACTTTGTTGTAGGGTCATTGATCATCTAGCACAATGGGGTAGACTGAGCTTTATAGCTCTGGATGAAGTCAGTCTAAGAGATAAAAAACTGCTATAAAAATCCTCAGATTCGTTGAGGCCAAGACTAGAACGATAGCGATTACTTAGACTAAACATTATTGCAGGAAAATAGTTATAAAAACAGACGGAAAAATAAAGACAGGATGCATATTTCAGTGCAATTTCGTTTGAAAAGAAAAAAATAATTCATCACTCCTGGTATCGAATTATCCAGACAACTCTATATATAGTGGTTCCGATGAGTTCAAGCGAGAGATGCGTGAATACAGAAGCTTTGACCGGCTGCGGGTTCACTCTGTACCTGAGTTTGAACTACTGGCAGTCCGGACGGTTCTCCCTATCAAGCCGACGACCACGTGTTCGTGACCAATGCAAGACTTCAAATAGAAGAACATTGGCTGTGGTTTGACGTGGACAGAAATATTCTCCATCAAGTCAACTTTCTAAAGACAAGCCACGCATTAAATCCTTACATGTGTAGAGAACTGGTTAGATGTTTAACCCTCTAGGGCCATTCGTATCATATTTGATACAGTATGAAAACAAGCCTTGAAAGAAATATTTTCCTGAAAATTTTTTTAAGAGAAATATTTTATAAATTTCAAATGAAAGCAGTACTGACTGCTCAGTCAATGAATACCAAATGTTTCCTTATAGGGAAATACCAAATGTTTCCTTATAGGGAAATACTGTATCAAATATGATACGAATGGCCCTAGAGGGTTTACTACTTAGCACCCTGCAACGACTTTCGGTTATAGCTTTAGGTCTGTTTTGTGTTGCGGTATATCAACCTCAATGGCGATTATTTAATGTCGACAAGATTTTTAGAAAAGGTTGTAAGAAATCGGCTTGTAGTTCACGTTTCAGTGTCGTATTTTTGTAAAGAGGTTTTTTATCGAGAATGAAATGTATTGCCAATAATATTTAAAGATGAATTGATGATATTTTTAGCATAAAAAAATCCAATTTATACTTTCATACTGTATTGACCCCAGTTTTATCGTCCTTGACAGGAAACGATATCCCATGAGCAACTTGAGAAAAATACTGGAAATCTGGATTTAATCTGAAAGGCCCTATGCGGTCCTGGGTATGACGGTAAAGTACATCCGGTAGCAACGCCTCTGATTGGAAGGTTATGAAGAACATGGAACTACCTCTTAATTACTGTTGTTCCCAGGTCCACCCTGACCCGGAGTGGTAGCACCTGTTAGGGTCCAAGCGATGAGCAAATAGTTAATCTCCAATCTAGGATTAAAACACTATGAAAGTATAAAAATACACTTTTATAGAAAAGTATAACAATTTTGAAAGAAAAAATTATTACCATAACACCTTTTGAAGGAAAAGAAATATTACCAGCAATACGTTTTCTAACACAAAACTAGAAGACATCTTTAGTTTTCTAAAATAAAAAAAATTAAATAAAAACAACTTTTTCATCAAAATTTGACTAAATCAACTTCTCACTATAACCAAACATTAAAAAAATATCTTAAACCCCCTCCGTTTTGGCATTAAATAACCCACAGAGGTGTTGATATGCCGTTAAACAAAACTCAAACTCAAAAGATATTGAGAGGAATCATTAACGAAAACGAATATTGGTTTGGTTTATTTTCTTTATTCTCATTGGATTATTTAAAGCCAACGAGATTTTTAGGACCGTATGAATAGAATATGTACATTTTCTAAGAAACTAGTTTGTAGATCAGGTTTCATTGGCGTGGTTTTTAAGGAGAATTTTTGTTGAGAGTCAAATTTATTGTTGGTAGTATTTTTAAAAAATATATTCCTGGTATTTTTTATGTAAAGATCTATTTTTATACTTTCATGCCTTGATCCCTATTTGGGTGTTCACTATTTGCTCATCCTAATAATGGAAATTAAGAGGCAGTTCTATGCTCCTCAAAAACTCCCGATCTGAGGCCTTGCTTCGAATTGCGGTTTATCGTCATAGTCAGGACACCCGGTTATATGGCTGATGATTATGTGATATGTCTATGTCTTGGACAGTGCAATTTTGTTATTAAATGTTTTGTACATCAGATATATTGAGTACGCTTGTGACTTATCTGCAAAGGAAGGTTAGGAAATCTGCCTTCAACTTAAACTCTAGCAAGCGAGTCGCTGAAAAAAATGGTCTTCTAATTTTTCCCGGCCAATTTGACTTGAAGACTCACTAGCGATAGCATTTATGAGGAACGAATTACAGTGAATGGATATCGTGAGGCTGAGATCTTCATTAGAGATTAGCAGGATAAAATGAACGAAGGCGAAATGAAACGCTGATTGATTCACGCAAATAGAGATGAGCGATTGATTTACCGGGAGAAGAGAAACAAAAGAAAGGCAAGAATGAAAGAAAAAAGTAATCACCCGAACAATATGCGAAACGGAGTGTCACGAGAAACAAAATGGCGACTCATTATCGTCTGCGCGGGAAGGAAAAGCGATCTTTTATTGCTAATTGGCTGAAGGCTCGGACGATAATTTGAAAACAGTAATAGAGTTTGTTGAGGTGTTTAATTGGTGTGAATGCAGAATACTGATTTGAACCGATTATTAAGCAAAGACAATCGCAGATGATGACACCAGCTGGATTTTGATGTCTAGTCGAAACTAAGAGAATACAAATTAAGGCGTCTACAAACAGAATATTGCAAATCTGTCCCTGCCTTTATATATATAGATATATACTAGCAGTATAACCCGGCGTTGCTCTTGTGTAATGAAAACTTTAAAACTCATCCATGGTCCTGGAGTTCAGACTCTTTGGACGTTAGCACGAAAAAGCAATAGTTGTTTCCAGTTAAGACGAAACCGTAGACGGAAAAAAAAAGGAAATTTTGATTTCCTGGTAACGATATCAAAAAATTTGTTTTCGTCGTAAACTGAATTTTGAAGGCTAAATAAGTCCTCTGTGTGAATGGTATCATGGCTGAAACTTAGAACTACAATTATACCTACTTAGAGCCAAACCCGAAGCAAAAACTAAAGTAAAAGGGCTGAAAAAATACAGACATATAGGCAGATAAACAGACACACACACAAACATCTTGCCTTTTTCAGCACTATTGTAAGAAATGAAACCTTGAAACTTCTGAATATCGTTTCTTATGTCTTTGTCTATGAGTGTATAAAATTTGATTAAAACCGGACCACTCCTCCTATAACCCGATTTTTTCGATTATCGATTTTCGATATTTATCGGGGGTACCTCGACACAAAATCTAGCTAAGAATATTCGCAGACGCTTATAGTACAACTGTGTAAATTTTCAAGAAAATCGGTTCAGCCGTTTCGGAGTGTATAGGTAACGGACACACACCAAGACACACATACATACACACACAGACAAAGTTTCATTTATATATATATATATATATATATATATATATATATATATATATATATATATATATATTATAAATTATAATTTAGAACATGTACATTATTTTTATCCACTACAAATTGTATATTTTGTTTCGACATTGAAATGACAATGTCTCATCAGGTGGTGTGGAAAGGAATGGAAATCCTCTTTTCTTATAATTCGATATAAATACAGGAAAAGGAGTTTTGCATTCCTTTCCACACCACCTGATGAGACATTGTCATTTCAATGTCGAAACAAAATGTACAATTTGTAGTGGATAAAAAAGTTGTCAGTCAGTCAGTTTAGTGCCATACGTGATACATGCTTCGGCGATCATGTCTCGAGAGAGACATGACTGACTGGGCAGAAGATTATCCCGCAGTAGGTTGTCATTGCTTTCTGCGGTAGACTGGTTGCCAACCAAGGCTATAGAACCCAATCAGTCCTGTTATTTAACCCATAACTGGAAGGAATAGACGGATTAATACCTTTCCTAAGGGTATTTGCGCGTAAGTGAATGCAAGGAATTCAACTGGAATTCGAACTCGGCTCTCCGATTTCTCGTCGATATCCACTGCGCCACAACACACAACGCAACACACAACGCCACAACACACAACGCAAAAAAAATTGTACATGTTCTAAAATATAATTTATGAAAAATATTCACAACTCTATATTATATATCGAGCAATGTTTTAAATTAATGTTTTGGACGTTGTAAAATTTTTTCTTCGTTCCTTATTCACTGGTATATATATATATATATATATATATATATATATATATATATATATATATATATATCGCAAAGACAATCTTTTCATTGATATGGCATTGCAAATGCATATACAAGGATTGATATTCAAACGAGATTTTAGAATTAGTAAAAGATATTTTCAAGACCTTCTACAGAAACTAGTTAAAGAAAGCGGAAAGAAAAGACTACATATAAATTGAATGTATGGTCATCAGTTAAAAGAGGAGCCCAAAATGTCAATTAGAAGTTGGGGATACTAAAATAAAGAAGTTGCAGAAATTAAAAACTAGGAAAGTGTTCTAACAGAAGACGGAAAGTGCGATACGACGATCCGAAAGCGTATTGGCATGGGCAAAGGTGCATGCCAGAAGCTGAGTAAAGTATTAAGACAAAGAAAATTTCACTGAAAACAAAGAAGAGAGTACTGGATTGTTATGTGATGTCTGTCCTTTAACATGACAGCGAATGCTGAACAGTCTTATCAAAATTGAAGAAAAGACTTGAAGCAACCACAATGTGGTTCTACAGAAGGAATGCTGAAGATACCATTATGGAATACGTGAGCATCGATGAGGATTTGAAGAGGATGGACACGAGAAGGAAACTGATACTTAACATCAAGAAAAGACAGTTGGTTTGTAGGACATGTAAGGAGGAAGGATGTGCATTGTGGTGCAGTGAATATCGATTCGGAACGAGAGAACGAGGTGCCGAGTTCGAATTCTAGTTGAATTCCTTGCATTCACTTACATACAAATACCCTTTGGGAACGTATTAATCCGTCTCTTCCCTCCAGTTATGGGTTAAATAACAGGACAGTTTGGGTTCTATAGCCTTGGCTGGCAACTAGTCTACCGCAGAAAGTAATGGCAACCTACTGCGGGATAATCTTCTGCCCAGTCAGTCATGTCTCTTTCGAGATATGACCGCCGAAGCGTGTATCACGTATGGCACTTCACTGACTGACTGAAAGAGGTAGGAAGGCTTGGAGAACCTGCTGGTCCCGCAACGCATGATATACTTGATGGACTTGAATAGATGGATGGTGGAGCGGGAATTTAGTGGGATAACACGAGAAAGGGTATTCAAAGCAACAACAGATAGGGAGATGTGGAGGGCCATGATCCCCTACGTCTTGAAGGAACGCAGTACATAAAAGATTACGACTCGGATAACGTTTCGGCGACACCTGCTGCACATGTCTCTCCTTACTGGGTACAAGCATGGTCTTCTTCGCAACGTTTAATCAGTAGGTACATCGGGATATTAAAAGATGGCGTCCAAAAGCTAAGGAAAGTAATAAGAAACAAGAAATGTTCATAAAATCAAAGAAAAGAAGTACTGAACTGTTTATGCAGTATCAATCATTCTACATGGCTGTGAGTGCTGGGCAATTTATTTTCAAACTTGTGACGACAATGAGGCGGCTCTATCGAAATATACTGAGAATACCATCAACTGAACATGTGAGAAATAAGGAAGTTTTAATGAAAATTTGAACGAAAGGGACAAATATACTTTGAACCAAAATAGTTGAAATTTCTGCGACACATAAAAAAGTACAAAAAGAGAGTTTGGAGAATTTGTTACTCACAGGGCATATTAAAGCCAAGAGTATAAATGCTGGTTTATCTGCCTGGATCATAAAATGAATTATCTTCTTCTTCTTCTTCTTCTTCTTCTTCTTCTTCTTCTTTGTACCCTGTCCTTTCAGGACGTAGACGATCATGGTTTTCCACATCTCCCTATCCCTGGTGGCTCTTATGCCTTCTCCTGTTACAACACGCAGCCCTCGTTCCGTCATTCACCTGATCTGGTCCTTCAAATATGTTATCCGCTGCTTTCCCCTGTCTCTTTTTCCCTCTATCTGGCCTATTAGTATCAGGTTCTCCAAGCCCTCTTTCCTCATTGCATGTCCAAGGAACTTTAGCTGTCTTTTCCTGATGCTCAGTATTAATTTCCTTTTCGTTTCCATCATTTCCAAAACCTCACATGCTCGGTCCATGATATCCGCAGCATCTTTCTGTAGAACCACATTTCAGCTGCTTCAACTTTTTCCTTCATCTTCGAAAATATCCAAAATTCACTGGCTTCGTATTAACAGACAGAAAAAGTAAAATGATTTTTAAATCAACGAAGCCTATGCAAAATCTCCTTGTCAGAGTTAGTGATAAAGGTACAAGAAGCTATCAAAATATGCTTTTTTCTCGTATGGGACATTCTGCTATTCGCACCAGAAAACAGGGACTGAGTGGCATAGTAAAATAAACATATACTGCCAAGAGTTACAAAGGAGAGGAGGTTGTGAAGCACTATAATAAAGGTATATAGAACACGAAGGAAGATCATGTCTTGCTGTCAGCATTTTCAGTACGTACGTTTATTTTTCGTGTGATTTTCTAGAAAGAGTTTTAAAATTATTCATTTAAAAATCTGAAATTCCTAGGTTTAAATATCTTTACCGCTTTAAAAATAAAAAAAAATCTGAAAATTTATCTTAAAAGGATCTATACTTTTACTGAGAATTCCAAATTACCACAAGTAATTATTCTTTCTTGTTGGGGCGCCGCTCCTATTTGACTACATAATGGACTGTTTCCATTGCTATATATAGCAATGGTGGATTCTCTACGGAGAGTCGTACGGGTTCGCCGTATCGAGTCACTAGACTGACGACTCTACGACACTGTCAGCTCTCTGCCTTCGGGCGGGGGGGGGGCGCTCTCTGCTTCCGAGCAGAGAGCAATAACCCAGTCGTGGTTCCGCCGAAGGGTAGAACCACAACTGGGGAAAAATAGACAGATATTTTTTGGCCCGGCTATATGGCCGGGAATACCCACTATAAAATGACCATGTGTCACATCCAGCCTTGCGTGGGAAGGCTAGTAAATACAGTCGTACGCGTTCGCCGTACAGAGTCTCTAGACTGACGACTCTACGACACTGTCAGCTCTCTGCCTTCGGGTAGAGGGCGCTCTCTGCTTCCGAGGGTAGAACCACGACTGGGCAAAAATAGACAGACATTTTTTGGCCCGGCTATATGGCCGGGAATACCCACTATAAAATGACCATGTGTCACATCCAGCCTTGCGTGGGAAGGCTAGTAAATACAGTCGTACGAGTTCGTACAGAGTCGTAGAGAGTCACTTGAGAGTCAGTGCGAGAGTTAGACACACTTCCGGAAGTAATCACTTATACACACGTCTTACGACGGATTGGACTCTTGTATCTTTCTATTGTAAATATTACTAATCACTTCTGTACCTACTAACCGTCTTTCCGCGGAATACAACTTATATTCTGATTCTGTTGTTGAGTTATTCATTTACACTTGGCGACATAACATTTCTTTCATTCATTTTATGTTTTTTAAAGACAAATCATGAAAATATAATTATTGAACTTTATACTCGTATGAAATCAATTTTAACGGTAATAGCCGTTTCCTTATAAGAAAATATTCGGCATTAACTAATCAAGCAGCCAGTGCAACCTATGGTCGGACGCTCAGCAGCCGGCTACGTGGCACCCGACAATGTCGTTCGTTGTAGGCTAAGTGTCCATGAGACAAGCCTATTTAAACCATTGACAAGCCTATTTAAGACCATAAACGAACCTATTTAAGAAGAAAGACGAGCCAATTTAAGACCACAAACAAGCCTATTTAAGACGATAAATGAGCCTATCTAAGAGTATGAACGAGCCTATTTAAGACCATAGACAAGCCTATTTAAGATTATAGACAAACCTATATAAGACCATAGACAGGACTATTTAAGACCATCGACAAGCCTATTTAAGACCATAGACAAGAGCATTTAAGACCAAAGATATGCCTATTTGGACCATACACAAGCCTATTTATGACTATAGACAAGCCTATTTAAAACTTAGACAAGCCTGTTTAAGACCATAAACGAGCCTATTTAAGACCATAGAACAGCTTATTTAAGATCATAGACGTGCGTTTTTAAGACCATAGAAGAACCTATTTAAGATCATTAACGGGCTTATTTAAGACCATAGATAAGCCCATTTAAAACCATAGACGAGCCTATTTAAGACCATAGACTAGGCTATTTAAGACTATAGACGACCCTATTTAATACCATAAACTAGCCTATTTAAGACCATAGCCAAACGTATTTAATACCATAGACGAGCCTTTTTAAGACCATAGACAAGTCTATTTAAGACCACAGACCAGCCTATTTTAAAACGTAGACTAGCCTATTTAAGACCGGAGACAAGCTTATTTAAAACCTTAGACGAGCCTATTTAAGACCATAGACAATTCCATTTGAGACCATAGACTAGCCTATTTAATACCATAGACGAGCCTGTTTAAGACCATAGAAGAGCCTGTTTAAGATTATAGACGAGCCTATTTAAGACCGTATACGAGCCTATTTAAGACCATAGACGAGCCTATTTACAAACCATAGACGAGATTATTTAAGACCGCATGCGAGCCTATTTAAGACGATAGTCAGCCTTTTTAATACCATAGACACGCCTATTTAAGGCCATAGACGAGTCTATTTAAGACCATAGACGAGCGTATTTAAGACCATAGCCAAGCTTATTTAAGATCATAGACGAGCCTTTTTAAGACCATAATTCGAGTTTTTTTGTTAATGTTCATAAATGATCCACACACTAAAGTATCTGAGATATTTTGCATTTACTAATTTCACATCAGATGATGATGCATAAATTGCAAGCCCTGTTTCAGCTTTATATGGTGGTGTATTTACGGTATTTCCATGTTAGACCCTTTTCTGGAACATTAATTTTCGCTCAAAGTTCGATTTGAATGACGCATATGTCATTTCTTTTAGATATATTGTCTTGCGTGTTCTATGCCTACGGTTTCTCAGGATAGATTCGAGTAAAACTGATCATTTCATAGTGAGCAATGTGACTCTTCGATTGGGCTAAAGATCTTCCAGAAATCGGCTGATTGATTACAGCCGAACAAAATAAGCAGACATAAAAAAATGAAGAAGAAATCTTGCTTTTTAATATGAAACGAAGTAATATTCTTGTTATGGCAGCTATAGACTGAAGCTAGTATTTCTGGATTGACTGACTTTTCTAGTCTATCTATCTATCTATCTATCTATCTATCTATCTATCTATCTATCTATCTATCTATCTATCTATCTCAGTCTGTTCATTATCTATCTATCTATCTATCTATCTATCTATCTATCTATCTATCTATCTATCTCAGTCTGTTCATTATCTATCTATCTATCTATCTATCTATCTATCTATCTATCTATCTATCTATCTATAAAGGAAAACGCAGTACATCATCTAAAGTGGTTATAAATTCAAAAAGATTTATTTAGTATAAAATATTAAGATATAGCTCTGTATAAAACGCTAAAGAGCAATATTATATACATGAAAGAAAACTCAACACAATTCCTCGGTCCTGGGCATAACGTTAAACTGCATCTGGCAGCAAGGCTTCTGATTGGGAGGTTTTGTAGAGCATGGAACCACCTCTTAATTGCTGTTGTTCCCAGGTTTACCCTGACCCGGATCGGAAGCACCTGTTAGTGTCCCAGCTATGGGTAAATAGTTAACCCCCAAACTGGGGTCAAAACACTATGAAAGTATAAAAATACACTTTTATAGAAATATATACGTAAAAATAGACTTTTATAAAAAATATATATACATTTTTGAAGGAAAAATATTACCATTTTTGAAGAAAAAATGATTACCATAACACATTTTTGAAGGAAAAAAATGATTCCCCAGCAAAACATTTTTGAATACAAAACTAGAAGACATTTTCAGTTTTCTAAAATAAAAACGAATAAAAACTAAAAATTTTCATCAAAATCTGACTAAATCTACCTTCTCACTATAACCAAACATTAAAAACAAACAAACCTTAAAACCCCATCTTTTCGACATTAAATAACTCACAGTGGTTAATACGCTGTTCAAACAAAACTCACACTCAACACAATTCATAACCACTTTAGGTGAATTGTGTTGAGTTTTCGTGTATAATATTGCTCTAGATAGTATTCATTTAGCTCTTTAGATCAATCTCTTAATATTTGACATTAAATAGATCTTTTTGGATTATTTTCTCCTTTTATAGACTGACATCGTTATCTATCTATCTATCTATCTATCTATCTATCTATCTATCTATCTATTTTCACTTCATTACTTATCTATCTATCTATCTATCTATCTATCTATCTATCTATTTTCACTTCATACTTATCTATCTATCTATCTATCTATCTATCTATCTATCTATCTATCTATCTTCTCTTCATACTTATCTATCTATCTATCTATCTATCTATCTATCTATCTATCTATCTATTTTCTCTTCATACTTATCTATCTATCTATCTATCTATCTATCTATCTATCTATTTTCTCTTCATACTTATCTATCTATCTATCTATCTATCTATCTATCTATCTATCTATCTATCTATCTATTTTCTCTTCATACTTATCTATCTATCTATCTATCTATCTATCTATCTATCTATCTATCTATTTTCTCTTCACTACTTATCTATCTATCTATCTATCTATCTATCTATCTATCTATCTATCTATCTATCTATCTATCTTCTCTTCATACTTATCTATCTATCTATCTATCTATCTATCTATCTATCTATCTATCTATCTATCTATCTATCTATTTTCTCTTCATACTTATCTATCTATCTATCTATCTATCTATCTATCTATCTATCTATCTATTTTCTTTTCTTCATACTTATCTATCTATCTATCTATCTATCTATCTATCTATCTATCTATCTATCTATCTATTTTCTCTTCATACTTATCTATCTATCTATCTATCTATCTATCTATCTATCTATCTATCTATCTACTTTCTCTTCATACTTATCTATCTATCTATCTATTTATCTATCTATCTATCTATCTATTTTCTCTTCATACTTATCTATCTATCTATCTATCTATCTATCTATCTATCTATTTTCTCTTCTCTTATCTTATCTATCTATCTATCTATCTATCTATCTATCTATCTATCTATCTATCTATCTATCTATCTATTTTCTCTTCATACTTATCTATCTATCTATCTATCTATCTATCTATCTATCTATCTATCTATCTATCTATTTTCTATTTCATTCTTATACTATCTATCTATCTATCTATCTATCTATCTATCTATCTATCTATCTATCTATCTATCTATTTTCTCTTCATACTTATCTATCTATCTATCTATCTATCTATCTATCTATCTATCTATCTATCTATCTATCTATTGGCATTTCACTCCAAACAAGGCAATAAAGACAGTACGATGCAAGGTTCTGTTGAGTGTGAACTTTTTAAGGAGAGAGAACAATAGGAATTACAAAAACCGAAGTTAACGACTGACATTACCTTTAAATTTTTGAAAATGGTAGTTGACTTGAAAGCAAGAAACCTCGAACTCAGTCCTTCAAATGCCACACATAATACACGCTTGGGTGATCATGTCTCTTTCGATTTCTGGACTAACTAACAAAATATTTGTGATAAATTTATTGCTAATCAAGGTCATAGGACTCAGTCTGTCTGCTATTCAACCAGCACCCTCTGGTTCTAGGTATGACGATAAACTGCAACCGGCAGCAAAGCTTTTGTTTGGGAGGTTGTGAGGAGCATGAAAGTACTTCTTAATTGCTGTTATTCCCAGGTAGCACATATTTGGGTCCCAGCTATGGGCAAATAGTTAACACCTAAATTAAGTGAATGCAATGAATTCAAATGGAATTCGAACTCGTCTTCCCGATTTGTCGTTCCGAGTCGATATCCACTGCACTACAAGGCACATCCACGCACTACAAGGCACATCCTTGAGATTTACTAAACGTAATTTAGATGTAGTTACAAAGCCAAAAGTATGGGGCACCTAGTGAGGATTAAAGTCACTATATATATATATATATATGAATGTTATATCAGGATCAGACGTAAAGCATTAACGACAAACAATAATAAAGCGTAAACATTCACACACACACACACACACACACACACACACCTCACACACACACACATATATATATATATATATATATAATTCTTTTTCATATATACAACGTGCCTCTACAAAACCTTGCCTCGTTAGTTTCAGTGGCTAATGTGGTACTGCCACCCCTGGCACTACAAGCAAATTTTCACACTGCTTTCCTGTGTAGAAGTGTCTGTCTATTCCAATTTTTTCTCAACTGCAAGTAGTTTTTTCAACGTTGTGTTATATATAGTGGAAAAGTAAAAGATTATTCGCACACTTATCAATAATTTAAAATATTGCAAAAGTACGAATAATAGAATTGCATTCTTATATATATATATATATATATATATATATATATATATAGGTAGTAAAAAAACTTTCACTCTAAACGTTATTGCGAATTCTATTAACGAGTTTGTATACAATACGAACACAGGAATAACTTTTCAAACGTATTACAGAAGATACGAAGGAATCTTCAAAAAAGGATTGTTCGCATTGGAATGACAAAAAGTAAGTCTGACAATTATTGAAAAACATTTCCCCGCTGAAGATGAACAATAATTAAAACAAACATTTTCCCGAAACACATAGATGAGATTAATTTTGAGGAAACTGTAGGAAAATTATTAACAATTTTCGGAGACGGAACATTATTATTTAATGTACGGCGGAATTGTCTAAGACGTTTTTGTCACCTATGCAAGAATTGCGAGAAGTCTAAGTCAATGGTTCCCAACCTTTTGGCGCTCGCGACCCCTTACCTAAAAGTTTGAAACCCATGAACCCCCTACTTAGCTTAATTTCCTTTTTATTTTCTGTGAAGGATAGGGAAAGAAACACCTAAAAAATATTTTAAAATTCTGTAATTATTTATTACCAAATTAAAAGAAATTGGTCCAACCTGAATTCACAAAAAGAACATATATTTTTAAAAATAACATTATGATAGGTTTAAAAAGCTATCCGGCCCAACTAGTGAGATGCCTGATGTTACATTTCAGTAGCAAGCTTTGAAATTCGTGGCTGAGTGTTTGTTAGAGCCAGTCTCATGTCATCTCCAACATCCAATCTGTTCCTATTTTTTGTTTTTATATTGACAAGAGTGGGGAGTTTTTTTTAAAGCTTATAAACAACAACCTTCAAAACGTTTGTCATAACTATCACTTTGCACCTAAACGAAAAAAAATGTAAGAGCTTAAAAATAATTAATGAAATACAATTAATGTTATCCCAAGCTACTTCTAACAAGGGCTACACGCTCCCCTGACAAGGCGTTGCGACCTCCATCCGCCAAGGCTTCACCCCCAACCCCGTGTGTTGCGATCCACTGGTCTAAGTTAAGTGAGTTAACCCCCGACTCATTTAAATATTCGGTTCACGACTTTGCTTCAAATAAGAACGCGGAAATTAGATACAGGTTTATGACTAAACTACAAATGAATTCAAAATTTACTCTCCAAAAAATAGCTAAAAAGTGTCAGCCTCTGGTGAGTTTAAAACTTGATATCGCAGGATTGAGGAGACAGATATTTCCAAAATACATAGCTTCGGACCGTCTAAAAATTAGACGATTTTCAACTCCTATGGGAAACAGTAAATCTACCTATACCTGCCACAGATGTGGTGGTAATCATTTTAAAAGTGACCGTTCCTTTAGAAACAAACATGTTTCCAATGTGGAAGATTAGGACGCAAGGGTACTTATTCTAAATCCCCAAAATGGAAGAGAAACAAAAATATATTGTTGTGGAGTAGTTTTCGCACTGAAGGTTATAATCGTGCTATGTCGGTTGCTAATCGACTTAATGCACCCAAAATGTTAGGAACTTGGTAATCTTCCACTGAAACTCACTCCTTAGTATTCGGTTCAAATGGCCGACTAATATCAACTGCCTAGTAGTTCTGCTCAACTCAAATAGAAGTCCTATGAACTTCCCAAGAACTTCCTGTTAACTCTTATTAATATAGGAGGGACAGTCCATTATCTGAGGAATAGGTGTGTTTCCATTTAACATATATCAACAAAGTAAATACATTGGGTAAAGTTAACAAACGGAAAGAAACATTTAGCAAGAGTTTGAACCAAACATATCCAAAGAGAATATTTGTTTTTGTCAGGATTAACAATATAAAAATAAAATTACAATTCGATACTTGATCCGATATTACTATCATTAATGCAAAGACTTGGAGAAAAGTAGGTAAGACTAGTTTATTGATTTCAATAAATTTTGCTCGCGGTCTTTCGAAGAAGAAATTGATTTTTGTGTTAAGTCACCTTGATAAATTTTCTTCGTTCGAAAGACCAAAAGATCAATGATATTCGTACTGAAAAATACAACAAATTTATTGGGAATCGGATGGCATTGGATTACTTAATCATTGGGACCGGCCAATTAATTCGTTCTGCAACAAAGTACATATTACAAGTACTATTACGGCAACAGAAAAATTCAAAACTGAGTTCAAAAGAAAGTTTCCAGAAGTTTTTTTTTCCAGAAGCTCCTGGCAAGAATTTGGAAGTTAAAGAAAATGCAACATCAATATTCAAATAAAAAAAATTGTACCTTTTGCGGCGTTAGATCCAATCAATAGGGAATTAGTTAAATATTAGGGGTCATTTTCAAAGTAGACTACTCCGAATGGGCATCGCCGACTGTTAACGTGAAGAAAAAAAAATCCGCGTGTTTGTGAATTTTGTCAAGCTTTCTGTTGTGGGATTTCCCCCTTTGTGTATATGACAATGAACTTGAGTGTGTATATATAATCCTGTCATAGAGAGAATAGTGACATATCGGCAATTTCAGTTGTAAATTTAAATTTAAATTTATATTTAATTTAAAATATTAGACAGACATTTTTTGGCCGGACAATATAGCCCGGAAAGCCCAGTTATAAACTGACCATGTGTCATATGTTGCCATTACTGGGAGGGACAGCTAAATAATGCATATCGGCAATTTCAGTTGTAGTTGCAGTTTACAGTGGAGAGTAATCGTAGAGATCCGTTACAGTTATAGAATCGTTCCGAAGTTACCCAGAGACCAGACTAGCATCTGAGGTCCACTCAGTTAGAATAAGTTACCCGGACATAATCTTTCACTTCAAGATTTTGTATATATTTATTTCTACTAATAGTAGTATTCCTGAATTGACTAACCTGCGTTCCAGTTTGTATATTACGTACAGTATAACCTATTTTCTATCTCCAAACCGGTTTTTGTTGTTCATTATTTTGGCTGTTCCATCCTCCGGAATCAACATCACTTTCAAAATTATAATTACTCGTTACTAGTTCCGGAAGAAATTTTCGTCAAACTAAATGGGGGAAAATCCGCGATAATAACACCAGAACGCAGTGAAATATGTATTACCCACTGTAATAATGCAAAATCTTTTATAATATATATATATATATATATATATATATGCTATTAAATATAAGAGACAATGAATGTCTATTATGTTTAATCATGAGCCTTGTTCTAAACGTCGTATTTTTGCTTTAATTTCAGTTGAAAATAAAGACAAAAATTCTCCAACATTTGGATAATTATTTATTGGTTTTCTTCTAAGCTTTCGGCTCACATGAGCCATCTTCAGAGAGGTAGTTTAAACTGAAATATTATAAAATCCACCATCACCGACGATTTTATTTTGTGTTGACATAAAACTCCGCTTGGCAACGGCAATAGTTACCAAAAATAATAAACGCAGTTCTTAAGTTTGCGATGCGTTTTATGACGTCACACCGCGGGATAAGCTTATATATATATATATATATATATATATATATATATATATATATATATATATATAAGGTTTGGGAATTAAATTATGTAGACGGAACTGTTTTGGGAGGTGTCAATGGTTGGTTTTGCTAGCATGAAGTGACAAGTCATTGTGACCGAAGCTATTTGTGTAGTAGCTTTGTTCATACTCTTAATCTTGTTACATAACTCGTTCTCTCCTAGAAAATATAAGTAAGGCCCGCTCAGCACAGTTACAGTATAAAGCACAGATGGTCTCTATGGATGTTGAACAAACACAAGCAAGCCTGAGCAAGCGTCTGCAAGAAGGATTGGTTAGCCCCGCTATGCAGACGCGCATACTCGGATAAGAGCCTCAAGCCACCACCACGGCCAGCAGAATATATACAGCTGTATTCACAGATGCCTAAGCAAGTGCATAATTTTATTTGCTATGCAAAGATTGATGCCTGATCCGTTCCCCTCCACGTTTAGTCACGCGCATTTGTAAGCAATCTGAAACGAACGTCGACAATCGATATACACACAGAATCGCTTGCCTGAATTCTTACTAGCAAGACTAATAGTCAAATCACCGCTGTAGGTAGGTATTATACTAGCTAATCTCATCGATGAGTAAAAATAAAGAAAAAAATCCGTAAGATTGATCGAATTTCTACGTATGAAAAATGAAAAAAGTAATTCTTCACTCGAATGGCTTTTAAAAAAAGTCCGAACAGAAAAAAAGCAAACTATTTCGCAGATGTTAACCAACAATCAAAGTAGGCAATAGAAATTTATCGATTTATTAGAGTACTGAAGAAACGAAGATAAATGCATACGAATGAAAGTAGGCTTTTGGAAATTTATTAGAATTCTTGTTTTTTAATTATGGAATTTCTTCCTAATAATTCAGGTACCAGACAATTCCATTTAGGATAGGTTAATCTGTCCTCCTATCCGGCAGTGAATGCTGGACGATCTCATCAAAAATGAAAGAAAGGATTTTAGGGATAACATGGATGAAAGTGTGACCAACGGCAAGGTTTTGGAGAGGATGGAAACGAAAAAGAGACTTTTACTTAACATCAGAAAAAAAGACAGCTGAGGTTCCTGGGTCAAGTAATGAGGAAGGAAGACTTGGAAAATTTGATTCTTATATGACGGACGCTGGAAAGAGAGGCAGGGGAAAGCAACGCGTGACATACTTGATAGGCTTAAGCAAGTGGTTAGAAGAGCAGGGTTTCCAAAAGATAACAAGAGAAAAAGTGTTAAGAGCTACAAGGAATAGGGAAATGTGGAGGGCCATGATCGTTTTCGTCCTTAACCCGAGAACACTAACCATGGGTATATAGTACCCAGCGCAAATGACACCATTTTAATTACTATTTAATTAAATTTTCAGTACCTGATTGTCTTACCTAAATAATACGTTTTTCAGATCCTTTTAATGTTAACTCAAAGTACAAATTTTGAAGTGCCTGCATGTAAAATATTTAGAATAAAGATTTATATTTAATATTTGTTTGATATTTTCAAAATCGGGTCCTGGGCATGACTGTGAACTGCATCCGGCAGCAAGGCCTCTGATTGGGAGTTTGTGAGAAGCATGGAACCACCTCTTAATTGCTGTTGTTCCCAGGTCCACCCTGACCCGGAGTGGTAGCACCTGTTAGGGTCCCAGCTATGGGTAAATAGTTAACCTCCAAACTGGGGTCAAAACACTATGGAAGTATAAAAATACTTTTATAGAAAAATATACATTTTTGAAGGAAAAACAATTATTCACGGCAAAACAATTTTGGATACAAAGCTAGAATACATTTTCAGTTTTCTAAAATAAAAAAGTATAAAAACAAAAAAAATTTCGTTAAAATCTAACTAAATCAACTTTTTCACTATAACTAAACATTAAAAAAGAAACCCTTAACCCTCTAGGGCCATTCGTCTCATATTAGAGGGGGATCTGTTTATTACTTCATGACAATAGAAAACCGATCACCCACTTTATGCCCAGTATAAGCCTTAACCCTCTAGGGCCATTCGTATCATATTTGATACAGTATGAAAACAAGCCTTGAAAGAAATATTTTCCTGAAAAATTTTTTAAGAGAAATATTTTATAAATTTCAAATGAAAGCAGTACTGACTGCTCAGTCAATGAATACCAAATGTTTCCTTATAGGGAAATACCAAATGTTTCCTTATAGGGAAATACTGTATCAAATATGATACGAATGGCCCTAAAGGGTTAAAACCTCACCTTTTGGGTATTGAATTACCCACAGAGGTTGATACGCCGTTAAATGAAACTCAGACTCAAATATTTTCAAAATCGGGAATGATATACTCATGGTTAGTAGTGGTGTAATTTTAATTGATGGTTAGTGTTCCAGGGTTGACACGCGATATAAAAGAAGAAAAATACAGCGTACATTTGAGAAACAGGGTTAAGACAATTCGAGAAAGCATTAGGTTCGAATTTCGATCTTCAGTGCTGTAATAATCAAACACTAACAGAACCTGAAATAAATCAATTTGATTCAAGTAAAACAGGTCAGAGACTTTTGCCTTTGCGTGTGTCCTCATAGATACAGGGCGATTGCAAAGTAACTCCCCATTTTAATGTACTTGTAATTTATTTATTAACTAGAAGTTTTACAATATGTGGATATGAGAATAAAAGCTTTATCATGAGTTTTTTTTCGAAATTCAATATAGACACCAGATTTTGCTACGAGCTTCTCAAGCTAACCAGGAATCGTGTCAAACGATTTCACCAGGAACTCTTGTGATATGAAAGACATAATTTCTTGTATTCGGCCTTCAAGTTTTTACAAAGTCTTAGTTTGGTATAGCAGACCTGCTCTTTTAACAAGCCAAAGAAAAAAGTCATTGAAAATTGCCTGAAGATATCACACATGGTAGAAACCTAGGTCGCGTAATAACTCGTTTACAAATATCTATCTATCTATCTATCTATCTATCTATCTATATATATATATATATATATATATATATATATATATATATATATATTGCACTACAAAATCAAGTTCACGCTAGAATATAGTTATAAAGAACTACCGTTCCTAGATATACTCATAAAAAACGAGAGCAACCACATCATCACAGACATTTACCACAAACCCACACACACCCAACAATACCTCCACTTCAAGAGTCACCATCCAAAAAGCTGCTTAAAATCCATCTCCTATTCCCTAGCACGACGAATTTGCACGATAGTAACTGACAAAAGAAAATAAATAAAAGTTATGAAAAAATGTTTAATTCAAAGGCAGTAATAATGTAAACAACATGCACACGTGAAGATATATGCTTATGTAGATGCGTGAATTATATAGAATATTGGTTGTTTAAGATTTTAAATGCCGTAAAAATACGTTAGAGAATTTGAACTTCGAAGGAACTAATTATGTCAATAATCAAATTACTCAGAGACAAAGAATTATTTACCTTAATTATATTTCAAATAAACCCTCTAAACACAACTAAGTACATGTCCAGAAACTTGGTAAGCTGTGCGATTAATAAGTGGTTTTTTACTGCTGATATGTAGTGCCTCCTAAATATTTAGGCGTTTAATGTCTGTGTTGATCAATAATTTTAGTATCGTCTATGAGAATTTTACGAATGTCAGAATGCTGGAAGGAAACGGTATGTGACTTAAGATGTTGTGTAATGGCACTGGAATCATTTAAATGCATAGTTAATCGAAGAGCATTCTTCAAAAGGACATACACAACATTAGTTCTATCAACACCGGTAGCAGCTGGGGACTGGTTGTTGTTCATTATCAGGTTAGAGGTTTTGAAGTTACGATAGTATATAATAAGTTTTAAGGTTCTATTAGAATCAACTGAAAACACATTATAGTTTATTTTTAAGGGCCTTCTCATCAATGTTGTATTGTCTGTGCATTTGTCCTCTGTAAAAGAGGATAACTGAGTGTGACTTTCTAGGTGTGTCACATGTTACGTCTGAAGAATATCTGTCACTTTCATTATCAACCAGATAGTTAGGAAAACCATTGTTGATAAGAGTTTGATGTTTGTCAATTGCTTATAAAATATTTTATTGGTAGAAGAAATGATTTTGGCTCTAGAAATCAGGTTGGAAATAATTAATCGTTTATATTTAGTGGGGCATTCGCTAAGGTAACTGAGGGTGCAATTGTTATCACTTGTAGGTTTTTTGTGTACAGAAGTGGTAAAAGTGTCATAATTAGTGTCGATTAAAACATTCAAAAAAGGAATCTTATTATCTTTAGATAGTTCATGTGTGAAATAAGGACATAATTATTTTTGAAGGTTTGTTGCAATGAGGTTAATTCATCAAGGTTTTTAGCAAATATTAGGATATCATCAACATAACTGGGATATATGTTAGGTGTTTCTATGATGCTAAAAACTTTATTTTCAAGATGCGATATATAAAAGTTACTAAACGTTGGACCTAGGATAGAGCCCATAGATACTCCATCAATCTGTAAATAAATGTTATTGAGGTGATCGTAGAAAAGAACATGGGTGGTGCATATTAAAAGGATTTTTTTGAGTATTTTAGGATTCCTTTTAAGAGGTTGCATAAGAGGGTTATAGTATATGTAATTAATAATTATATCTATAGATTCACTGACGGGGACATTAGTAAATAGAAGGTAAAATTCTGCTACCGGTGTTGATAAAACTAATGTTGTGTATGAATTTAAATGTACTTTTGAAGAATGCTCTTCTAATCCACATACATACATTGGATTTACAACTACCCGCCTTTCTAGACGATTAACTATGCATTTAAATGATTCTAGCGCCATTACACAACATCTTAAGTCACATACTGCTTCCTTCCAGCATTTTGACATTCGTAAAATTCTTATAGACAATACTAAAATTATTGATCAACACACAGACATTAGACGCCTAAGAATTTTAGAGGCACTACATATCAGAAGTAATAAACCACACCTTACCAAGTTTCTGGACATGTTCTTAGTTGTGTTTAGAGGGTTTATTTGAAATATAATTAAGGTAAATAATTATTTGCCTTTGAGTAATTTGATTATTTACTTAATTAGTTCTGTCGAAGTTCAATTTCTCTAATGTATTTTTACGGCATTTAAAATCTTAAACAACCAATATTCTATATAATTGACGCATCTACATAAGCATATATCTTCACGTGTGCATGTTGTTTACATTATTACTGCCTTTGAATTAAAAAAAAATTCATAACGTTTATTTATTTTCTTTTAAAATGTTGTAACACTTTTCCTGCTACAAGGTAATATTTGATATTTTTATCTGTAATATTGTCCCTGATGATGAACGATGACGTTCGTAAGTACTAGGAAAACTTTTGGACAATTTTTATACAGATATAATTCGGAAATAAAAAGCCTAATCAGAAAGTATGAAAAATTTCAAAAGAAAATATATAAGACTATGTTGTCTCTATCGTTTAACACAACTTGTTTAATAGAAAAGATGCTGCAAAAATATACGTACTTTATATATATATATATATATTATGATAATGTTTGGCACCAAGATTGTTGTCTTTACTGTAGCTTTACGGATAAATATTATTTTGGCAAGCGGGTTTTTTATCGTAAGAATTTTTAGATTAAAGTGCTCGATATCGGGTTGGAGATAGAGCGTTTATAGTTTTAGAGTAAAGAATTTGTCACTTTAAATGAGCAGGTTCATGCCGACTTCAAAACTTTGTGAGGACACGGTTATAATAGCCTCGCTCATCGGGGCTGGCAAGAAACCCAGCTCCGATGAGTGAGGTTATCATAAGTGTGTCCTCACAAAATATATATATATATATGAATAAGACAAAAGAAAACTTATTTTATGCGTTTTGAGGGACTTTATTAAGGCAAATGAAAATGCAAGGATTTTATTTTGTAGCAAATATTTTCATAACAAAGCAAAAATGTTATTGGTTTTTAAAAAATTTAAGTTTATAAATATTCAAGATGTGCGTTGTGGTGTAGTGGATATCGACAAGGAACGAGGAGCCGAGTTTGAATTCCAGTTGAATTCCTTGCATTCACTTACGCGCAACAACCCTTGGAAAAAGTATTAATCCGTCTATTTCCTCCAGTTATGGGTTAAATAATAGGACAGATTGGGTTCTATAACCTTGGTTGGCAGCCAGTGTACCCCAGAAAGCAATGGCGACCTACTGCGGGATAATCTTCTGCCCAGTCAGTCATGTCTCTTTTGAGACATGATCGCCCAACGGCGTGTATCACGTATGGCACTTAACTAACTATAAATATTCATCAGTTTAGCTACAAGGTCAGGGAAATTATGAAGGCTACAATATAATGTTTAATAAACAAAAGTGAGTATAGATATTTTTTTAAATTTGCAAATTAGAATTTAAATTATTTTGTTTTGATATTAATTTATGTGTTATATATTTTAAATAACAAGCTTATGAATTTAACCATTTTCTTTCAAGTTTTTAACATTTCTATAGACTCTTATGTTGGCTTGGGAAAGAAATGATTCTTTCAGGAATGAAGATATTGGAAAACATCTAAGATACAGATTTGCAGAAATTTAAAAAGACGTATTTATGAACATAAAAGGGATTATATACACAATAGAATCTATTATTTCATACATACAAATAAATTAATCCAGAACTTTGATTCAGTTTAGCACGCTTTTTCTTGTTTCCCAGGAGATTTTCCTGTTTTTTAATACTTGTTTAACTTTTGGAAGGTATTTTTCTGTATTCAAATCCGCCTTCCGATTTTGGTGTGACGTTTTCTCTCGTTTTTTGAAACACACGCCTGGTTTATTACAAAAATGAATAATTTCTATCTGTAAATCATTCTCGCAGTAAAGGCGTCAAAGATTCAGGATTATGAACGGATCATCTTCTTCTTCTATGTGCCCTATCCTTTCAGGACGTAGGCGATCATGGCTTTCCACATGTCCCTATCCCTGGTGGCTCTTAGTACGCCTTCTCCTGTTACACCACCCAAACGCCGCTCTGACATCCACCAGCTCAAGCCCATAAATCTAGAATATAAATGTAAAGAAACTGGCATGGCCACAAAATGAGGGATCAGTTTATATATTGATTATAATATAGATTTGATCCCCCACTTTATATCCATATTATAGTTTCTTATAAACAGTTGGCATATATATTCTTCTTCTATATGCCCTGTCCCTTCAGGACATAGACGATCATGGCTTTCCACGTGTCCCTATCCCTGGTGGCTCTTAATATGTTTTCTCCTGTTACTCCACGCAACCCCCATTCCATCATCCACCTGATCAGGCCCTTCAAATATGTTATCCACTGCCTTCCTCTGTCTCTTTTTCCTTCTATCTGGCCTGTCAGTATCAGCTTCTCCAAGCCCTCCTTCTTTATTGCATATCCCAGGAATTTCAGTTGTCTCTTCCTGATGCTCACTATTAGTTTTCTTTTCAATGACATTCTTTCCAAAACCTCATCATTACTCACACGTTCGGTCCATGATATCCGAAATATTTTTCTGTAAAACCACATTTCTGCTGCTTCTAGTTTTTTCCTCATCTTCGATGAGATTGTCCAGCATTCACTACCATATTGAAGAACTGACATCACATAGCAATCTAGTACTCTTCTTTGTTTCTAGGGAAATTTTCCTGTCTTTACTCAGCTTCTGACAATTTGTCTTTGGATCTCTGTGTCGCACTTTCTGTTAGAACACTTCTTAGGTATTTAAATTTTTGTACTTGCTTGATTCTAGTATCCCCCACCTGTATTTAGCATTTTCGGTTGCTCTTTTTTGCTGATGACCATGCATTCAGTTTTCTTGCTGTTTATTTGTAGTCCTTTTTTGTCACTCTCCTCAGCTACCTTCTGTAGGAGGTCTTGTAGTTTCCTTCCCGTGTCTGCAATCAGCACTGTATCATCTCAGTTTATTCTGCACCCATTAAAAATCTTTTACTATCTTCTGTTTAACACAGTATCTATACGATGCCGCCAATTAGTTGGTTGTTAGACGGTTAATGATAATTGGTTTATCGGATGATGCTGAAGTGAGCAGCCAACATCTAGCATTATCAATGGAAGTGGTGAAAAGTCATACAGAATGAGTACGCTCGGGTTCCTGCAGGAAAAAAAATACCATTCTGCGTTAGATTGGTATCAACTTATCGGATCGATGGCAGGGATAAAAGAGAATAGGCGTGAATAATGGACCAGTGAAATACGGTTGACAAGAATAAACCTGACAGGCTGTTTTGTAAGCGAAGGGTGAAAAGGATTTGCTGATAAACCAAAAAGATATTAAATCGCGATTAGTTGCGATCGAAGATAATAATTTACGACTCGTGACGGGGCTTAATTTAAACTTAGTTGGGTATTCTCCAGTCAGGAGCAGGCTCAGTGGGTGGTTCAAACACTAAACAAAAAAAGGTCGACTCAGTCTGTAAGGCATTGAATATGAAGATCATTATTGAATGAATGGTTAAAAAAAGGTTTTTCTTCACAACAATAGGTGTCTTTATTTTTTAATCGTTTCACCCCAAGCAAGGCGGTAACGCCACTGATGCGCAGGGGGGATACATATGAGTAAAAGATTAGGCAGGAGGAAAGTAAAAAGAAACACAAACCAATTACAGGGTGTGCCAGAGAAAGGGTAAGATAAGGATGGAAATACAGGCGTGATAACAGCCTCAAAAGTAGAGATAGATAGATAGATAGATAGATAGATAGAGAGAGAGAGAGAGAGAGAGAGAGAGAGAGAGAGAGAGGGGAAAAGATATAGAGGGTGTTGTAGAAAGAACTGGTATCAAGTGGATAAGAGATGGGTATTGACATTGCATTTAAATTCCTGGAGGTCGTAGCCGTCAGGAAAGCAAGAATATGGAAGGGAGTTTCACAGGCGGGAAGTGCGAAAAAAGAAGCTGATGGAGTAGAATTGTCCGCTGCATTTGGTTGATCTAAATGTGAATGGGTGGGACCCTGTTGCCAGTCTGGTTGCACGAGTAAACTTCTGTGGCAAGGGCACCAGTGACTTCGTCGGAGCTGAAGCCATGAAAATATTTGTAGAATAGACAGAGGAAGCCACATCCCGCAGGTAAGAAAGTGGCTTGAGTCGAACTGCCGAGTCGGTACCTATCACATTACAGATTCTCCTTTGGATCCTGTCGAGAACACTGAGATGAACAGCGGGTGGCGGGGGGCGACTGACCATATATGACAACTGTATTCTATGCACGGACGGATGATTAATTTGTATATGTGCAAAATAGATTCAGGCGGAGAGAAAACCGACACAGTGACCCAACCTTCCTGGCAGCTAGTAGCATAAAGGCGCCGATTGAACCCTACTCTGCCGAGAGGATAAAAGGACATTTTTATTGCCGTACTCAGGTGTAAACCTTTTTGAATTTCGTTCAAACCAACCATATTTCTAAATTTTCACTCCCGTATAAAACAACATCGGTTGTCATTTTGACTCTCATGCAAAACAAACCTATGCCTACACTCCTGAGTTTCGTGTAAACCAAACTTACGTTTATCAGTTTTGATTCTCGAGGAAACCAAACCGATTCCTACCTTAATAAACTCTCGTTGGGAGCCGAACTTATTTCCGGTTTTTGACTCTCAATCGATGTCTATCTGTTTAATGTTTTTAATGTGTATCAAAACGATACAAATATTGATTAATATCAAAAGGATTAATATAACGTAAAACAAACTAAACAAACGCTCTGTAAGGAACATTGATCACGTGCTTAAGAAATGATTAGTTAACATTTCTTAACCGAAACTTGAAAAATGTTTCATAGCACGCTAAATATTAACAAAACTGACGACAAGCAAAAATGTTTAATGGCACGCTAAATATTAACAAAAATAACGACAAAGAAAAATGTTTAATGGCACGCTAAATATTAACAAAAATGAAGACAAGCGAAAATGCTTAATGGCCCGCTCAATATTAACAAAAATGACAAGCAAAAATGCTTAATGGCTCGCTAAACATTAACAAAATGACGACAAGCAAAAGTGGTTAATGGCACGGTAAATATTAACAAAAATGACGACACGCGGAAATGTTTAATGACACGCTAAATATTAACGAAATTGACGACAAGCAAAAGTGGTTAATGACACACTAAATATTAACGAAATTGACGACAAGCAAAAATAATGAATATCGAAAATCGATAATCGAAAAAATCGGGTTATAGAAGGAGTGGTCCGATTTTAACAAAATTTGATACACTCAGAGACAAAGACATAGGAAACGATATTCAGAAGTTTCAAGGTTGCAGTTCTTACAACAGTGCAGAAAATCGATAATATATATATATTTATATATATATATATAAAAGGCAAGATGTTTGTGCGTGTGTGTGTCTGTTTATCTGTCTTTATGTCCTTTATACAAATCCACAATTTTATTCCGATTCTCACTAAACTTCACCCAAATATTCTTTAGACTGAGTCTGAGCTCCAGGACCATGGATTAGTTTTAAAGCTTTCATTACACCCGAGCAACTGCTAGTTAAATATATTCACGAAGTATTGAACATAAACAAGAAAAGATCGTTAGACCGTCTAAGAATATGATGTCCCTTCTTTTCTATTAGGGCTGACAGAAAACAATAATTTGAAAATGGTATTATAATCCGTCTCATAAAATTCCCAGTCTTCGGTTTTGCTTTAACTGGAAACAACTATTGCCAGTCTTTTTGAACCAGCGTATAATTTAATTTTTTTCTTTTCATTTCTTAACTCATTTTAAGTGTTAAATTAAAACTAAAATCTTCATTCATTGTAATTTCGTATTGAAATATTTTCGTTAAAGCATTTCTTACTGCTCTGGGCAGGGCGAAAAAGCCGCTGGTCCCTTAAGAAATCACTCAATAACCCTTATAACATTAATACCATTGGTTTGGAAAACTAAATATTTAAACTATATATATATATATATATATATACTAGAAGGATAGCCCGGCGTTGCTCGGGTGTAATGAAAGCTTTAAAACTAATCCATGGTCCTGGAACTCAGACTCTTTGGACGTTGGTACAAATGATTAAAAAGCAATAATTGTTTCCAGTTAAAGCGAAACCGTAGACTGAAAGAATAATGAATGGATGTAAGTCAAATTTTGATTTCCTGGTATCGATATCAGATAAGATTTTTGAAGGTTAAATAAGTCCTCTGAGTAAATGGTATCATGGCTGAGACTAGGAACTACAATTATACCTACTCAGAGCCAAACCCGAAGCAAAAACATACAGACAATAAAAAAAATCATTTCACCCAAGCAAGGCGAGGCCGCCACTAGTGCGCATAGGGTTTATAATGAGAAGAAAAGACTGCGTTAAGTGGGTATTAAGGAAAGGATAAAAGATGGACGGGATTTAAGAAAGTAGAAGATGGTGATTGACGTTGCATTTAAATTTTTAGAGATTCTAGCTGTCAGGAAATCAAGTAAACGGAAGAGAGTTCTGCAGGTGGGAAGTGCGAGAAAATAAACTGTTCGAGTAAAAGTTTCAGTTACATTTAACCATTTTAAAGATAAAATGGTGGGACCTAGTTGCCAATCTAGTAGGGAGCTGAAATTCATGTGCTCAGGGAACCTTTCAACATTTCTCTTTCTTTTTTATTGTTGGTAGTCAGTATTCTTATCGTCAGTAGACTACCATTAGTTACTTCATATTCTCCAGTGGCAAATGATATACGTAGTATGGTTCCCGTTTTTATTTCATTTATTATGAATTATGGAATTTGCGAAATGGGCAGTGCAGGCCAGATCTTTGGTGATACCCGGGGCCATGTCCTTGATTTTATGCCCCTAAGATTCAAGTACAGGTGGGGCTATTCTAGTGCATATTCACGCCAGCTTGAAGGTCTCTTACAACGAAGTTAATAGAGACAATTTCAAATTTCAAAAACTAAATTTTATTTTCACACCTTGATTCGATACCTGCGATGTGGATGTCCGCGGCCGTCGAAAGATTTGACCTTACTTTTTCAGATGGGTTCTCTTTTCAGAAGCTAATAATCAGTGTTATGAGGAACCACACCTATTCCTCAGATAATGGACTCTCCCTCCTATATTAATAAGAGTTAACAGGAAGTTAAGGGAGGAAGTTCTTTGGAAGTTCATAGGAGTTCTTTAGAGTTCTATTGGAGTTCAGTAGAACTACTAGGAAGTTGATATTAGTCAGCAGTTAGTTGAAAACTAAGGAGTCAGCTTTCAGTGGAAGATTACCAAGTTACTAACATTTTGGCTACTTTAAGTCGATTAGTAACAGACATAACACGATTATAACCTTCAGTGCGAAAACTACTCCACAACATGAAGTATCCACGATTGACAGCCCTTCGAAGCATCAGGATGCCAAAAACATTGTGCTTTATAAAAATTAGCACACCATCTTTTCTGTCGGTCGTAATTTTTGCAAAAGATCGCGAGGGGTCCATACCTCGAGTCGCGTTGTTCAACGCTAATGAACTCAGAAGAAAGAAAAAAGCATAGAAAACGAATTATATAACTATTTGCTTAATGCATGCCGGAATGTCACTAGAGAGTTGATTTTCTAAGCACCGCTGAGATGTGACACAAGGCCGAAAGCATGGAGTACTCATAGAGAATCGATAAAGAATCTAACCATTAGATCAAGTCGAGGTATCCAAGCAGATTATATAAGGCAAAAGGCAGAAAGAAAGGAGCACCCACTGAAGATCAAACTCACTACTTAATTATAAAGATTTAAGCGAGACAATCTTGATAATCATTACACCACGTCGAGATGTCCGACTGATTGTCTAAGCGGACCTTAGATGTGGCACAAGGCCAAAAATATGAGGTACCCAGTCAGAATCGAACTCACTAATCAGTTGTAACATGTTCTAGCGAGACAATCTTGCTAACCATTGTACCACGTCGAGATGACCTGGTGATCTTCTAAGCGAAACTTAGATGTGGCACAAGGCCAAAAGTATGAGGTACCCAGCGAGAATCGAACTCGCTAAGGTGTAACAGGTTCTAGCGCGACAATCTTGTTAACCACTACACCATATCAAGTTTCCCATAGGGAGGTTCATTGAGAGGCACTAAAAAGAAAACTTTCAATATTCATACCGAAAGACTAAAATTAAAATGCACTTTGTTTAGGTAAGCAGAAGTACTACTTAAACAGGAAAAGGGTAATATTGAAGCTAACGTTTCGTGTCATCGTAATAATAATAATAATAATAATAATAATAATAATAATAATCAGTCAGTTTCTGTCCTGCTATTTAACCCATAACTGGAAGGAAGAGACGGATTAATACCTTTCCTAAGGGTATTTGCGCGTAAGTGAATACAATGGATTCAACTGGAATTCGAACTCGGCTCCCCGGTTTCTCGTTCCGAGCCGATATCCACTGTACCACAAAATAATAAAAGCACTGTAAATTACTGAGGCCTTTTCTCTAACCACAAGATTTGTAAAAATCGAATAGTATTTTTTTTTTACTTCTCAGAAGAAATGTCTTTTTCAAAATACAAATCAGGTGTCAAATCGGTCAGTGGTTTTCGAAAGAACTTTGAAAATGTGTTTACGTTATTGATAACTGTCCTAATGCTGTCCTTTTTCCAATTCGTAATTGAATGGAATTATCAATGATAAGCAGTTTAGCATGACAAGGGATTCCACAAGTGAGAAGTGAGAGAAAAGAAATTGTTAGTTGTTTAGTTCACGCGACCGTTACGTCTTGCCGAACCTCATAAATAATGAAATATTCCATTTTGGCTACATAAAAATGGAAATGAGATACTGTTGTGGAACCCTCAACATGAAATCACCCACTGCTATATTAATAGGTGTGTGATAGCGGTAGTGGGAAGGCAGACAGTAGCACTGTGCGCATGACCGCAGTCGACGACCAAGGATTCGTTCGTTCTGCTTACTGTACCTTCTTTGTAACCTTTTCTGTAAATACATCTTTCTTTAACCTTTAACCTCGTGTTCCGTGTTATACTTTCGGTGGATCCACTTTTGGCTCCACATCAGATATCAGAGACGCTAACTGGTTTCAGTGAAAAATCAATGAAAGAAAGAAAGAAAAAAACGTGTTTCTATAAAATGGAAAAAAAAAAATTCAAAACTTTTCATTTGTATCCCCTTACTTCTTAAAAACAACCAGCATTCCTATTTATGATTGGTATTGCAATATTTTGTTAAAGTTGTCAATCTCAAATATTTAACGATGAGATAGGGGAATTTCTACAGATATTTTATGGTCGTAGAACTCATCAAGATGTTATTGAATCTTTAACTTAAGAATTAATATTCATAAAATTTGAATAGATAAACCGTGCAAATTTCAGGGCACTTTCTCGTAAAATTAATTCTTTCGGCGTATTCAACATTCCTTCAATTTCCGTTTACTTTTACAAATTATGACAAATCGTGTATTTATATGTGAATATTTTGGTTACCATTGTGTTTATTTGCGACCGAAATGGAGGACGGAATAAGATGATGAAAAATGCTACGTGATATAAAAACGTGAATAGGCGCATAACAACGTCATCACCGTGAAACTCCAAAATTCGAAGAAAAGACAACCCTAAAGAAAACAGTCACTCTGTATTGCAAGAATTCAATCCGTTAAGTGCCATACGTGATACACGCTTTGGGCGATCATGTCTCGGAAGAGACATGACTGACTGGGCAGAAGATTATCCCGCAGTCGATTGCCATTGTTTTCTGCGGTATACTGGTCACCATCCAAGGCTACAGAACCCATTATGTCCTATTATTTGACTCATAGCTAGAGGGGGAAGAGATGTATTATATTATTATTTAGCAATTAGTGGGGGATCAGTTTATTACTTCATAACAATAGAAAACCGATCCCCCACTTTATGACCATTAGAAGACTTAATCATTATTCCAATCAGTCATTTAAGTGCCATACGTGATACACGCTTTGGGTGATCATGTCTCGAAAGAGACATGACTGACTGGGCAGAAGATTATCCCGCAGTAGGTTGCCATTGCTTTCTGCGGTAGACTGGTTGCCAATCAAGGCTATAGAACCAAATTTGTCTTGTTATTTGACTCATAGCTAGAGAGGAAAGAGATGTAATATATTATTAAGTAGTAATTAGTGGGGGATCAGTTTATTACTTCGTAACAAAAAAACGACCCCCCACTTTATGACCATTAGAAGCCTTAATCATTATTCCAACTATTATATTCAGTCAGTCAGTTAAGTGCCATACGTGATACACGCTTTAGGTGATCATGTCTTGAAAGAGACATGACTGACTGGGCACAAGATTATCCTGCAGTACGTTGCTATTGCTTTCTGCTGTAGACTGGTTGCCATCCAAGGCTATAGAGCCCAATATGTCCTATTATTTGACTCATAGCTAGAGGGGGAAGAGATGTATTATTTTATTATGTAATAATTAGTGGGGGGCCCGTTTATTATTTCATAACAATAGAAAACCGACCCCCCGCTTTATGACCATCAACCCTTTACGAGAGAAGAGACAGATTAATACCTTTCCCAAGGGTATTTGTGCGTGAGTGAATGCAAGGAGTTCAACTGGAATTCGAACTCGGCTTCCTGATTCCTCGTTCCGAGTCGCTATCCACTGCACCACGACGCACATACATTGCAAGAATTAAATTCCCTATTTGAAAAATTTACACTGTATCATAGTATCCCAGCAAAGTATCTAACCAGAGATTATTAACCAAAAAGTAGCCTGCCTAGGGCAATGTCATGTTCGGCTTCTTCTAATGATTTCATTGATAACTTACGCATCCCCACCACCACGTCTATTCAACTTTACAAAAAACATTTTCACAACACGAAACGTCCATTTCATCAATTTTAGTGAGAGCCAAGCTCAGACAGCAGAGAAGATCAACAACGCCCTTCTCCTTTCACGAGACGAGAAAGAGGGACACGCACGTTGCTCAAATGGTGAAGACACTATCAAATAACTACCACGACAGAAGAGTATCCTATCACGCCAGCGCAGTAAAATCCCTTTCTGACTGGTTGTCAAGTTGAATAAAGGTTGCGCAACTGATTTTCGAGACATTTCAAAGCTGTACCTCTTCTGGATAGACCTTGTACTACGTGTGTCATTGCTCAGAAACCTGTCCCTTCCCAATATTGAAACATTTGTAAAGGTTGAGTTCCACTCCGACAACTTCTTCGTCGGCACTTATTTTGTAAAACCGATTGTATGCTATATTATGACTACGGTTGAACGTTATCTATCCTACATATCCTCATAATTTTCCCTTCATATTCCATTAGTGAGGAAGAGGTTAAACTCAGGCAGCTTTTTTTCTTAGAACTGTTACTCTGTCAAATAGATTCCTGAGAGAATGTTTTCCCGATAAATACATCTTTACCTCTTCAAATCAAAGGTTAATCGTTATTTTCTTTTTTAATCATATCACCCCGAGCAAGGCGATAATGCCACTGATGCGCAGGGGGCTACATAAGAGTAAAAAGATTGGAAAAAGAGAAAGCCGGAAACCACATCCTAACCAGGGAATAAGGGATGAGCCTTTTCACCTGTTCAATAAACGTGGGTGGAGTGTGAACCGGCTGATAGTTTAGTCTATCTACTCCAATTGAAAAAAAAAGAAAAAAAGAAAAGAGTGAAAAGATTGGAAAAGAGAAAGCCGGAAACCACATCCTAACCAGGAAACAAGGGATGAGCCTCTTCACCTGTTCAATAGACGTGGGTGGCGTGTGAACCGGGCGATAGTTTAGTCTATCTACTCCAATTAAAAAAAAAAAAGAAAGAAAAGAGTGAAAAAACTGGAAAAGAGAAAACCGGAAACCACATCCTAAACAGGAAACAAGGGATGAGCCTCTTCACCTGTTCAATAGACGTGGGTGGAGTGTGAGCCGGGCGATAGTTTATCTACTCCAATTTATATATTCTACATAACGTCATAACCTGCACATTCTTTTACATCAATACAATAACCGCATAACTGCAGGGGCTCTTGAGCCAAATATTAGATGAACATTTAGGAAAAGGTAGATGACCCTTTTCTGTATATGAACAGAAATAAACAGAAAGGAGTACCGTCATATTTTCGTGTTCGTTTGCTGATAAATTATAATAAAATAATAATAATAATAATAATAATAATTTTGTTTCAACCTCCTCATTTCCTTTGTATACCATTTGTAAAGAGGAAGTTCCACTTCGAGAGATTTATCCTCAGCTCTTACTTTGTGGAACCAGAGGATGCCCTTTTATGTCTAGGGTCAAAAGTTATCTATCATACTCATCCTCATTATAATAATGTTGCATTTATCATTTTCATTTTCTGTGTATTCCATTATAAAGATAAACTCCCACTCAGACAAGTTCTTCCTCAGCAAATACTTTGTGGAACTGATTTACAAGATGTCTAGGGTCAAAAGTTATCTATCATACATATAGTCATAATAATAATTTTGCCTTTAATGCCCTTTGTATTGCATTTGCAAAGAGGAAGTTCTACTCAAAGAGTTTCTTCCTCAGCTCTTATTTTCTGGAACCGATTTACGAGCGGATGTTATTTTATGTCTACGGTCAAAGGTTATCTATCCTACATATCCTCATAATAATAATTGCTCCTTTAACATCTTCATTTCTTTGTATTCCATTTCTAATGAGAAAGTTCCCATTAGAGAGGTTCTTCCTCGGATTTTATTTTCTGGAACCGATTTACGAGAGGATATTCTTTTATGTCTAGGGTCAAACGTTGTCTATCCTATATATCCTTATAATAATAATTTTGCCATTGCCATTGACATTCTCTTTGTGTTCCATTTGTAAAGAGAAAGTTCTACTCAGAGAGGTCCTTAGTTCTTACTTTGTGGAACCGACTTATGAGCGGATGATCTTTTATGTCTAGGGTCAAACGTTATCTATCCTACATATCCTCTTGATATTCCTTTCATATTCCATTAGTGAGGAAGAACTTACTCAGCTTTTTAATTAGAACTGTTACTTCATGGAAGACTTTCGAGGAGATGCTTCTCTGATCACTACGATCTTTACCTCTTGAAATCTGGGGTCAATTTTTACCTGCCCTATACATTCTCATAATATTCTATTCTTACGTCCTTTCTTCTGGTTCTTACAACAGTGTTATTCAGTAACTTGAGTGGCTTTTGGGCCTTGTATTGAATGAACAATATCATTAGAGATTCCTTCTAGTAGCATCATTTCATATGGTGTAATCATATCAGGAATGCACACATTGTGTTTATCTGCCAACATTTTTCACTTAAATCAGGTTTGTGAATGAAAGTCTCTGGCCCGATTGATTCTCGTTCTCCTGTATGGAAAGGCACGGTCAAATAATAGGCTGACGAGGCAGTCAGGTAAATGGCTTTCCGACGTCGCTGTCATGACTAATAAAAGATATTTGAACCTTGAAACGAGCATTGGAAAGAATCAATTTTGCTTCGAGGTTGCTGACATTCGCCGACGTGAGAAGCTGGAGTGATTATTGTTTGGGACGATTCCTGATTTGGAACAGTATTCGTTAAATGTTGAGGGGTGCTTCTCGAATAGATTTTACAAAAGGATCTCCTCAAGATTTCTAAAAGGAAATAACTTCTTGGATAGATAGATAGATAGATAGATAGATAGATAGATAGATAGATAGATAGATAGATATGAACAGACTGAGATAGATAGATAGATAGATAGATAGATAGATAGATAGATAGATATGAACAGACTGAGATAGATAGATAGATAGATAGATAGATAGATAGATAGATAGATAGATAGATAGATATGAACAGACTTAGATAGATAGATAGATAGATAGATAGATAGATAGATAGATAGATAGATAGATAGATATGAACAGACATAGATAGATAGATATGAACAGACATAGATAGATAGATAGATAGATAGATAGATAGATAGATAGATAGATAGACAGACAGACAGAAACAGAGACAGAGACAGGTCAGGCGATATATATATGAATGAAATGATTTGTTTGAATATCATTTTTTATCGATACTCGTATTTAAGCAGATATTCTGTTTATAATCAAACATCATTATATATTTATTTCTGACGGCCTGATTATTTACGAAAATGTGTGTCATTCGGCGGGATTCGAACAAATAGGGGAAGCTACCATGTGATCTGGCACGTCTTAGACCTCTCGACCACGAATGACCATTAGTCTAAACGAGGTTTTAATCAAGCCTATATAACACAAGTTTCGATTCATCGCAATAACCATATCTGTTCTGAAATATATCGTAATCTCAACAAAAGTAAACATGTTACAAATCATTTCAAATTATTGGTTTTTTATAACCAAGTTTCGTTAATATATATATATATATATATATATATATATATATAGACATACTGAAACTGATAGATAAAAGACAGATTTTGTAGCCCACGTTATGAAAAAACTGTGAATCACCATATTTGAGTATGTTCATGTCATCAAAAATATATCATTTTGTATCAAATTAACAAATCACATGTATGACATTTTTTTTCATGGAATATTCCGTAAATAAATTAGATTGCGTTATATGCTGGAATATACAAGATAACATCATACTGTTGTAAATTACCTATTAACGAAATTAAAAAAAAAACGTATTTGTAAAAATGTGAAACATACACTCATATGTATGTATGTACAAATGTGAGAAAATTTTTTTCACTTGGCGCCAGAATGGATCTCTGTCAATACTAGTAATAATAATAATAATAATAATAATAATAATAATAATAATAATAATAATAATTTGTTTATATTTCTGAGATGAGGTAGTATTTACACTATTTACATTATTCGGACTGTTGTACAAATGGCAACCAAGATGAGGAAAATAGTCTGAAATAAATATTTACAAATAAGTGTAAATAGTAATAATATTAATAACTCGAAAAACCGTGAAAATTTCAAGAGTTTCCTATTTTAATTTCTGCTGAATCTGAATTCTTAAGTTAATGATTGAGTAAGCTCATGGCAAGTTTTATTACAATAAAATATCCATAGAAATCCCCAGATTATATCGTTAAATATTTGAGTTTAACAACTTTAACAAAATATTGAAATAGCAATCATAAATATGAATGGTGGTCGCTATTTTAAGAAGTAAGGGTGTACAAATAAAAATATTTGAAATTGATAACTTTTCAACTTCACTGAAACAGACAAAAAATATGTAAGCACTAACGTCCTCCTCATCTTCTCTTCTTTCTTTTATTCATTTTCTAACTGAAACCAAGTAGTGTCCCTAATATGCTTCTTCCCACGAGATCAAAATGGAACAGTCCGCCCATTATTTATGGGATATTGGCAGAGCGTAACATACGTACAAACTAAGGAAATAATAATAATAATAATAATAATAATAATAATAATAATAATAATAATAATAATAATAAAAGAAGGCAGTAAATACAAACAAAATTTACATTTAGTAGATTCTGTAGAAAAGCAAAACAGAAGCCAAGAACCAACTATTGCGGCAAAAAATATGAAAATGAAAGCCAAAGATAAAGCTCTTGAACAGATGAAACAACGCTGGTAAGACAAAACTCTGCATGGCCAATACCCAGAACGTTCCAATAAATTCAGTGTTGATAAAGTTAATACTCATCGATGGTTACGTGCATCTGGATTAAAATCTGAGACTGAAGGCTTTATTCTTGCAGCGCAAGACCAAAGTCTGTTCACTAGGAACTTTCAGGCAAATATTATACATAATAAAGTGGATCCAAAATGCAGGTTCTGTGATAAATACCAAGAAACAATAGACCATATAATCTCAGGATGTTCTGTACTTGCCCCAAAAGAATATAAAAATCGTCACGATAGAGTGGGGCAATATTTACATTGGACAATGTGCAAACACTACGTAAAATCTGTAAACAAACACTGGTATGAACATCACCCAACACCGGTTACAGAAATAGAAGATGTCACCATTCTATGGGATTACACCATCTACAAAATTGAAGCAAATAGGTCAGACATTATTGTTAAAAAACAGAAAGAGAAAACTTGTCGATTAATTGATATGGCTTGTCCAGTGGATTGTAACATAGCAACCAAGGAATTCGAAAAACTGTCAAAATATAAAGACCTGGAAATTGAAATAGAAAAAATGTGGAAATTGAAAACAAGAATCGTGTCAGTTATAGTCGGTGCACTTGGAATGATAAAAAATGGAACAAAACAACACATTGAAAGAATCCTGGAAACCCCAGCTTAAGAGATATGCAAACAATTGTCCTGTTAAGTACAACCCACACACTAAGGAGAACTTTGTCTATGTAACGCTAGGGATGATAGGGGAGATATAAAAACATGAAATGGAGCCATAACAACACGCCACGACCTGCCTTAGGTCTTCCTGCAGACTTGGTTGGTAGTGCGACCATATCAGAAATCAAAATATGATGAAAAATGACATAATAATAATCCTCTCTATTTTAATAAAGACTTTATATATATATCTTCTGGAGAAGAAAATTTTAAAAACAGTCTCCACTTCGGCTATAATGCGTGACTCTTCAGAAATGAATTGAGTTCTCTCGGTGACTGGCGTCTGTATACACTGCTTACATACAAGACGTTAAAATTTCCCTTCTCTGACCCCCATGCGCCGGTGGCTTAGGGAGTAGAGACTCCGACTGACACCAAATCGGTTGAGTTTCGATCCCGGCCAGAAGCAAGTGGATATGTCTACCCCCACTGATGAGCTGTGATACAGCGAAACGGGCTTGTATGTGGATGACTAACATACACACACATATATATATATATATATATATATATATATATATATATATATATATATATCCTGTCACGTTCATAGAGAGAGAGATAATAGCGAGGCAGCGTCAGTTCAGTTCATTCTCTTTACAACTAGTCAATAAGTCCCGGGCCTGACATACAGATGGCGCTATTAACAAAAACCCATATGATTTTTAGGAAGTACTAACATTCAAATGGCACGTGACAAAATTTAGGCCCAGTCGAATTATTAATTTACAAATTACATTTACTTAAATGAAGCTGCCTCAGCAAACTTTCAAAACAGTGGAAAAATCTGAATTTCCTGTTGATAAAGCATTGCTTTCTGATGGGAAAAATTCTGTTCAAGCAAAGCAATGGCTTGATGTTATTCGGACTCTGCTCCATCGTAAACAACAGTTAAGTGGTGGTATACTGACTTTAAACGCGGTCGTACAGACACAAATTAATGCTCAGATGGTCCAAAATTAGCACTTGTCCCGAAAAACACACACACAAAAAAAAAACCCCAAAAAAACCCTCACAAACACATTTTGGCCGATCGTAAATTAAAGTTGCGTAAGATAGCAGACGAGCTGAACATATCAGAATGCAGTGTATTCACCATTTGTCAATGAGAAACCTGTGTTCAAAGTGGGTGCCACGTTTGCTTACAATCGATCAAAAAACAATTCAAAGCGTTTGTTTGCAACTGTTTCAACGCAACAAGAAGGAGATTTTGCTTAAATCTGTGACAATAGATGACCCAATGGATCTACCTCTTCACTCTGGAGTCAAATTAGCAGTCAGCTGAGCAAGTGAAAGACGTCCAACAGCAAGTGAAAACCGTCCAAAGTGAACAAGGAAGCAAACATCAGCAGGCAAGGTTTTGGCCTTCGTATTTTTAGATGCGCAAGATATTTTGTTCTTTGATTAGCAGGAGAAAGAACGATCAATAGCGAATATTATATGCATTGGTGCGTTTGAGAGAAGAAATAGCCCCACCTAAAAAAAAAAAAAAGACAATCGCAAATGAAGAAGAAAAAAGTGATCTTTCACCAAGACAACGCACCGTGTCACAAGTCGATCGCAACGATGACAAAACTACATGAATTGTACTTCGAATTGCTTCCACATTCACGCTGTTCTCCAAATCTGGCACCCCACCATCGACTACTAGCTGTCTGTACGCCTTAAAAGAATGCTCCAGGAAAAGAGATTTGGCACCAACGAAGAAGCGATATCGGAAACTAAGGCTTATTTTGAGGCCAAAGACAAATTGTTCTACGAAAAAAAGGTATTGTGGGTATTTGTGTCTTCTCAGAGTGTAGTTCGTAGACAAATTAATAACCACTTGGAACTGTTCCCCCAGCTGCTTCTTGTAGAACCCGGAACACTGCTTCACTAGGGACTCCGTTTCCTGCGCACCGTAAGCAAAACGCTGTCTCCCAAACACCGGTGTAGCCTTCTCGAGTCTTCAACAGCGAAGTGTCCGAAACAGAAGTAGGCTCTTTTTATGTGTTTTTTGGTCTCGTAATTTTCCACTCTCGGAGAGCTTCACTTTCACCAATGACGCATGCGCCGTGTCATTCGAAAAAAACTGCCTTGCATGAGCTCGCCTCGCGGTTCCATTACGTCTACGAACGCGAGTGCAGACAAACCGCCTTCTTTTGCTTCGGCGAGGTAAGTCTCCACCACAGGTATCGGATTGTTAAAGAAGAGTTGGAATCAGTGTATCACCCCAGAAGAAAACAATGTTGATGAATAAAATCGACTTTTGCCTAAAAGGTGTTGTTTTCTTAGTTAGACTCCGGATTTATTGAGTGACGTGTTATTTTATTTTTTGCAATAATCATCGAGTAATATATATATTTACGCTCTCACACCCTGATTGAGCACTTTGGAAGAATGGTAGACTTTGAAAAAAACTGTAGCTACTCCAGAATCTACGCATCGCTCATTCAGTAATGAATTAGAGCACACTAACTACTGGCGCATGATACATCATACGCTAAAATTTTGCCTCCTTCAACCGAGCGCCCATAGCCCAGAGGTAGAATCACCGACTGACGCTAATTCGGTCGGGTTTCAATCCTGGGTAAAAGCAATCGGGTGTCTAATCATACTGATGAGCTGTGATACAGCGAAACAGATCTGTCTGCGGATGACTATATATAGTTATAGATGCCCAGTCCGTAAATGGCGATGATAATCCAACAAGATCAACTCAATATAAAATAATAAGTGTTATATCTATATACAGAGCTCAGTGGGCGTTAACCAGAGCAATATGATATTTATAAAGGAAACCTCAACACATCATTTAAATTGGTTATAAATTATAATTCATTTCAATGAGCTTAGCTCATTTCATCAGAACACACAATATTCGTTCCATTCGGTACAAAAGTTTTTGCCGGAATAAATATTTCTTTTAACTGAAGAGAAAAATAAGTAAAAGGATTAATGCGTCATCTCATATCTCATATATGTATATCCTCTATATTATATCAAAAACTGTTGATATATATATATATAATCCTATCAAATATTTTGCCCTCATTTCTGACGGGAAGAGCCATTTCATAATAATCATAAAACTTATTATTACTTTTTTCTTATTATTATTCGTGAGATATTGATTGAATGTTTCTTTCTTTCTTTTTCTTTTTTCTTCTTCTTTCTTTCACTGAAAACAAACAGCGTCTCTGATATCTTTTCCGTCTTTCCTCATGATCAAAACGGAGCAGTTCCTTATCTATGACGCATCTGGAGGGCGTAACGGTTGTGTAAACTAAGAAACTAACAAAGCAACCTACAAGCACATTTATCATATATTTCATTAATATTCCTAATAATTAGAGTAGATAGACTAAACTATCGCCCGGTTCACACGCCACCCACGTCTATTGAACAGGTGAAGAGGCTCATCCCTTGTTCCTTGTTTAGGATGTGGTCTCCGGCTTTCTCTTTTCCAATCTTTTCCCTCTTTTCTTTTTTCTTTTTTTTTCAATTGGAGTAGATAGACTAACCTATCGCCCGGTTCACACTCCACCCATGTCTATTGAACAGGTGAAGAGGCTCATCCCTTGTTCCTTGTTTAGAATGTGGTTTCTGGCTTTCTCTTTTCCAATCTTTTCACTCCTACGTAGCCCCCTGTGCTTCAGTGGCGTTACCACCTTGCTCGGGGTGATATGATTAAAAAAAAAAATCAACGTTAATGAGTGACAAACAGAATATTTAACCTTTAGAACTTTGTGGGTTGTTTGGATTTAATGTAGATGGCTTCCAATATCTGAAGGTTTTTATACTGTGTTTATGAGTAAGGATTATTATATTGTTTACTAAAATTTGTCTGATATTACCTACATTGATATGTTTTTTTAAGAAATGTTGTTTAGTTGAACTCTTATCAGAAAGGAGACAGGTAAGTCTACGGGAGAGCGTGGTTGTAGTAAAACCAATATATGTAGTGGGTTTATTAAACAACATTTCTGAGAAAAACGTAGCAATGTAGGTAATATCAGACAGATTTTAGTCAACAATACAATAATTCTCACTCATATACACAGTAAAAAGAAACTTCAGATATTGGAGGCCATCTACATTAAATTCAAACAATCCACACTTAATAAAATCACGTTTAAATCTGGTCATAACACATTGCATTGCATATAAATATATGGTTCTGTTAACATTTTGAACTCTCACGTGGTATGATGTCATAGAACCGCATTACAAATTTACGAACTGCGTTTGCTATTTAGTAACTGTTATCGTTGTATAGCAAAGTTTAATGTCAACACAAGATAAAATCGTCGCTGATAGTGGATGTTTTTATGTTAACATCCTTGTAACCTCTCTGAAGATGGCTCATGTGAGCCAAAAGCTTAGAACCAACTTAATAAAAAATTACCCAAATGTTGCAGAATTTTTGTCTTTCTTTCTACCTGAAATTAAAGCCAAAATACGATGTTTAGAACGCCTCATGAGTAAACATAATACACATTCATTGTATATATATATATATATATATATATAGCAATTAACAATTCCAAAATTCATCGGAACATCTCGCTACATATCAACGATTTAATCGAAATTGACATCTACAAATTTTTTCTCGCGCACACAAACACACGCACCCACCCCACACACACGTGTGTGTGTGTCTGTGTATGTGTGTGCGTGGGCGCGCGCGAGAAAAAATTTGTAGATGTCAATTTCGATTAAATCGTTGATATGTAGCGAGATGTTCCGATGAATTTTGGAATTGTTAATTGTTATATATATATATATAGTCATCCGCAGACAGATCTGTTTCGCTGTATCACAGCACATCAGTATGAATAAAATCCGATTGCATTTAACCCAGGATTGAAACCCGACTGAATTGGCTTCAGTCGGCGATTTACTTTCCAACATACACTGAAAAAGACAAAGGTTTCTAAACACACACATATACTTTCACACGTCCAAAATATTGTTAAAAAATATATTTAAAAATCATTTATTGCTTTAATACACGTGACGTATTTTGATACGCACACACATATACACATGTATTGACTAAAGTTACCGTCGAATATACACCTAAACAGACAATCGTTTGAGAAACCACACAAAATCTAAACTTATTTATTAATAGAACTTTGTCTGTGTGTGCGTGTGTGCGTGTGTGCGTGTGTGTGTATGTATCAGTGTGTGTGTGTCCGTTACCCATAGACTCCGAAACGGCTGAACCGATTTTCTTGAAAATTTACACACTTGTACTATAAGCGACTGCGAGTGTTCTTAGCTAGGTTTTGTGTCCAGGTACCCCCGATAAATATCGAAAATCGATAATCGAAAAAATCGGGTTATAGAAGAGTGGTCCGATTTTAATAAAATTTGATACACTCATAGACAAAGACATAACAAACGATATTCAGATGTTTCAAGGTTGCAGTTCTTACAATAGTGCAGAAAATTGATAATATATATAAAAGGCAAGATGTTTGTGTGTGTGTGTCTATTTATCTGTCTGTATGTCCTTTATACAAATCCACAATTTTTATCCGATTCTCACCAAACTTCACATAAATATTCTTTAGGCTGAGTCTGAGCTCCAGGACTATGGATTAGTTTTAAAGCTTTCATTACACCCGAGCAACGCCGGGTTATACTGCTAGTAATAAATAACAAAAGCTGATATGGAGACAAAAAATTTAAGTTATGTTGAACAAAAATATACAAACTGGAACACGGGTTAGTCAATTCAGGAATACTAGGAATACTATTAGTAGAATCAATATATACAGGATTGTAGTGATAAAGTGCGTCCGGGAAATGAGTCTATATCCAAACAACTCCAACTTACTATGCACTAAATTACTGACCAACTGTACACCTGCTCAACTACTCTTTACAACTACATTTACTACTACTGTTCTCTGTATAGGCAGGATTATATGCACACATCAGGTGAGTCCATTCTTATGTGTAAAAAGGAGTGATTTCCAACATTAATTATAATCAGTTTGACTCAGCTATCTTGTCGCGGCAAATAGAATGAACAGTTTTGGGAGAATACCCCACGCCACATTAGGCCATAAAATCAATTTCATCTTCCAGAAAAGCCTCCGAAAAAATCATTAACGTCCTATCAATTAGGGTTTTAATTAGATTTATATTTCGCTTCGTTGGACAAAAGAAATCTCATCGTGTATATAACCCCGCAAATATAGGTGATACATATATATATATATATATATATATATATATATATATATATATATATATATATATGAAATGAATTGTTTGTTAAATACTCGTATTTAAGTAGATATTCTGTTTTTAATTAAACAGTATTATATATTTCTATCTACTGGCCTGTTTATTTACGATAAACTTTTATTACGAACATATGTGTCATTTCGTAATAAAAATATATCGTAAATAATCAGGCCAGTAGATATAAATATATAATACTGTTTAATTAAAAACAGAATATCTACTTAAATACGAGTATCGATAAAAAATAATGGTCAAACAATTTTTTTCAAATTGTCGGTTATTTATAGCCAAGTTTTGTTAAAATTCGTTAATTTCCGTTATATATATATATATATATATATATATATATATATATATATATATATATAGTACTGTGAAAAAAGTATTAAGGACAAAAACTATTTTATCTTTTATGAGGCATCAAAATTAAGTTTAAAATCACCTCTGTCCTAACACTTTTGCGCACTTATCCGCCATGGTGACCCATCCAGAAAACGTTTAATGGGACAAGAATTTATTTATCAACAAGACAATAACTCTAAATATGCTTTAAACCTTTGTAAAAATTATTTAACTGAAAAGGAAGAGGAAGGAAGGTTTCGGAATTTGAATTGGCCTTACAAAGACCTCATCCCATCCTATTGAACATCTATGGGATATTTTGGATAAAACATTGGTCAGTCTAATGTTACTTTGCAAGACACACTTTCGGAACAAATACAAGCTGCTTAGCAGAAGTTACCATTAGATACTTTGAAGAAGCTTGTGATATTAATGCTTGACAGAATGAAGGCTGTGATCAAAGCAAGAGGTTATTATACTGAATATTATTTTATAACAAGTATTTTTTCTTGTTAAAGCATTTGTTGAGTCAATCAAATAAAATAACTTTAATTAAATTGTTATTTTCTGTCAATATGCCTCATAAAAAAATAGTTCTTGTCCTAATACTTTTGCACAGTACTGTATGTATATATATATATATATATGTATTATGAATTTATGAATTTATAAAAACATTGTAACAACCATTACATTATATATATATATATATATATATATATATATATACTGTAATGGTTGTTACAAATTTTTTATAAATTCATAGTATTACTACACAAATATTTTCATGTTTCGAAGCCAGCCCATTATGTTGTTGGCTTCATCTTCAGTTGATTTTTTAGAAATGAGAATTATCTAGTTGAAAAGCCCGTTTATTTGTGTTTTTGTTTTTTTTGGGTTTTTTGGGGTGTTAGAAGGGTTGGTCTGTATTTTGAGTTCTGTTGACCTTTTTAAAGGCCTTAGGGTTAAGTGTTTGTTTGTGGCTGAGTTCAGGATAGGTTAATCTATTAATCTTGTGAGGGCTGAGGCTGCTGACGCCTTGCGTGTTGTTATTTGTTTTAGGGGTTGGTAGGTGTTGTTTTGTTTTGGGGTTGGTTTCTTCTTAATTTGATTTATGTTATTTTATAATATTTAAGAAATATATTTCTTTTATAAAATTTATCCTTTATAAAACATATTTTATAAATATAAAATTTTTTTTTTATTTATTTATCTACTATTCTGCTGCAACTGCATTATTTTTTGTTGGTATTGTATAAAGTTTGTTTTCTTTTTCTGTTTATTTATAGGGTTGGTTGTGTGTATTTTTTGTGTTTTTTTTTTTGTGGGGGGGTTCCGGCTGGGGTGTTTTTTTGTTTACTTAAATTTTAGCGAGAAATATTTGCGATGTTTGCATATATTTTTTAAATATTATAAAATATTATATTTTATAATATTATAAAATAGTTTAAATATTATAGAATATTGTAAAATATTTTTTATGGAAGATATATTTTATAAAAAATATATTTTATAAAAAGCAAAAAAAAGCACACACCCGAATACAAAATGACATAAATCAAATTAAGAAGAAACCAACCCCAAAACAAAACAACACCTACCAACCTCTAAAACAAATAACAACACGCAGGACATCAGCAGCCTCAGCCCTCACAAGATTAATTGATTAACCTATCCTGAACTCAGCCACAAACAAACACTTAACCCTAAGACCTTAAAAAAGCTCAACAGAGCTCAAAATACAGACCAACCCCTCTAACACCCCAAGAAACAAATCCAACACAAATAAACGGGCTTTTCAACTAGATAATTCTCATTTCTAAAAAATCACCTGAGGATGAAGCCAACAACATAATGGGCTGGCTTCGAAACATGAAAATTTTTGTGTTGTGATACTATGAATTTATAAAAACATTGTAACAACCATTACAGTATAACGCTCTACATTTGTATCGAGCACTCTTTATAAAAGTATATGCATGAACAAAAGGTTAATAAACCTACAAGTTCAACAACTTAGTTACTATATATATATATATATATATATATATATATATATATATATATATATATATAAGGAGGTGTTGGTCATGGTGAGAAATGACAACCTATAAAAACAAATGGTTTAATGATGTCCTTAAACAGAAAGAGGGGATATAAAACAAGATAAAAAAATACCCGATTAACAAAAACGAGGCAAGTCTTTCGTCCGACAAAACTAGCCATGGGTATATGTCGGAAGAAAATTTAAAATTAGGGATGAAAATTAGGTAATGTTCAGAAAGAGGAGGGAACAAAAAATATTCCCCACTGTCAAAAACCTTCTCCAAAAGATCCAAATAAATCCAATTAACCTTAGCCTTATGGAGAAGGAAAAATTTGATGTAACATCTGATACATAATTGAACCATTAAACAATGAGGGTTTTCTGTGCTGTAAGCGGAGCTATGATCCTCATCATTTTAAATGAGAGAAATTCCTCAGTCCCGGCTATTAAAACGTTGTGACAGAACCTTTCTCGTTGCAGTAAAAGTGAAAGCCTCGCTTTAATACCGATGCCAATGGTCTTGGAGAGCAGAAAAGAAAAAAACACAATGATTCTCCTTGGCCCATGTGTACAATACATGGTGGGGAGGCCGAGTAAATATGTAATAAATTTCTGTGTCTCAATAAATATAATTAACATCAACAGCAGGACCAACAAAGTATAATCAACATCAAAGGCAGAAAAAATAAACATGACCGACTGTGATTACATCAAACGCAGACGGCTTCATAATGATTGATAGATGTGCCTGGTCATAGATTACACAGTTAAGCAAAAACCTGAGAAGGCAAAAACGCGTGGAAATTTCAGCTTATATAAGTTCCGGCTTTTCGGGCCGAAAGCAGAACATCGAGAGAACCCAAAGAGAATGCAGAAAAGAGACAAGAGAAGACAACTCCCACAAGTTAATTACCCACGACAACACCCTTGTGTGTGCATTATTCTCTCTGACCACCATTCGACACAACCATCACCGACGAAGAATAAAAATGTAATTTTATATTTTTAATAAACGTTCGCAGTTCCTCGCTGTTTGTCAAGACTGCTGTTGTTTTTAAACAGCAGAGGCAGCATAGAACAAATATACCTTAACTTGACAGTATCCGACGATCAGAGGCAGAAAATATATAAACAATGACCGACAAAAGTGTGATTGGCATGTAGCAAAGAGGATTGTTCCTGGCCATATATTTCGCAATTAAGCGAAACCCTGAAAAGGCAAAAATGCTTGGAAATTTCAGCTTTTATAAGTTCGGAATTTTCAATCCGAAATGAAAACCTCGAGAGAACGCATAGAGAATACAGAGAAAAGAGAAGAAGAGAAAAAAGCTCTCGCAATTCAACGACTCCCGACAACTTACTCGTATGTGCGTGATTCTCTCTACCACTCCACACTGTTGTTGTTTTCCTACAGCCACTTTCTCACCGTCGGGATGTGGCTTCCCTCTGTCTTTTCTACAAATATGTTCATGGCTTCTGCTTTGACGAACTTAGGTCACTGGTGCCCCTGCCACAAGAATTTACTCGTGCACTCAGACTGGCAAATAGGTCCCACCCTTTTACAGTTAAATCAACCAAATGCAGGCGACAATTCTACTCGACCAGCTTCTTTTCTCGCGCTTCCTGTCTGTGGAACTCCCTTCCATATACTTGAGTTCCTGACGGCTACAATCTGAAGGAATTTAAATGCAATGTCAATTCCCATCTCTTATCCACTTAACTCTATCCATTTTTACATCACCCTGTGTATCTTGTTCTTTTCCTTTCTCTCTACCTTCGCAACTGTATTCACTCCTGTGTTCACATCCTTCTCTTGCCCTTTCTCTTTCACCTCCTGTAGCTGGTTCGTCTTCGTCTTCACTCTTCTCCTGCCTAAAATTTTAACTCTCTTATGTTACCCTATGTGCATCAGTGGTGGCAGAATCTTGCTTGGCGTGAAAAGATTAAAAATAACTTAGCAGTATCCGACGATCTTGACTGGTTCTTCTTTTTGGGTCAGCTGCTGTACTTGCTCTGAGGGTGAGATTGACACAGTGTAATGCCTTAAACCGTTTGATAAATTTTATGCACAGGCATTACTTGATATCGCAAGATCTGTTGCATCCCGAATGGCTTTTTGATGGCGCAAAAAGCTATCATAAACAACGAATAATGGTGACATAAATGACAAAAAGAACTCTGGAATGTCAAGGAGTGTAATGGTCTGACCGACAGTTATCATAGGGCAGTGCGACCCAGGCTCGGTCGCCATTCTAATACGCCGATAAGACCAACTTGTTATTTCTCTGCCTCTCCACCAAAGCGGAATGCGGCACAAATCCATTTTATTGTGGGAAGTCCGAACAATTAAGTGTTAAATGTTGAAATGTGAGAACTCGATTTAATAGGAGGAAGGTGCTGATAGCTGTTACGATCCAAATGTGACATTGCATTAGGATGCGCGTTGTGGTGCAGTAGATATCGACACTGAACGACAAAGCAGGGAGCCGAATCTGAATTCCAGTTGAATTCCTTGCATTCACTTACGCACAAATACCCTTGGTATTAATCCGTCTCTTCCCTCCAGTTATGGGTTAAATAATAAGACAGATTGGGTTCTATAGCCTTGGCTGGAAACCAGTCTACCGCAGAAAGCAATGGCAACCTAATGCGGGATAATCTTCTAGCCAGTCAGTCATGTCTCTTTCGAGACATGTTCACCCAAAGCGTGTATCACACATGGCACTTAACTGACTGATTGAATAGGTTGTTACACAAATAATGACCGCTCGAAGTGCTGTATTTTGAAAAGCCATTTTAACATAATATTCACGGTATATATTAGGTGAATTTCGATATACATAATAATTAATGAGTGCTCTTTAATAATTTTAACTTCTTTTTAGGCAGAATATTCTTGAAGATAGAAGCCCTTAATTATGAACATGACAAAACATGATCTTCGTTTATTTTTATTGCAAAAGTCCGAACTTTGGCACAGTGCCTTCCAAACATCTACCAATATCAACAGGGCCTGGCGAGATGGGTCTACAAATGATCGGACAGTACGAAGATGGTTCCAGAAATTCTGTACTGGTGATGACAGCCTTAAAGATGAAGAAAGGAGAGGATGGTCATGCAGTCTTGAAAACGAACATTTGCAAGTAGCTGTTGAGCAAAACCGACGTCAAAGTGTCAGACAAATGTCTCAGACGCTTGGTGTCAGCACTGCAACAGTCTTAAGCCATCTGCAGAGCATTGGCAAGGTTGAAAAAGCTCGATAAATGAGTTCCTCGAGATCTCTGTTAAAAACAAAAGTTTGGTGTTTTGAAGTGTGCTCGATGCCCTTTCTACTTAACACCAATGAATGATCCCTTTTTTGACAGAATAGTCACTTGTGATGAAAAGTGGAATCCTTTATGATAACTGTAAACAATCAGATCAATGGCTTCATCGTGATGAGTCCCCCAAACATTTCCCAAAGCCAAATTTACATCAGCAAAAGATTTTGGTGACTGTCTGGTAGTCTGCAATCGATGTTATTCACTACAGCTTTCTGGAAGCCAATCAAAATGTCGTGAATATGGCAACAAAGATGAGGACAACAGTTCGAACAATGTAAATAGTGTAAATAATTACAATATCTTATCTCCGAAATAGAGACAGATCTTTAAGAAGGGCTGAGCGTACAACGGCCCAAACGTCATGAATATGTCAACAAAAATGAGGATAACGGTCCGAACAATTTAAATATTGGAAATAATAACAATATTTCATCTCCGAAATATAGAGTTGTTCTTAAAAAGACCGGTGCTTACAACGGCCGAAACATCATGAATATGGCAACAAAGATGAGGATAGCAGTCTAAGTTGTGTAAATATTTACAATATTGCACCTCAGAAATATAGAAAAATATTGGAGGTTTGGTTCGTTGACAATGATGAACAGATTTCGCGCGGGAAGCAAGAGACTTTTCAGTGTCGCTTTCGAGGCAACCTGTCACCTGCTGAACGACAAATGGCGACTGAGAACACCAGGGATGCAAAGAAAAAAGGTCAAACGGAAGATAAATGGAGGGTTTATAAGGCTAATTAATGCAGAGGTCAATGATTGAAAGCTCTTGTAAAAACCTTTTGCGTAATTATTTTTACCTTCAATGAACCCTTTTGAAAATGAAAATACTCTTTATTATTAAGCACTCGGAAGCCATCTTGAAAAAAATGGCGAAAACTGTTTCATAAACTAGTTGTTTAGTAATGAATGAGGGTTTTTCTCAAAACCATTCCTAGTAAATCTTTTAAGAAAGACCTAACCGCTTTTTTGCCACTTGTTGAGACCGAAAAAATCACAACATTTAGTAAAGTGGATTGACATCTAAATTGATTCGTATATTTTCTCGCAATTTCCACCTCTGGAACTCCCTTCCGTTTGCTTGCTTCCCTGATAGCTACAATCTCTAAAAGTTTAAATGCACCGGCAATTGACATCTTTTATCTCCTTTAATATCACCTGAACCTTGTTTTACTTTCACGGTAACATAATGTGCATCATTTGCGCTCCTACCTTGTTTAGAATGAAATGATTATAAAAAATACTTGCTTAGATACTAAAAATGGAAAAATGTCTGTCGCTAAACATCTGCATCTTTGATTACAAGATTCTTGGAAAAAGAAATATGTTCCTGACGAATACCGTGATGTACTAATGTAGATACCGCCACAAAAAAGAATATATATATATATATATATCAGCATGCAGTGTGAGTATAGAAGAATCCAAAGGAGTATCCTGTACATACAGTGGTAGGATAACTCTCTAAGAGAGATCTAAATATATATGTATATAAATACATACAGAGCAAATATAAGAAAAATTAAGGCAGACACGTTATTTCATGGTAAATCGGAAGTTTGGCCTATTTCCGGCGAACCATCACCAGCTACCGTCTTTATTGTATAAAGGATTTTACACGAAAAAATCCCTTGTACAATAAAGACGGAAGCTGATGATGGTTCGCCTGAAATAGGCCTACACTTCCGATTTACCATGAAATAACGCGTCTTCTTTAATTTTTCCTATATATATATATATATTGATTGTTTAGTTTTACTTAGTTTTTGGTTATAAGAAAATTAGACCAGTGCACATTTATATTTAAAAATGGTTCTATATAATTATATTGTAGAACTTGAATATTTTCCATTTGTGAACGAGTTATTATACGACCTTGGTTTCTACCTTGTGTGGTGTCTTCAGGCGATTTTCAATAACTGATTTTACCGTTTACCGTTTTTTTAAGAATGCTCACGTAACGGTGTTTTTTTTTTTTACGCTCACGTGGCAGGGAATTTTTGAACGCACAGTTGTTAAAATTACAAGAAATTTTCAACGTTTTCATCCATGGTTGTATGAACCTAATAGGTATTTCTTAGTATGGTTACACTTAGTCATAATTTCTGTTCTTTCATTCAATAGTTCATTTTTGTTTGGGAATAGCATAATCGCTAACCTTTCTTCCTGGCACAGTCTGCATATTTTGCCACCGTTGTAAGGCTTGGCTGTTTTCACTATACTCCACGTTATGTCTGGGTCTTTTCGAAATTTTCATTTCAATTTCCAAATTTTCAGTTTGGCTTTACCAATTTTGTACAGTTTTTTAAGTTTTATACTTTGAATGTAGACTTATGATCCAATCACCTGGTCTTAAAGGTGTCTTTGGTTGATCCCAGATATATTTTATTTTGGCCATTTAAGTCATGTACTTTTGCCTTGTAAATGACTTCTTTTGCATTGCAAAGTTCTTGAAGTGGACATTAATTTTTGCCTCTGCAGTTGCATTCTTTATTAGTGGTTTTGTTTTGTATAATGCTATCCATATTTCTGGCGTTTTGTTTTTATAAACTATTTATAAATTAGTACAACTATAACTTAGCTTGATTGTATTTCTATTGAAAATTTTGCTTAGTTCTGAGCACAGTTTAGTTCTGTTTTTTTTTTATAATAAAAAATAATTTTTGTTTATGACTAAGTATAGACATAACATAAAATAACTATTAGGTTCATACAACCATGGATGAAAACGTTATAATTTCTGTAATTTGAAAAATTTCGCGTTCAAAAATTCCCTGCCACGTGAGAGTTAAAAAAAAACACCATTACGTGAATGTTCTTAAAAAAACAGTAAACGGTAAAATCAGTTATTGCAAATCGCCTGAAGATACCATTCATGATGGTAGAAACCTAGTTCGCGTAATAACTTGCTTACAAATGGAATATATTTACAAAGATTGTACCTATGGAGCAAATTCATGTCGACTTCAAAATTTCCACCTGACAAGTGAAAACATCATGACGAGTATTTTTTTCTTTTTTTTTTCTTAATCATTTCACACCAAGCAAGGCATTCCACTGCCACTATTGCGCAGAGGGTTACATAGGGAAAGGTGATGAGAAAGAGTGGTTAGATATAGGAAATGTCAAAAGGAGGGTGATAGACGGGTAAGGATACCGAGGCTGAGGTTTGGGCAGATGGGAAGAGTGTTTGAGAGAATGGATGCGAGTTAGTGTGTCAGGAGGTACCTATTGACCTTACATTTAAACTCCTGGAGATTGTAGCTGTCGGAGAAGCAATCATGTGGAAGGGAATTCCACAGGCGGGAAGTGCGAGAAAAGAAGCTGATGGAGTAGAAATTGCGGTTACATTTTATCGGCTTCACTGTGAAAGGGTGGGACCTAGTTGCTAATCTAGTATCTCGTGCAAATTCATACCTACGGGGCACCAATGATCTAAGTTCATCGGAGCAGAAGCCGTGAAATATTTATAGAAGAAGCATAGGGAAGCCACGTCATGCTGGTGAGAGAGTGACTGCAGCCGGTCTGCCAAGTCGGCATCGATCACAATATTATTAATGCTTAGTGTCAAAATCGCTGCTCTTTTTAATAGCTTACTAGTAGAAATGTGCGTTGTGGTGCGGACGTGCGTTGTGGATATAGGTTTGGAATGAGAAATCGGGGAGCCGAGTTCGAATTCCAGTTAAATTCCTTCATTCACTTACGCGCAAATACCCTTGGGAAAGGTATTAATCCGTCTCTTCCCTCCAGGTATGGGTCAAATAAAAGAAAAAATTGGGTTCTAAAGCTTTGACGGCAACCACTGTACAACAAAAGGTAGTGGCAACCTACTGCAGAATAATCTTCTGCCCAGTCAGTCATGTCTCTTTCAAGACATGATCGCCCAAGCGTGTATCATGTATGGCACTTACTGACTGACTAGTAAAAATGTATTTTAGGCAAGCATTTTTTTTTCATAAATTGCTTGATATCAAGAAAGATATAGAACGTTAATAGAATTAATATGAAAAAATTTGTCACTTAGATGAGCAGTGATATTTTAATCATGCTAACTTCCAAGTTTTGTGAAGATATTATTGTGATGTCTTCATTCTTCAGGGCTGTTCAGAAAAAGCAAATGACCCTGAAGAGGAAAAGCATTACAATAAAACCTTCACGAAACTTCACCCTCGGCAAGACTGAAATAATGCTGCTTAGCTAAGTGACAAATTCCTCCATATTAATTCTAAAAATGTATATTTCGTTTTCTTTCTTTCTTTCTTTCTTTCTTTCTTTCTTTCTCTCTCTCTCTTTCTCTCTCTCATATATATATATATATATATATATATATATTCTAAACATATACAATGAATGTCTAATATGTTTAATCAGGAGCCTTTCAAAACATCGTATTTTGGCTTTAATTTCAGGTGAAAATAAAGCCAAAAATTGTCCAACATTTGGGTATATTTTATTTTGCTGGTTCTAAGCTTTCGGCTCACATGGGCCAACTTCAGAGAGGTTACAGGGACGTTAACATAAAGACACACCCCATCAAAGATGATTTTATGTTGTGTTGACATGTGTTTGGAATAGGAGCAACTATCTTTAAAATATTCTTAAAAGTAAATCATTATTTGCTTAATTTTAAAATTTTCATGCTTAACTGAAAGATTGGTTTTCTTTTTAACTTTTTTTTTTAACATGGCAGGAATTTCTCTGGTTGTTGGATTCTTTGTTTCTCTCTTTTTCTTCATGACAGATTGGGTTCTATAGCCTTGGCTTGCAACCAGTCTACCGCAGAAAGTAATGGCAACCTACTGCGAGGTAATCTTGTGGGAAAATATGCATCCTAACAAGATTTCTTGATACTCCAGGCCTATATATATATATATATATATATAAACTTATTTTTAAATGGAACTTTGTCTGTGTGTGTGAGTACGTTACCTATAGACTCCGAAATGGCTGAACCGATTTTCTTGAAAATTTACACAGTTGTTCTATAAGCGTCTGCGAGTGTTTTTAGCTAGGTTTTGTGTCGAGGTACCCCGATAAATATCGAAAATCGATAAAATCGGGTTATAGAAGGAATGGTCGAATTTTAATCAAATTTGATATACTCATAGAAAAACACACAAGAAACGATATTCAGAGGTTTCAAGGTTGCAGTTCTTACAATAGTGCAGAAAATCGATAATATATATATATAAAAGGCAAGATGTTTGTGTGTGTGTCTGTTTATCTGCCTGTATGTCTGTATTTTTTCAGCCCTTTTATTTTAGTTTTTGCATCGGGTTCTAAGTAGGTATAATTGTAGTTCTTAGTCTCACCCATGATACCATTTACTCAGAGGACTTATTTAGCCTTCAAAATTCAGTTTACAAAGAAAAAAACTTATTTGATACCGATAACAGGAAATCAAAATTTGACATACATCCATTCATTTTTCTTTCCGTCTACGGTTTCGCTTTAACTGGAAACAACTATTGCTTTTTAGTCTTTCGTGCCAACGTCCAAAGAGTCTGAGCTCCAGGACCTATGGATTAGTTTAAAAGCTTTCATTACACCCGAGAAATGCAAGACTATACTGCTAATATATATATATATACTGTTTAATTCTAAAACAACACAGTAGCAACTCAAATACAAGTATCCATTAAAAATAATGTTTAAACAAATAAATTAATTTTCCAATCTGAAACGTTCAGTTTTTTAAAAATTAAGTCTAAAGAATTTCCAATTCCCTACACCCACCACTTTCTCACAGTATATATATATATATATATATATATATATATATTCTAAACATATACTGTTGAATATATTTAACAGTATATGTTTTGAAAATTATCTCCTCCTACCTCTATACACTATATATATATATATATATATATATATATATATATATATATATATAACAATTCCAAAATTCATCGGAACATATCGCTACATATCAACGATTTAATCGAAAATGACATCTATAAAATCTTTCTCGCACAAGCACGCACGCACGCACACAGATATATATATATATATATATATATATATATATATATAACTTTATCCAAAAGGAAAAACAGGTATGTAGATCCTAAAAACCCGATCCTAATTAATATTAATTACATTAGTATTAAAACTCATCAAGGTGGAGTGCTCAGTGCAATTTATATTCAAATTACGGAGAATGAAATGGAAGGGGAAAGAATAAAAGAAAAAGGAAGGGTGTAAAAAGGAGAAATTAAGAGGGGAAAGGGGTGGTTAACAGGAAACTAAGCTAAGAAAAGAAAAGAAAAGAAAAATCTGTATCCATAGAAACAAGGGAAATTGTAACAACCGTGTTGAAAATAAAACATAGCGGTTTTTGGTTTCTTTGTATCGGACAAAGCTAAATTTCAACTTTTAACTCTCGACTCAGTTAAGGAGTAGGGGTTTTCAAAAAATCTAAAAATAAAAATAGACATAGATTTCTGTCTGCTTTCTTATTAATCCCACCCCTTTAATTTTCCGCGATGAAATTTTTTTTTAACTTCCGCCGGTAAAATATCTTTGTTCATTTTGTTATTTGACGTTTTTGGAATAAATTCGTTGCTGATGACGTAAGAATTTCCTCGTAGAAATGACCATTCAGCGAATTTGAACATCAGAATTTTATATATATATATATATATATAGTCATCCACAGACAGATCTGTTTTGCTGTATCACAGCTCATCAGTACGGTTAGACTCCGATTGCTTTTTAACCCAGGATTGAAACCCGACCGATTTGGCGTCAGTCGGCGATTCTACCTCTGGGCTATGGGCGCTCGGAAGAAGATGGCAGACTTTTTAGCGTATACATTATCATTATACACGCCCAATAGCCAGAGTGCTCTAATTCATTACGGAATGAGCTATATATATATATATGTATATATTAAAAAAATGATTAATTCAAAGATGTTGAATGGCCATTTCGATATGAAGATCCCCACGGGGAACGACACATCACCTCAGCAACAGAAAAAAACCTTTCAGAAACTGGAGAAAAATTAGTCTACTTTTCCTTTTTAAATAGATTGCAAAGAAATTAAAAAATAGGGTTAACCAATTATCTTCCAATATAAATATTTTCAACGCAAGCAAAGAAATTTACGATAAGGCCCTTCAGAAAAGCGGTTTTGTTAATAAGTTAAAGTATGATAAGCCTGCTATAAACCCAGAATCATCAAAAACTAAAAACACCCGAAAATGTAGAAAAAGGAAGATAATTTGGTTTAACCCTCCTTATTGTAAGCTAACTAATATAAATATTGGTAAGTATTTTCTCAAATTAATCGATAAACATTTTAATAATAATAACAATCCCTTAAATAAAATTTTTAATAGATTCACCCTAAAAATTAGTTATTCTTGCACCTCAAATATAGATAATATAATTAATTCCCACAATAAACAAGTTTTAATGAACCTAAATAATACGGAAGCTAAATCCGGAATTGTCGACAAATGCAATTGTTATTATGTGGATGCCTGCCCGGTGCAAGGCAAATGTAAATCCACTCATGTAATTTATGAAGCCCGCATTTCTCCATCTAATAACAAGGACAATTACCGGACCTATATTGGCATGTCCGCGGGCTCTTTCAAACAGAGGCTTTATAATCACAGGTACTCGTTTTCGAACCCTAAACAGAGATTCCAGACGGCACTATCACGTAGGTTCTGGGAAATGAAGGAGGAAGGGCAGGACCCTATAATCAGCTGGAAATTAATAGGCTCAGCTTGTACTCCTAAAAGTTTTCGTGATAGGTGTCGTCTGTGTTTATTGGAGAAGATTCTGATTTTGAAGTATCCTCATCAGGACTTGCTTTTGAACTTTAGAAGGGAATTTATAAACAAGTGCCGCCATAGGGCGGATTTTAAAATTTAACTTATAATTTTTTTTAATATTGTAAAAAAAAAATTTTTAATTTTAATTTTAATTTTTTTTTTTTTAATGTATAAGTGTATGTTTGTGTGTGGATGTGCATATTTGTATATATATGTATATATGTATGTATTTATGTATGCGGGCTATATGTAATTTTGAAAAAAATTTTTTTTTTTTTTTTTAGCTATTTAAATGCTCCTTTTCATAATATTCATTAATATGTATGTGTGTGAGTGCATATGGAATATATATATATATGTATATATATATATATATACATATATATATATATATATATATATATATATATATATATATATGTGTGCGTGTGTGTGAGTATATGTGTGCATGTATGTGTACACATGTATATTATGTGTATATGAATTTTTTGTATATAGGTGTGTACACACATATATATGTGTGTATGCGCATGTATATGTATATAAGTGTGTAATAAATTGAATGTATGTGTGTGTATGTGTATGTATATATGTATTCTTATTCGTTAAATTGTGTGTGTATATATATATATGTATGTATGTGTGTACTTCTATAGGTATGTATATATAATAATTGTAATTCAATTTTTTTTTTTTTTTTTTACTTAGTGTTGTCTTTATTTAGTTTAATTTCAAATGACCTAATTTTTTTAAAAATAATTTTATTTTAAATCCTATATCTTTTTATTCCCTTTTATTAATAATTATGCCTTTTTAAGTAAAGGCCTTTTTCTAATACTTCAACGTTTTGGGGAAATTAGGTTTTTGAATTTGTCCAGCGTCTGTAATATTTTAAAAAATTTTTTTCTTTAGTTTCTTTCTTTTTCCCTCCCTTCCTTCTTTTATCTCTCTTACCACCTTTTTTCCGTGTTGCTTTAACTGACGTCGATTTAACACGGCTGTCTGTTAATTTTTAGTTACATTCTCCCCTTTTTTTGCGAACCCAGACGATGTCAATTTTTTTCTTTTCTTATTTATTTATTTGTTTTTATTCTATCTTTTTCTTTTTCTTTTTCCTTTTCTTTTTCTTTCCCTTTATTTTTATTTTTATTTTATTTTATTTTATTTTATTATTTATTTTTTATTTTTTTTATTTCTTTGCAATCTATTTAAAAAGGAAAAGTAGACTAATTTTTCTCCAGTTTCTGAAAGGTTTTTTTCTGTTGCTGAGGTGATGTGTCGTTCCCCGTGGGGATCTTCATATCGAAATGGCCATTCAACATCTTTGAATTAATCCTTTTTTAATATATATTTGCTCTGTAATATTTTATTACATGGAGCTCTCTTCCTGTATCATTTTTTAATATTAAAATAAACTTTTAATATTAATTAGGATCGGGTTTTTTGGAATTTACCTTCCTGTTTTTTTCCCTTGGATTGAAGTATCTGAATTAAAATATATATATATATATATATATATATATATATATATATATATATATATATATATGTATGTATTAATTAAAGTTACCGTCCAACATACACTGAAACAGTCAAAGGTTTCTACTTAAACACACACATACACTATCACGCGTCCAAAATATTTTTCGAAAATATATTTAAAAATTATTTATTGCTTTAATACACGTGACGTATTTTGATACGCACTCACATATACACATGTATTAACTAATATTACCGTCGAATATACACCTAAACAGACAATCGTTTCTACGCAAACAAACACATACACTATTATGAACTTTACAATCATGAATATTCCATGCACATACATTAAAAATATTTATCCATTGCTTTAAAACACGTGACACATATCTGACCAATAGAAAGTAACCCCAAGTCACAACATACTGTCTCTTTGTTTTTGTTATTTTTCACTTGGTCTCTGAAGAAGCTTTAAAAAATGTGAAATAGGTTAGATCGAGATACGTTTCATATTGCTTTTTTTTTCTTTATTCTATCATCTTGTCGGATTCCGATCCATATATTCAAATTATATATATATATATATATATAGAGAGAGAGAGAGAGAGAGAGAAAGAGAGAGAGAGAGAGAGATAAGGAGGAAGAGAGAGAGAGGGGGGAGGAAAAAAAGTTGAATTGAAAAGTGGTAGTACTGACAGTATTCAAATCAGAAAGAGAAAAAAAGTCAGCCTTTTGAGAGCTTCAGTCTGGCATGAAGTAATGCTTCCTGACATTTATTCAATACACTGACTTAACCAAATATTAGGCTGTCAGGATGAATGGCCATTCACCGAAGACTAAGTAAGAATTGTCTGTTGGAAAAGATCATCAGACGATGCAAACGATGTAAGCCCCCAAAAAGCGAACACCATTCTTTGAATATTCGGATCAGTTCGAAATCGTTCAGTTTTTCAAATATTCTATTTTAACTCTTTTTAGACACACACACACACACACACACACACACACACACACACACACACACACGGACCACAGCATTGATAATTTTTTTTCTAATCATATCACCCCGAGCAAGGCGGTAACGCCACTGATGTGCAGGGGGATACGTAAGAGTGAAGAGATTGGAAAAGAGAAAACCGGAAACCGCATCCTCAACAGGAAACAAGGGATGAGCCTCTTCATCTGTTCAAAAGATGTGGGTGGAGTGTGAGCCGGGCGATAGTTTAGTCTATCTACTCCAATTGAAAAAAAAAGAATAGAAAAGAGAAAACCGAAAATGCCAGATGCGTTCTTTCAGTGTCCTCGTTTAAGTGCCATCAAGAACGGCGAAAGTCCGAATTAAATTTTTTCAAAATAGATTCACATATGAGATTAAACTGGGATTTAAGCATACTCACAGAAATCCTTCTACAAACCCTTCACAACACTAATCGTGGCAAACTCAGTCAGTTAAATGCCATACGTAATACAAACTTGCTCCATCGATCTCGAAACAGACATGACTGACTGGGTAAAAGTTTTCCTGCACTAGGTTGCCATTATTTTCTGCGGCCAAATTTTTGCCAATGAAGGTTATAGAAGCTAATCTGCCATGCTATTTAACGCATGGCTGGAGGAAGAGACGGATTAATACCTTTCTCAAGGGTATTTGCGTGTAAATGAATACAAGGAATTCACTGGAATTTGAACTCGGTTCGTTCCACTCCATATAGCAAACTACAAAGCCAAAATTATTATATTTCCTACAGTAAGATAATACATAGAGTGATCTTTTATGCCTTACTTTTCCACACTTGTAGCATTTTAAATTCTTAAATGAACAGTCGTCTACGAGATGCAACCTTCTACATCTGAAACATGGATTAATCCTTCTTTTTCTACATTTTCTTTACCTTATATGTGTATTTTTTTTTTACTTTCCTCCATATCGAGTCTCGGATTTAAGCTTCTCTGACATTCGTTCGATATTTACGGTAGTGTTAGTTTTTATTTTGTTTCGGTTTCGTTAGGATTCAAATACCTAATTCTGTATCTTTTTCACCGTTAACACTTGAACGAAAATTAATCCTTTAGACATACCCAGACTCAGCTAGTTTAATTTCAGTCTTTCACATTCCTTGTTAATGTTTTCCGAATATCTGATAAAGGCTTCGTCTTCTTTTTTGACAGATTAATCCTTTCCAACGATTATTGAATATCGAACTTTTCTCAATAAGGGTTTTAGTCAGAATATTTGCCGTTTCTTTAAAGCAAATTTCTCCTAGTTTTTGCATTAGTACACAATTACAGTATCTTTTACGATTTTACTGATGTTAACTTTTTCAACAAAAGTCTTATTTTTTCTCGTCTTCTCAGCCGCTGCATTCTTGTCTGTAAATATTGCTGATTCTTCTTTGTGCTATATCAAGAATCTCTCTATATATAGCAGGAGCTCCGTACCATATGTAATAACAATAATCTAAGCATGGACGAATATATGACAAATAATCGATATTAGCACATTTTTAATTTTAAGTGAGTTAAATCAAAATAAATAAATTTGTGATATTCAACTCTCGCCTAACAAAATAAATTAACACATAATTAGCATTGCGTTCAGATAATAATCAACATATATGAAAAACATTCTAAAGACAGTCTAGATATTTTCATTAAATATATCAATCAAGAACGGGCACATTTAAGGCAGAACGTAGTCAACGTACTTTTACTTAAGATGTTGAATACTGAATTGAATACTGTTGCCATATGTGATCAGGTGCTCCTGCTATTCATCTTGAGGTTCTTGAGAAAATCAAAAGAAGGATCTGCAATATAAGCTATTCTGATTTGGCAGCTCGACTTTTGTAATTTTCTCATCATCGTGATGTGGCTTCCCTCTGTCTTTTCTACAAGTACTTTCATGGCAACTGCTCTGACGATCTTTTTTCTCTGATACCCCTATCACGTATATTTACTTGTGCTACTAGATTGTCATCAAGATCCCACCCTTTTATCATCGAAATAGTTAAATATAACGGTCTCTTCTACTCTAACAGTTTCTTTTCTCGCACTTTTCGTTTGTGGAACTCACTTTCATTCCCCTGCTTTCCTGATAGCTACAACTTTGAAAATTTAAATGCAACGTCAATTACCATCTATCTATTGATTTCCATCCATCTTTTATCATTTCTTCGAAATCCCCTGTATTTTTCTTATTCTCTTCTTGTAACCCCTGCACACCAGGGACATTTCTGCCTTGCCTATGGTGAAATGATTATAAAAATGTAAAGAAAAGTCGAAATCAGTGACAATAAAAATCGATGGCCATTTGATGCCTTATCAATATATTTTCAAGATAAACAATTCTAGAAGCGATTTGAAAATGTCATTTAAACCAAGGCTAAAAAATGATTTTCGTGGTTTATTTCAGGTAAAAATCTAGTAGCAAAGGATTTCGTTAGGTAGTGTATCCGTCTTCTATTAAAGCATTAAATTCAAGAAAAATTTGAAAGGGACTAAATGGGAGAACAATTTAAAGGGACTAAATATGCAAAATATTATAAGTGATGAAATCCGAGAAAAATATGAAGATACTAAAATAGGAGAACAATTTGAAGGCCTAACTGGGAGAACAATTTTAAGGGACTCATGAGAGAAGAATTTGAAGGAACTAAATGAGAAAATAATTTGAAGGGATAAAAAGAACGAACAATTCAAAGGGACTAAATTAGAGAACAATATGAAGAGACTAAATGGGAGAACAATTCGAAGGGATTAAAAGCGCAGATAATTTCAAGGGACCAAATCTGAGAACAATTAGAGTGAACAAAAGAGGGAACTATTTGAAGGGAGTAAATGGAAAAACAATTTGAAGGAACTAAGTGGAGGAAGAACTTTATGGGATTAAGTCGGAGAACAATTTTAAGGAACTAAGAGGGTGAATAATTTTATGGGACTAAATGGCAGGACTGTTTGAATGAACTAAGTGGGATAATAATTTTAAGAGACTAACAGGGAGAACAATTTTAAGGGACTAAATGTGAGAAATATTTGAAGGGACAAAATGCGAGGGCAATTTTAACAGATGAAAACTAAAAGCAATTTTCAGGGATTAAATCAGAGAACAATGTGAAGGGAATAAATGGCGGAACAATTGGATGAGCTTTTTGGGATAAAACTTTGAAGGGATTAAATGGGAGTTTAATTTGAAGGGACTAAATTGAGAGAAATATTTGGAGGGGGCTAAATAAGGGTTAACATTTGAAAGCACCAAACTAATAATAATTAACGAAATCTTCCTATTAAAATCTACAAAATTCAGATCAATATTTGCAACCGTACACACACACACACACACACACACACACACACACACACACACACACACACACACACACATATATATATATATATATATATATATACATACCTTCTTATGCACTAATTAAAATAAACATTAATACTGGTGGCATATCTGGTCGGGTGCTCCTGCTGTCCTTGACAATATCCAAACTGAGAATTATCAATGTAATCGATCCTAACTTGGCAGCTCGGATACAGTCACTTTTTCACCGGCACAATGTGGCTTCCCTGTGTCTCTTCTACAAATACTTTCACGGCTTGTGCTCTGATGAACTTAGCTTGGGGCTATATGATTATTAAAAAGAAAAAAAAATTCCATACTATTACAACGCGGATATAAAGTGGGGGATCAGTTCTAAATTACAATCAATATATAAACTGATCCCTCACTTTAAGACCACAGTCATCCTTCTCTTACCATCCGCCTGTGCATTGAATACTGCTGCCATATCTGGTCGGGTGCTTCTGCTATCCACCTGGGCGTCCTTGACAAAATCCAAACGGAGACTCTGTAATGAGATCGATCCCAACTTAGCAGCTCAGATACATCCACTTACTCACTGGCGCAATGTGGCTTCTGCTCCGACGATCTTAGATCACTGGTGCTCCCTATATATGAATTTACTTGAGCCACAAGATTAGTAACTAGGTTCCACCTTTTCACTGTGAATCCAATAAATTGTAAACGCAAATTCTACTCCATCAGCTTCTTTTCTCGCACTTCCCGCCTGTGGATTTCCTTTCCATTTACTTGTTTTCCCGACAGCTACAATCTCCAAGAATTTAAATGTAAAGTCAATAGTCATCTCCGATCTCACTAACCTGCACCCTCTCTCTCATGCTCCTTTTCCTGTCCATTCCACATTCATCAGTATTCTCATCCTTTTCTTTTCTTACCCATCTCCTGACACCCCCTATAACCTGTCATTTTTTCTCATAACTTTACTCCTATGTAACACCTTGCGCACCAATGGCAGTAAACTGCTTTGCTCGCATACGGCAGGTGGCCGCTCACTAAAGTCTCATAGTCATGATCTATTTACGCCAGGAACATATATTCTACTCACCAGAATTTACATACTAGAATTTTACCATGTAATCTGGTAATGAATAGATCAGAACATAAGAAGATGGTCTAAAAGAAATCTTTTTAGCATAATTGATTAAAAAATTTTAAAAAACGTATTTACAACGGTCAACAAGAGACTAAAATATTTATTCATAAAAAATATTTATTAAGTGGACTTTAAAAAAGTCAGTTATTGCTTTCCTTTTCGTATCTGTACTAAAATATGTAGGTTCGAAAAATTCGCGATATACACGGTTTCAGTTTTTTTTTTCTTAGAAGTCAGGGATAGCAAAAGAGAATTTGCGATAATACATGGAAAAAATAAACAAAACATACAAAAAAACTAACAGCGATCGTGCGTAGGGGTAGAGAAACAGAGAGATAGAGATAGATATATCCAGATAGAAATAAAGTAGATAGATACACAAAAAAATAAAGGAACGAAAGAGATATACATTTGAGAAAGGGACATAATTGTGATTTTTTTCCAATCCCTGAATTTATCCAAGACAGTACAGAGACTGTGATAAATCCCTTGAACATGTCAAATGCAATACATGTACAAAACAGCCGATGTTTGACTGTGAGGTGAACTCAATCAATGTACATTTCAACAAGAAATAACAGTTTCATACAACACTAAAATAACAAAACAATGAGGAATTGTTTCTGGCTTAGATCAAAGAAAAATGAAATAGATTACTCATGTAGTTTCTCCTATTTTAGAAGTTCGCAGTGTACGACCAAAATGGATTTTTTTAAGGGGTCGATTGATCAGTGATTTTCGCTCGTTGATGTTAGTCGCTGGTCGCGTTTTGGAGGTGGTCGCTCACTGAGGGTCAATTAACATTAGCAAATCGTCCGTGCTTAAAAAACGGTCCTTAACAACAGGTGGTCGCTGAGAAAGAGGGTCGCATACGGAAGGTTCCACTCTATATATAAATCAAATAAATATCAGAAACTTTAAACTATCAAGCGAAATAAATAAAATTTAAAATCTAACTCTGAACTACAGCTAGCATTTATAATGATTACAACAAAAACGTATCTGTGTATGTGTTACTGCATATATGTGTAAATGCATATGTTTATCTACGTGAGTTGATCTGTGTATATGTGTGCGTGTGCAAGAATGAGGCATGTGTGTCCGTGTGCGTATTCGCGCATATATAAACATTCAAGCATTAAAAAACGATGACACTTCTACGAACAATAACAATAAGTCAATACATAACAAAATTCCGGTGAAAAAATGAAAGAGAAACAAGAAATAAAGCTCCCCACCCGTAAAAAAAAAAGCAAAATGACTATGGCAGCAAATGATGGCCGAAACAATATGCACTGGAGCGTAAGCTCACACAAATGAACGATCGACAACAGTATAAAAGGCGAAAATTTGGAAATATTAAAAGTAAATTGCGCAAACTCAACGAAGAGCGGACAGGAAATCAGTCTACAATACTCTGGAGTCGGGAAGCTAAAGATAAGATAAATCAGCTAAGTGAATACCTCTTCTTATATGAATGTAGCTACCTCCACTCAATGTTCGATACTTAAGTTTTAAATTGAATTTTTAAAAAAAAGACTTTACTCGAAAATTTAATTTTAGCTTAATTGAAAACTAAATGATTAAATTTACTAATTCCACTAAGCAAAATCTCTGGTGTATTTCAAACAGAAATTATATTCATTGAAATGTAAAATATTTGAGATTTTTTAAAAATTTAAACTTTTCGGCTATTTCTTGAGCAATCGACACATTTGTAAACAAATGTTAATTCTCGGTTTTGAATATCTTGCAAAAATAAAATATGCATCTCTTACTCGCTATTTTTGGAAAATTATCAAATTTAAAGTTAAATTAATCTGATCTGAAACAAATAATCATTGTTTATTACATTAAATTTAGAATAAAAGTATTTCTTAATCATAATGGTATAACTCGTTGACCTATCAAGTAGGCGATGACAGCATCTATCAATCTGGAAGTATGGTGACCAAAAATTAACATAACCCAGTTTAAGATTTTGTAAGGGGAACAACGTTTAAAACATGCGACTTTTTAATGATAAGTCTCTTATAAGTTTCCATAGTAAAAGAAACTGCAGTTTAACATAGTAAAAACAAAGGAAATTATTTTAAAAATCTTAATTCTAAATTATTTGTATTAAACTTATGAATTTTCGATTTGTAAATAAATTTTTCATTTTAATCCGAGGACACTGAGTAACTGGAAATAAATTTAAAAAGATCTTTGAAACTTTAATTAGCAAAGAAAAAATGCAATAAAGATTTATAAACATTCATTATACATCGATTTTTTAAAATTCTTCAGAATATTATATAAAATTATATTATTTATAAAATTAATTAAAACCTTATCTACATTAAAAATAGCGTAGTTTTAAGGCATTTTTGATTTTGTTATTCTGAGCAGATTTTTTTTAAAAAACGTTCCCGCAATTAAAAAAAATATTGCATCATTTAAATTCCTCAACGAATCCTGCGTTTATCTAATAAATAAAAAATTGGCATAGATAATGTATTTTTAGAAGTTTTATGCAATTAGTTGAAGTGGGGGAGTAACAGATGTAAAAAAAAAGTATTTTACCAAGATTTTCTAAAAATAATAATTGCATAAAGAATTTAATTCATCTGTAAATAAAACCTGAAAGTTTAATTAAAATCAAACAATTAGTTGATTTTTGCAAGAATTTTCAAATTAATGTTTCTTTCAAAGCCAAAAATGACTGGTGTAATATTACGCTTTGTTTAATAGTCAAATTCCGTAAACATATCGTGAATCGCTGACGGAAAACGAAAAAAGAAATTATAATTAAAATTTCGAACGTGTTAGAAAAGATTAAAAAATTAAAAAATGAAATGTCAAGAAAATTTGATTTTTCTTCTTAATAATAGCTTAAACATTTTGATATAAAACTTTTTATTAAGTTTGACCCCTTTTAACATCATGCTATGTTGTCTTTTCGGCAATTGAGTGGAGGTACCTATGACACACGCACATATGTCTGTTGTTTGTGTATATATATGTGCATTTTTGTGTTGCTTGTTTTCCATTGATTAAGCTGTTTTTCACCTGCATATATTTTGTCAAGAAGCGTTTGTTTGCATAATTTATATGTACCATAATTCTTGTTTGTCTATGCGGGATTCAGTTGATAATGTGGGGGTGGGGGCGTCTAGTAGGCGTTTTATTTATGTTTAATGGCTGTTTGCATGTCGATTTGGGGTCGTTTTGTGTGAGGTCCATAACTCTAAGAGGGTTCGTTGAATCGTTAGGAAATTAATTTCCAGAATCGTAGGTCATAAAGAAATTTTAAAAACGAAATATTCGTAAAAAAAAACAAAAAAACCCAGACACTAATCTGTTAAGTTTTATTAAAAAAATCTATTTTCTTTCATTAACCGATTTTATTAAATCTCAAGGAGGTATCCTCACTATGTTTAGTTGTACAAGATATTTTTTGGTGAGGAACTTTTTTAAAGATTTTTTTTGCTGAGGGTGGGAGGAGGGTGCTTATGCATTTCTCTAATAAGAAACTAGGATTTTGAGCAAATGATTGACAGAAAAAAAAAAGAAAAAAAGAAAAAAACATTCTATTTCTTTCTTCAGATCACCAGAGGCTTCCATTTTGTTTTTGTTCATAATTTATCTGTTTTCACTCTCTGCTAAAAATGCTAAAAGTTGCTGATGAACTCAGCTGTATAGAAACCTCAAATAAATAAAACAAATCCGAATAAACGGTTTCAAATCCGTGTTGACAACTTTCCCCGTTTTTTTTTTTATATATAAAAATAATAGAAATGCAAACAAAGAAAAGAGTACTGAATAGTTATGTTATGTCTGGCAGCGAATGCTGAACAATATCCTCATGGATGAAGGAAAGATTGAAGCGCCCGAAATGTGGTTCTACAGAAGGAAGCTGAGAATACCATGGTTCGAACATAAGAGCAAGGACGAGGTCTTGGAGATGATGGAAGCTTAAAGGAAACTAATAATCAACCTCAGGAAAAAAAAGCTGAAGTTTTTGGGACATGTAATGAGGACAGAGGGCTTAGAGAATCTGACATTCACAGGACAGAGGGAGAGACATTGGAAAGCAACGTGTGACATAATTGATGGGCTTGAGAATAGTAGGGTTTGGGAGAGGTAACAAGGAAAAGGGTGTTAAGAGCTACAAGGGATAGTGTGATGCAGAAGGCTGTGACCACCTACGTCCTGAAGGGACACGGCACATAGAAGTAGATGATAAAAGAATAAAGAAACAAATCTAAGGCATGCCTATGTAGTTAATCAGTATTGAGAAAAGATGGATTCATGCTTAATAAGAGTTAGATAAAGAAATAAGAATTTATAATGTTGATATAAAGTGGAGGATCAATTCTATATATTAATCAATATATAAACTGATCCCTCATTTCGTGGTAGTTTATATACAGTTATATTCTAGATTTATGGGCCTGAGTAAATGGATTGCAAAGCGGGGTTTGGGCGGGTTAACATGAGAAAGGGTGTTATGAAGTACAAGGAATATAGAGATGTGGGAGGTCATGATCGCCTCGGCCCTGAAGAAGATCTGCATACTATCAACGATCGGAGTTCGTGCCTACGTGAAATTTCATATTTCAAATACATTTATATTCTAGATTTATGAGCCTGAGCAGATGGACGGCAGAGAGGGGTTTGGGAGGGGTAACATGAGAAAGGGTGTGAAGAGGTACAAGGAATATAGAGATGTGGGAGGTCATGATCGCCTAGGCCCTGAAGAAGATCTGCATACTATCAACGATCGGAGTTCGTGCCTACGTGAAATTTCATATTTCAAATACATTTATATTCTAGATTTATGAGCCTGAGCAGATGGACGGCAGAGAGGGGTTTGGGAGGGGTAACATGAGAAAGGGTGTGAAGAGGTACAAGGAATATAGAGATGTGGGAGGTCATGATCGCCTAGGCCCTGAAGAAGATCTGCATACTATCAACGATCGGAGTTCGTGCCTACGTGAAATTTCATATTTCAAATACATTTATATTCTAGATTTATGAGCCTGAGCAGATGGACGGCAGAGAGGGGTTTGGGAGGGGTAACATGAGAAAGGGTGTGAAGAGGTACAAGGAATATAGAGATGTGGGAGGTCATGATCGCCTAGGCCCTGAAGAAGATCTGCATACTATCAACGATCGGAGTTCGTGCCTACGTGAAATTTCATATTTCAAATACATTTATATTCTAGATTTATGGGCCTGAGCAGATGGACGGCAGAGAGGGGTTTGGGAGGGGTAACATGAGAAAGGGTGTGAAGAGGTACAAGGAATATAGAGATGTGGGAGGTCATGATCGCCTAGGCCCTGAAGAAGATCTGCATACTATCAACGATCGGAGTTCGTGCCTACGTGAAATTTCATATTTCAAATACATTTATATTCTAGATTTATGGGCCTGAGCAGATGGACGGCAGAGAGGGGTTTGGGAGGGGTAACATGAGAAAGGGTGTGAAGAGGTACAAGGAATATAGAGATGTGGGAGGTCATGATCGCCTAGGCCCTGAAGAAGATCTGCATACTATCAACGATCGGAGTTCGTGCCTACGTGAAATTTCATATTTCAAATACATTTATAATCTAGATTTTTAGGGTTTAATGCAACTGAATTTATGTTTTCCTTGAACCTTTGTAATGATGTAGGATACCCTGCCTTGTGTTTGAGATAGTTGGATGCCCCCCCCCACCAATGGTACCGGTTGGCATTCAAACTGAAGAAAAGAAAAGTAAAAAATTTAAGTAAAGTTTAGGATTTCCAATATTGAGATTCCAGGACATAATCAGAGAATTGAAATCGATGCAACATAATCTTCCCAAGGTTTGGCATTCAACGAGGAAAACTGATGTAGATTTCTCGCCGATTACGTTGTGGTGCAGTGGATATCGACTTGGAAAGAAAAAGAGCCGAGTTCGAATTCCAACTGAATTCGTTGCATTCACTTACGCACAAATACCCTTGCGAAAGGCATTAATTCATCTCTTCTCCCTTCATCTATGGGTTTAATAGCAGGACAGATTGGGTTCTATAGCCTTGGCTGGCAACCAGTCTACCACAGAAAGAAATGACAACCTATTTCGGGAAAATTTTCTGCCTAGTTAGTTATGTCTCTTTTGAGACATGATCGCCCAAGTGTGTATCACGTAGTTCAGAGCTCGAGTCATTGTAAAAACCGAGATTCTGAACAACAATTTTCTGTCTGAATATCTTGGATGAGGAGGTATCACGATTTACATGCAGGGTATTGTCCTCGTCTTTCTTGTTATCACAAAGTTTCGATCGTTGTGCTCTTCGACCTTCATCAGGTTTATGTCGCTCCAGGTGTCCCCCAGGGAATTGCAAACTGAATTAAATAAAGCGTTTAGATCGAAATTCTTTGTAAATTACCCGGATGGGCATACAATGTTTTTAATCATATCCCCACGTACAAGGCAATAAAGCCTCTAAGACTCAAAGGGTCTCCGAGGGTGAAAGCATACAAAAAAAGAAAACAGTATTAAGTAGCGAAGACAATAGAAATCTAAAATCAGAAGATAACGATTGAGATCGCCTTTAAATTTTTGAAGATCAAAGTTGGCTGAAAAGCGTGTAGCCAGAAGAGAGTTCCACAAGTGTTGGAAGAAACTATCGGCATAGAACTTGCGGTTACATCTTGCCAATTAAAATGTAAATTTATGAGATCTAATCTTAAAGTCTAGGTACCATAGTGAAGAGTTTATCCGAACAATAACTATGAAATTATTTATAGAAAAGGCACAGTGAGGCTACATTGCAGCGGTGTGAAAGTGACTGTAGCCGAGATGCCAGGTCAAGACTAATAATATTGCTGATTCTTTCTTGGTTTTTATCAAGAATCTTTAAACATACATCAAGAGCACCGAACTCAATATGACAGTCTGGGCGAATGGTAGACTTATAAATATATAAGATAGTATGAGAATATGAAGGCTGGAGAGTTCAACGGCTGAAACAACAGTAAAGATAAGGAAAATCATCTGCATGCAAATAGAGTAAATAATTATTTTTAATGTTTATGTCTGAAATGAGGAGGCATCATGATTTTTTTTCTTAATCATATCACCCTGAGCAAGGCGGTAACGCCACTGATGTGCAGGGGGCTACATAAGAGTAAAAGGATTAGAGGAGAATGAGGAGAAGGACGAATCAGTTAGAAAGGAGCAAGAGAAGGGTAGAAATACTGTGATGACAGTTGCAAAGGTGGAGAGAAAGGAAATGATCTACAGGACGGTGTGGAAAGAACTAGGGTCAAGTAGTTAAGAGATGAGTATTGACATTGCATTTAAATTCCTGGAGGTTGTAGCCATCAGGAAAACAAGAATAAGGAAGCGAGTTCCACAGGCGGGAAGTGCGAGAACAGAAGCGGCAGGAGTAGAATTGTTGTCTGCATTTGGTTAATCTAACTGTGAATGAGTGAGACCCAGTTGCCAGTCTGGTTGCACGAGTCAACACCTTCCTCTTCTTTTATGTGCCATGTCCTTTCAGGACGTAGACGATCATGGCTTTCCACATCTCCCTATCCCTGGTGGCTCTGAGCACGCTTTCTCCTGTTGCACCATGCAACTCTCGTTCCATCATCCACCTGATTAGGTCCTTCAAATATGTTATCTGCTGCTTTCCCCTGTCTCTTTTTCCTTCTATCTGGCCTGTTAGTATCAGGTTCTCCAAGCCCTCCTTCCTCATTGCATGTCCCAAGAACTTCAGTTGCCTCTTCCTGATGCTCAGTATTAATTTCCTTTTCGTTTAAAATTTTTCCAAAACCTCATCATTGCTCACATGCTCGATCCATGGTATCCACAGCATCCTTCTGTAGAACCACATTTCAGCTGCTTCAAGTTGTTCCTTTATCTTCGAAGATATTGTCCAACATTCACTGCCATATTGAAGAACCGACATCACATAGCAATGCAGGACTCTCTTCTTTGTTTCTAGTGAAAATGTTCTGTTACTTAATACTTTACTCAACTTCTGGAATGCTTACTTGTGCTTTTGGATCTCAGGAATATAAATGTATAAAGACTGCTGAGACCACCAAGTGAGGGGTCAATTGATATATTGATTGTAATATGAAACTGACCCCCCACTTTATATCCAGTATGCTACTGTAGCATCACATTTCAGCTGCTTCAAGTTTGTCTTTAATCTTCGAAGATATTCTGTAACATTCACTGCCATATTGAAGAACCGACATCACATAGCAATCCAGTACTGCCCTATTTGATTTTTTTGTCCCTCTTGCAAAGTCGGTACCTATCACATTACTGATTCTCCTTTGGAGCCTGTCAAGAACACGGAGATGAACAGCGAGGGCACCTGACCATAAATGGCAGCAGTACTCATGCAGGCTATTGTCCTTTTCTTTGTTGCTGTTATCATCTTTTGAGTTGAGTATTCTGCCAATTATTCTATTTCCCTTTTGTCCTTAGAAATATCAGCTGCTGTCGGCTTGGATGTGCGGATGGTGTAATTATTAATTCCGGTCGGGTTCATATTATACACTTACGCGTATTACCCTTGGGGAATGTATGAATTCATTTCTTCTCCTCAAGCTATGGGATAAATAGTATGACGTTATTATCTCAAAAATTATTGCAGTCCAAAAATATGCACCTGATTTAAATAACTTGCTTAGGGTTGATGAGCAGTGAAAAACAAACTAATCAATTAAATTGTCTTTCGATTCAATTTTAAGAACATCGACACGAAGAGAGGTGATGGCATTTCTTCTTTTGTGTGAACGATCATGACTCTCTCCTATTTCCTATCCTTTCGTCACTATTAGCAATTGCTTTATTTCTACTCTCGATTCCATTATTTGTTCTGTCGTCCATTTGCACAGTCTTGTTCTGTAGGTTATTTGCTTTCCCCACTCTGAATCTATTACGCATGCCTTGTAAGTATCAGATTTTCCAAACCATCTTTCCTTGTTATATATAAGAGAAATTCCAACTCTCTTTCTGATTCTATGTATAATTTTTGCTTAAAACATCCTTATTGATTACATACCCTGTCTATAGAATACTTAGCATCCTTCTGTAGAACCATATCACTGTTGTCTCCAGTCGCTTCTTCCTCTGAGAGGAATTGTCCAGTATTCACTGCCATGACACCGGACAGATATAGAAGTTTAGCACTATTTCCTTTGTTTCTGAAGATATTTTCTTGTTTCTTAATACTTTGTTTAGCTTCGGATTTCGGTGTCACAATTTTCCGTTTTCTGTTAATTTATCTTCCCAGATCTTTTCTGTGCTATACTTCTACTCTCGTTTGATTTTCCGTAACTTCCGTATTTGTGTTTTTGAAATTTAATAACATTGTTGTTCTTGGGATGATTGATCCTAACTTTCGAAAAATAGTTACTTTCAAAGAACACATTCTTCGACAGAAATTCATTAAACGAAGAAAAATAGAAAGAAGTTTTTGTCAATAAGTTTTGTTGATTGCTTAAATGATTTCTGCAAAAATGTAAATAAAAGCCAATAATGAAAGCATAAAACGAAAAAGGAAAAAAAGTAGTAACGACTTGTATTTAATAAGAGACATGATCGATTGGAAGATATGACATCATGTTTTTTAATAAACGAAAGGTCGATACAAATAGAAATTATACGTCGAAATTACGAATCTTTCAATATTGCCAATTAAAAGGAAAATAATTGATAATATTCATCGTTTGCATTCCTGCAGAAACAATGCTGTCTATTTTGACCTTCTTGCTAATATTAGACAGTTCCACGCGCTCAAAAATAGAAAATAATATGCCAAATATATTAGCATTTCAATATTTATATCAGTAATGCATATTTATATCTATATTATTGTGTGGGCAATGTCCGAGAGAGCTATTGACGTTAATAAATAAGAAAATTTTCTTATCTTTAGCAACAAAACTATAAATAATTTGACTTGACAAACATCAGTAAATTATATTGTTCATCGCAACCTTTTTCAATGTATCTATCTTTCCTTGTAGCTATCTATATAGGTACAGTAATAAACTGGCATCTTCTTTCATATGCCCTGTCCTTTCAGGACGTAGGCGATTATGGCTGTCCACATCTCCCTATCCTTGGTGGCTCTTGGCACGCTTTCTCCTGTTACACCACGCAACCTTTGTTCCGTCATTCACCTGCTCAGGCCCTTCAAATATATTATCTGTTGTTTTCCTCTGTCTCTTTTTCTCTCTATCTGGCCTATCAGTATCAGGTTCTCCAAGCCCTTTTTCCTCATTGCATGTCCAAGGAACTTTAACGCTCTTCCTGATGTTCAGTATTAATTTCCTTATTGTTTCCATCCTTTCCAAAACGTCATCTTTGCTCACATGCTCGATCCATGATATTCACAGCATCCTTCTGTAGAACCACATATCAATTCCTTCAAGTTTTTCTTCATCTACGATGATATTGTCCAGCATTCACTGACGGATTAAAGAACTGACATTAGATAGTAACCCAGTACTCACTTCTTTGTTTCTAGCGAAATTGTCCTGTTTCTTAATACATTACTCAACTTCTGGAATGCTTCCTCCGCCATGCCAATTCACCTCCGTATCTCTGTGTCACACATTCCGTATTCTGTTAGAACACTTGCCAGGTGTTTAAATTTTTGTACCTGCTTGATTTTAGTATCCCCTACCTGTATTTTGCATTTTGGGCTCCCCTTTTTGCTGATGACCATGTATTGGGTTTTCTTGCAGTTTATTTGTAGTTCTTCCTTGTCACTCTCTTCAGCTACTTTACTGGCATCCTCGAAATTAAAAATAAACCTACGCTACACCGGAAACATTTACTTAAATAGTTATTTAAATTCTTATTTAATGTCCTGCCTTGTCAATGCACTTTATTCAATACTGAAAATTAATAATATCCGTCAAAAATGGCACAGTAGAAATTTCAGATAAATTCAATAATTATGTGGAAGACTTTCTGATTTGTATTCATCTCTCTCAATATATATATATATATATATATATATATATATGCGAGCGAACCCGTGCCGTTAAACTTGACGGCAAAATACTTATATCGGTACACCGTGTAAAATGAAGGCTACACATATATTGAGTACGTTATCCGTCAAGTGCCATACGTGATACACACTTTGGACGATCATGCCTCTTTCGAGACATGACAGACTGGGCAGAAGATTATCCCTCAGGTACTCAGAGTTGAATTTCTTCAATGTAAATAATTTGTTGTATTTATCTATGATTTTTTTTTTTGTTTTTGCTCAGTTGAATTTTCTGCTATTTACAAAAACTAACTTGTCATAAATTTTGGTTGCAGCTAGTTTGGACTTTAATTTCATTATTTTATTTTATTACTTTTTCCTTTATCACCCGGATGAAAACCCCTCTTGTAGTTGGTCACTCCTTTTAGTTAGGTTCAGGCCATAATGCCAAATACCGGCGGAGGATACTAACTGATTGTCAGAATCCTGATGAATAGAGCGAGAAGCAGAATCAGGCCAGAGATAGGGCAGGAACAGTGCGGGTTCGTCAAGGACACTGGAACAAGGAACGCCATATTCATGATTAGGATGCTCTCTGAAAGGGCATTGCAAATGAACAAAGACTTGTACCTGTGCTTCATTGATTACGCGAAGGCATTCGACAAAATACGACACAAAGAATTGATGGAGATGCTGGGCAATCTCGACATTTTCGGCAAAGACATAAGAATAATCAAGAATCTCTACTGGCAGCAAACGGCCTGCATACGGACAGGTAACGACCTCAGTAGATACACAAAGATAGAAAAAGGCGTCAGACAAGGATGTGTCTTTTCACCGGATTTGTTCAACCTATACAGCGAGAATATTTTGAGGACCCTAGATGACACGCCAGGATTTGTTATTGGAGGCCACAACCTGAACAATATAAGATATGCGGACGATACAGTGCTGATTGCGGACACGGAAAGGAAACTACAAGACCTCATACAGAAAGTAGCAGTGGAGAGTGACAAGAAGGGACTACAAATAAACTTTAAGAAAACTGAGTGCATGGTCATCAGCAAAAGATACAACCCAAAATGCCAAATACAGGTGGAAGATAACAGAATCAAACAAGTACAAGAATTTCAGTACCTAGGAAGTGTTCTAACAGGAGATGGAAAGTGCGACACGGAGATCCGAAGACGAATTGGCATGGCAAAAGACGCGTTCCAGAAGATGAGCAAAATACTAACATACAGGAAAATCTCAAAAGAAACGAAGAAAAGAGTGCTAGACTGCTACGTGATGTCAGTTCTTCAATACGGCTGTGAATGCTGGACAATATCATCGAAAATGAGGACAAAACTGGAAGCGGCCGAAATGTGGTTCTACAGAAGGATGCTACGGATATCGTGGACTGAGCATACAAGCAACGACGAAGTGTTAGAAAGAATGGCAACAAAAACGAAATTGATGCTGAGCATCAGGAAGAGACAACTGAAGTTCCTGGGACATGCAATGAGGAAGGAGAGCCTGGAGAACCTGATACTGACTGGACAGATAGAAGGAAGAAGTGACAGAGGAAGGCAGCGGATAACATATTTGCAGGGACTGATCAGGTGGATGACGGAACGGGGGTTGCCAGGAGCAACAGGAGCAAACATACTAAGAGCCACAAGGGATAGAGAGACGTGGAGAGCCATGATCGCCTACGTCCTGAAGGTACAGGGCACATAGAAGAAGAAGAATGGTGTAGTAAGATATCTGATTCACCAGTCCTGTCGGATTATTATTGGCATCTGCCAAAAAGTTAAAATTGTCTATTCGCAAAGCACTTTTATCTAACTAGCCGTTCCAATTGTGGACTGTGTGTTGAATATTATTTTACGACTCCTCCCTACCCCTAAAAACTTCGTCACTATTTCTCATGTCCAGTGGGTAGATTGTACTCAGGATTGAATTTCTTCAATGTAAGTCATTTGTTGTGTTTATCTGTGACTTTATTTTTTGCTCAATTACAAAAACTAACTCGTCAGAAGTTTTGGTTGCAGCTAGTTTGGACTTTAATAAACATTTACTTTTTGTTATGTCGTGAGTAAGAATAAATAACTCAACAACAGGAATAGGTTAATTGTTGTATTCCGTGAAAATAGTATTTACAAAGGTTATTAGTATCCAATACAAGAATAAAGGTTAATCGTCTCAACCGTCGTAAGACGTAGTATGAGCAATGGGTACTTCCGGGTCATCACCGGAAGTCTACGACTGACTTGACGATCGGCTGCTCGGCACACTCTCTTACGTAGATGCCACCATTACTTTACATAGTAATGGAATAGTCCATTATAGACGAATAGGCGCGGGCGTCCCAACACTTTTTTTTTTAATTGCAATAGATAGACCCTTCTATCACCCGGTTCACAGTCCACCCATTTTCATTGAACAGGCGTAGAGGCTCATCCCTTGTTCCCTGTTGAAGAAGTGGTCTCCGGCTCTTTTTTCCTTCTCAGACCTCAGTAATGGTTCTTCCACGATTTTCCTGCGTTGTGCGTGGTCGGTTGGAAACGTCTCTTTATTGTGAGAGTACCCGGGTTAGCAGTTTTCTGGTTGCTGCTTCCGACTGGTAGTTAGGAGCCCTACCTCTTGTGTAGCGTCAAGAGCGTCTGCGCTGATCAACAGTTGCATAATATCGGGGTTCTTGCAGTGCCATGTTGCGCATGGATGGGTGTCTCTGCAGGCGCTATTGGTGAGCAACCCCGAGGCCACACTTTGCTGCAGCCCGCGCCATTTCCTTTCCAGTGCATGTCACAGCTTTACAACAACATGAACATCCATATTTCCGCTAAAAAAGCTAAACCAGGCAAATTAAAATCACCTAAACCCCTTAACATTTCCTTTACTAACATCCGCGGTCTCAGAACCAATTTCAGTAGCGTTGAATCTTTTCTCCATCAAAACTCCCCTGACATCCTAGCTCAATTCCTTCTTCTGACTTCTCTATCCCTGGTTATCTTCCCCTCTTCAGAAAGGACACCAATGTTCACATGCATGGGCTTGGGGTTTACGTCAGGGAATGCCTTCCTCTAGGCAGGATGATTTCTCTTGAATCCTCACATCATTCTTATATGTGTTTCCGTCTCTCCCTTCTAAGCTCAGTTAGCTACCTCCTCTTTCTCTACCGCTCCCCATCATCTCCCGATTGCTCCGTTCTTGACATCATCTCTAACAATATCGACAAAGCCATTTCCTCCCACCCGTCTACCCATATATTTGTGTTTGGCGACTTTAACGACCATTATGCTGAGAGGCTAGATAACTCCGTCACATATCTTGCTGGTGTACACACTATGAATTTTTCTATCACTCAGTTTCTTACGCAGGTGGTGGATTTCCCCACGCGTTTTTGTAATAACCCTAACGGACACGACTCACTACTAGATCTGTGCTTTACCTCCACCCCTGGCTCTTGCAATGTCAAGCAACTCTGACTTCTCGGAAACTCTGACCATGCGTTAGTTTCCGTCAATATCTCCTTCCGCTTCCACTCCACCCAAGAACCCCAGACCAGCAGAATATCTTACTACTACCAAAGAGCCGATTGGGACTCGTTCCGCGATTTCCTGAGTGACGTCCCTTGGAATAAAGTATTTAGCCTTCCTGTTGAAGACTGTGCGGCTGAGGTCTCCTCTTGGGTTAAGGCTGGTATCGATGCTTTCATCCCTGCCAGAAAGTTAAGATTTAAATCCCACTCATCCACCTGGTTCTCCGCTACGTGCTCATCAGCCATCGTCCACCGAAATAACTTCTTTTGGCTTTACCGGAGTCAGACCATAACAGGCACCTTTTTGCCTTGGCTCGCAATGAATGCAAGAAGGTTCTTAAAGGAACTAAGCTGAAGTTTGCAGCCAGAATGAAGCAACGCATAGCATCCCGTAAGTTCGGCTCCAAAGACTACTGGAGGCTCTGTAAAAGCGTACTAAACAGCAGTAAGCCCTCAATCCCCCCTCTAATCAACGGATTTCAGATCCTCACCTCTTCAACAGACAAGGCTGTGTGCTTCGCTCGCGGATTCCCCACTAACTCGACACTGGACTTGTCTGAAGTATCTGTACCAGACTTCCCTCTCCAAACCCAGGCCCAACTGACTGATATACTATTTACTCCCTCGGTGGTCTCCAAAATAATTTCTAAGCTTGACCCCCATAAGCCGAGCGGCGGCGACGGAATACCCATCATTGTCCTAAAGAAATGTGCTCTTGAACTCTCCTCTGTTATCTCTAAACTCTATAACTTCTGCCATTCTGCTTCTTGCTTTCCTGCCTGCTGGAAATCCTTTTACGTAGTTCCTACATATAAAAACATTGGAAAACCCTCTGACTCCGCTAATTGTCGCCCTGTCAGCCTCCTACCGATCTTTGGCAAAGTGTTAGAAGCCATCATCAACGCCAATGTGGTACATCTCACAGCCCACATACTCTTCTCGGACAAACAGTATGGCTTCCGCTTCACCAGGTCTACTGCTGATATGCTCACGACCATCACTAAATATTTGCACCAGGCCCTCGACAAAAACGGCGAAGCCCGAAATGTTGCCCTTGATATCTCCAAAGCGTTTGACCGAGTCTGGCATACTGGCCTTCTATGCAAGCTGCACGGCTATGGTATAACTGTACATTTGTTTGACCTAATCCAGTTCTTCCTTTCAAACCGTACAATGGGGGTAGTATTGAACGGACAAGCCCCCCCCCCATACTATCACATGAATGCGGGTGTCCCTCAAGGCTCAATTCTAATCCAACGCTTTTTCTTATCTATATAAACGATCTCCCTGATGTAATAAGATCCCAAGTGGGCATATATGCTGACGACACTACGGTTTACTCCCGTCTCGATCAAAAATCTACCGAGGCTGACAAAGCAAACCTCACTGCTAAGCTTGAAAAGGACCTCCAATCGGTGGTGGACTGGGGTAAGAAATGGCTTGTTAAATTTAATGTTTCCAAAACGAAGCTGCTATCTAATAACCACCACAGACAATCGTTTCTTCCGCCCATTAATATGGATCAGGCTTCTCTCCCTGAAAGTAAAACGCTGCGTCTCCTCTGATTAACTTTCACATCAGACCTCAAGTAGAATAACTATATAGAATCCATAGCTAAATCCGATGCTAAGAAAGTCGGTTTAAGCAGTTCGTGGACGCACGATAGTAGTAGTCGTCTATTTTGTTTGCATGGAAGATTTTCACAGCAACGGCGAACACGTGCGTCCTGGAAGCGAAAATCGCACTACAGCTAGTGACGTCGCACATGACCACGCGAGAGTGGGGACGAGATGTATTAAGTATAGAAAGCCATTGGGATAACCAATTGCTTCTGTTATCTATTATAGGCATTTGAGAATGTTTCTGGAGATTTCGTCGTTAATTTTGTTCAGGTTAGGTTTCAGCTATTTTATGTATATGGCTTCGAGAATTTTTAGTTTTTGTTTTTTGTTTTCATGTTTAAGTATGGTTTGGTTGTGTTTTCACAAAAACAAAGAAGAAGAATTGACTGAAAACCGGATTTCTCCTCTCCCCCTTCTATAAGCCTTCAACTGTCTATGTAAAGAGCTCACAGTAAGAAAGAAAAGTTACACATCGTCTGCAAAGCGTAATAGTTTCATTTCATAATGGGGTGTAATCAAACATTTCGGTCAGTTCTATTTAGCCTTTCGTGTATTGTGCTGTCGTGGATATCGGCTCGCACCGATAAATCGGAGAGCCGAGTTCGAATTCCAGTTGAATTCGTAGCATTCACTTACGCAAAAATACTCTTCTTCTTTGTTTGTTTTTTTTTTTTTTTGTCATTTCACCCTAAGGCCATAATGTCCTTACGATGCCACAATGACCACAAGAAAAATTAGGGAGGAGAAATGACAATAAAAGAACAGGGTCCTTGAAGACAGAGAGAACCGATTTTATGTTGCACTTAACTTTTTTGAGGTTGTTGGCGGCAAGAAACTGGAAGAGAGTTTTAGATACGAGAATTTCGGGTAGAGAAACTATTAGAATAGAACTTGCGGTTACATCTAGCTTTTTCAACAGTAAAACAATTGATAGCCAATTTTTCTGGCAGTTCGCTTAAATTCATTAAAAAGAAGGGAAAACATTAGAAAAATTGCTTTGAACATTTTTAAAGACATAGGGAAGACACGTCATGGCAGGGAGTGGGTAGGGATACGTCTCTTCCTTTAAATTATGGGTCAAATAACAGAGCAGATTTGGTTCTTTTTGCCTTGGTTGGCAACTAGTCTACCGCAGAAAGTAATTGCAACCTACTGTGAAAAGATCTTCTGCCCAGTCAGTCGTGTGACTTTCAAGACATGATCGCTCGTGCGTGTATGAAGTATAGCACTTAAGTGATTCCTTTGTGTCATCTCTCAGCCTTACTCCATCATCTCAGACATGTCTATCTGATCCAATAAACAATTCAATTAACTTTAAGAAAGACTAGTAAACAACCGACATCACATAGCAATCCAATACTCTCCATTGTTATGTGATGTCGGTTCTTCAATACGGCAGTGAATGTTGGACAATATCTTCGAAGATGAAGAAAAAACTTGAAGCAGCTGAAATGTGGTTCTACAGAAGGATGCTGCGGATGAAATTAATACTGAGCATCAGGAAGAGACAACTAAAGTACCTGGGACATGCAATGAGGGAGGAGGGCCTGGAGAACCTGTTACTAACAGGCCAGATAGAGAGGAAAAGAGACGGAGGAAAGCAGCGGATAACATATTTGAAGGACCGGATCAGGAGGATGACAGAACGACGGTTGCATGGTGTAACAGGAGAAAACATACTAAGAGCCACCAAGTATAGGAAAACGTGGATAGCCATGATCGCCTGAAAAGACATGGCACATAAAAGAAGAAAGAAGTGAACAACCAACTATCGCGAAGCTGAAAGAACTTACAGTGGTTGCAAAAATAGAAATTTGAACTTAAAAACCCATGATCTCATTTTTTTACACCATGACGTTTTATCTCATAAAATAAGACGATTGTCAATGTAAGTTATTTTTGCTTTTTGGAGTTTGTTATTTTTTTAAAATTCTGAATCAAAACAATTTATTTAAAAAATATTTAATTAAAATGCAGACTGATATTTGATTTCATCAAAAAATATAAAATTAAACTTTTTTTGATGAAACCATGACGTCGGTGTTGGTTAAATTTAGTTGACCTCTGCAAAAGGTTTTACTGTGAAAAATGAGTTTTTATTATTTCAAATAAGTAAAGAAATAAATAAAGGAATAAAGAAAAAGTCAAGAATGAAAATAAAGACGAATGAAAAAAGTAGTAAAAAAAATTTAAAAAAATAAGAAAAAATAAAAGCGGAAAAAGTAAAAATTAAAAAAAAGGTTTTAAAAATAGTAAAATTTTACTTTTGAAGTTAAAAATGAGCTAAGATCGTAAAAATGACTTCGAGTCAAGCTCTTCTCAACCAACCGGAACTTCTGTCCATGCAAATGGCGGAACGGAAATCAATGTTAATGAACACAGGAACTCTTTGCGCTTGCGCATTGAGAAAAGAGAGCGAGGAAGTTATAACCAGAGATTAATGGAAAAAAAGAAAGAAAGAAAGAAAGAAATAATAAAAGAAAGAAATAATAAAAGAAATAATGAATGAGAGAAAGAATGAAAGAAATAAATAATGAAAGAAAGAAAGAATGAATGAAAGAAAGAAAGAAAATGAAATTAACAAAGAATGAAAGAAAGAATGAAAGAAAAAAAAAGAAAAATGAAATAAACAAAGAATGAAGGAAAGAATGAAAAGAACAAAGAAGAAAATAAAGAGTGAATGAAAGAATGAATGAAAGAAAGAAAGAAAAATGAAATAAACAAGGAATGAAAGAACGAACAAAATGACCAAAAAGGTAAAGAAAGAAAGAAAAATGAAATAATCAAAGAATGCATGAAAGAATGAAAGAAAGAAAAAAGAAAGAAAAATAAAATAAACAAAGAATGAAAGCAAGAATGAAAGAAAGAATGAAATGAACAAAGAATAAAAGAAAGAATGAATGAAAGAAAGAAAGAAAGAAAGAAAGAAAGAAAGAAAGAATGAAAGAATGAAAGGAAAAAGAAAGAATAAAAGAAATAAATAAATAATGAAAGAAAGAAATAATGAAAGAAAAGAAACAAAGAATGAAACAAGGAAAAAAAGAGACGGGGGAAAGAATGGAAGGCAAAAACGAAACCCGGGCCCGTTTACACTGTCAACAACCCTGCATTCTCTCCGAGGATAACCGCGTGTTACCATTTTAATGAGTGTCACCATTACAGCAATTATTATAAGAACGAATTTTCTAAAAGCTTCAAAGATGTCCACAAGATATATTCGAACTTTTTACGTAAAATGGTTAATTTAAAGGCAAAAACCAAATCAAATAAAAATAATTATTTTTGAAGTAACAACAAATTTTAATTAAAATCTCCACTTGATTTGACACTTCCTCAATCTCATTTTTATTTTAAAAAATACATTTAGAAGCCAAAATATAGCTATGGCCACTTCTTGGCAGAGGTCATTTCCTTATTTTAGGTTTGGTTTATTTTGCGGTATATCAACCTCAACGGTTATTTGATGACAACAAGATTTTTAGGATAGGTTCGTATGAATTAATATTCTTTGTAAGAAATTAGTCTGTAGGAAATTAGGTTTCATTGACGTACTTTTGTGAGTAGGGCTTTTGTAGAGAGACAGCGTTCAAAAGTACTCGGAAAAATTACATAAAATAAAAATGAATATGAACTTTGGCAAATTTACCGATCATATAAAACTGCTAAATTGAAAAATATAATATAAATTAATAAACAGATCTTGTTAATATTATTTAAATTGAACTCAATTTACCATATTCTACACCTATTCCTCATATAATGGACTCTCCCTCCTATATTATTTGTTTAATTTCTTTTCTTCTTTGGGAGAGAGGGTGGAAACACCCCTCTCTTGAATTTATTGTGTAAACTATGCTTCAATCATTTTGTCGGGCGCCATTGACCCCATTGGGAGGGGACGTCCTCAGCAAACTTCCATCATGACAAGGTTTCATTGGGGGGGGGATGCAGGAAAGGCCCAGAGACTTGTGGCTGGAAAATGGTAACAGGAGATGAATTAACGATGAGTGGAGTCTCATCCAGGAATAAAAGGGAAGAAGTAAAGCGGAAAGCAAAACACTAAGTTGAAAAAGGTGTTCGTTAACAAAGAATTGACCCTCATACGTAGCGATAAACCAACTGCGTGGATTCATTGATGCCACCGGCTACGAAGACAAAAATTGAGGAATTGGTTGTTGAAATAAAAAGAAAAATGGGTTGGGGAAATACAAAGAAATGGTATGGATTAATAAGAAATTTCATAATTGATGGTTGTGGAGAGGAGGAGAATATCCCTGGGGAATCAAAATAATTTTTGTGGTGATGGCGTGCCGACATGAGAAGCATCGTGTCATGTTTTTTTTTTTTTGTTTATTGTAATTTATTTACATAAATGACAAGATCCGTTGGGGGAAGTAATGTGACACGATAACTATTCGTATGTTAAGGTGCTTCGTAAAATATGTATTCTATTATAATAGATTAGAATAGAAAACAGTTTAAAAACATATTTAACAAAGTTACAAAAGTGAAAAAGAAGAGGAAAAAAATAAATAAATAAACGCTTTTTCTTTTATGAGGAAAATTGTGGAAGAGACAAGAGTATCCGATTACTGTTTTAAATCCTACCACTCTTCCGGTAAATATTTGACTCAGTGATTTAATGTGATAAAGAGATAAAGTTCAGGAAAGTTCGGGGGTGGGTTTTCGAATGACCAGGTCAAAGGCTGTCTTTTGCTGTATCTTGACCACACATTAAGAATTTTCCGGCGGAAGATTTATTAAGATAAAAAAAAAAGATAACTGAAATTTCAGACTTACAGTCGCCAATGTTTATCACCGGTGGTTTAAAGAATTCCCGATTTCCGGATTTCCGGATTCAATTTAAATAAATAGAAGTTAGTTAGTGAGTTTAAAATTAGTTCTGCCGGGCGTGTGCTTGAAGTAAGAATCTCCGTTCGTCTTGTTTCGGTCATTTTCGGATTTGTTGATCTCCATTAATTAGAGTTAGAGCTGTGTGTCACATTCGCCTGCCCCAACCGGAAAGGCTAACTCTAAACGAAATAAAGCATCCTTTCAACTCATCCAAGTTGTGGAAGTTCGTTCCTTATAGTTTAATCTTGTACCCCCAGCTTGAGGCTCCGACATTTTCAACAAACTCCCGGCAAACATCACAGCGTGGAGAACGGCCGCCGGAGAAATTATTAGGACGCTCCGTTGGGGTGTTACAATATTATTTAAATTGAACTCAATTTACCATATTCTACACCTATTCCTCATATAATAGACTCTCCCTCCTATATTAATAAGAGTTAACAGGAATTTATTGAGCACACCTTTTTTTATAATAATGTTACCCCATGCAAGTCAGTACTGACAGTGGTGCTCAGGAGGTTACAGAATAGGTGAGTGATGAGAAAGAGCAACAAAGTTACAGGGTGCGTCAGAGAATGGGTAAGAGAAGGATGAGAACACCGGCGTGAAGAGGGCTGCATGAAAATAGAGTGGAAAGAGTGAAGAACCTGATACAAGGGTTGTCAGAGAAAGGATGCGAATCAAGAAGATAAAAGAGATGGCTATTGACTTTGCATTTAAATTCTTGGAGACTGTAGCTATCAGGGAAGCAAGTATACGGAAGGGAATTCCACAGGCGGGATGTGCGAGCAAAGAAGCTGTAGAGTAGTATTTGCGGTTACATTTGATCAGTTTCACTGTAAAAAGGTAAAACCTAGTTGCCAGTCCAGAGGGGTCTGAGAGTTCTCTTGAATTCTTAAATACAGGAACCACAGAGGAGGACTTCCAGCAGACAGGAAAGCAAGAAGTAGAGAGGCAATAGTTGTAGAGTTTGGAAAGGACAGAGGAGAGTTCAGAGGCACATTTTTTCATGACAATGATTGGGATTCTGTCACCTCTGCTCACATTATGAGGACAATCTTTGAAATTATGTTAGAGACCAGTGCGGGGGTAATGTGAACGTCACTCAGTTGAGTTCTAGGTGGAAAGTCGGGTGAGGATATCCCAAACGAATCAAATACTGAGTTGTTGAAAAATCTGTGAGCAATGCACTAAGCTTATATGTCCGCTGAAATGTGAAGACTTCAAATTTATTGATTAAAGGGAACTTTCTCTTTGGGAAATAGCGATAGAGAAAAAATAGGAAGTGTGAACACACTGCAATAATGCCTCTCGAAACTTTGAAATCGGCATGATTGAAATAACACCGCTCAGCTAAGTGACAAGTTTCACCCCATTAGCAAAACAGATGTGACTTCGGATGACTCTATCTTGGTCTGTTCGTATATATATATATATATATATATATATATATATATATATATCGGTCTGTTCATATCTATCTATCTATCTATCTATCTATCTATCTATCTCAGTCTCTTCAGATCTATCTATCTATCTATCTATCTATCTATCTATCTATCTATCTATCTATCTCAGTCTGTTCATATCTATCTATCTATCTATCTATCTATCTATCTATCTATCTATCTATCTATCTCAGTCTCTTCAGTCTATCTATCTATCTATCTATCTATCTATCTATCTATCTATCTATCTCAGTCTCTTCAGATCTATCTATCTATCTATCTATCTATCTATCTATCTATCTATCTATCTATCTCAGTCTCTTCAGGTCTATCTATCTATCTATCTATCTATCTATCTATCTATCTATCTATCTATCTATCTCAGTCTCTTCAGATCTATCTATCTATCTATCTATCTATCTATCTATCTATCTATCTATCTATCTCAGTCTCTTCAGATCTATCTATCTATCTATCTATCTATCTATCTATCTATCTATCTATCTATCTCAGTCTCTTCAGATCTATCTATCTATCTATCTATCTATCTATCTATCTATCTATCTATCTATCTATCTATCTCAGTCTGTTCATATCTATCTATCTATCTATCTATCTATCTATCTATCTATCTATCTATCTATCTATCTCAGTCTGTTCATATCTATCTATCTTTCTCTCTCTCTCTCTCTCTATATATATATATGTGTGTGTGTGTGTGTGTGTGTGTGTGTGTGTGTGTGTGTGTGTGTGTCGAGTATAAAACGCGGAGGGGAAAAAATGGAAACAAAAAAAAGAAACGAACTAAGCACTTGAAGATTAGTCAAAGTACGAGTCGAAAGAAAAAAACCCGAGACGAGGAACCTAACACGTAAAGCGCTCAATACAATAGCAGAGCAAACAAATAAGTATGCATCTTTATTATAATACATATATATTATAATATAAACCATTATATATATATATATATATATATATATATATATATATATATATATATAAAATATTTATCTCCTTTGGATTAACTTAATAAACTTAATTAAACTTAATAGTAAGCAAATCAATGTATATGTAGCCGTTATTTTAGACATCATCTAAACTTATAACTGGAACTTATTAAATTATATATGCATTTATATATATATATATATACATGTGTGTGTGTGTGTGTGTGTGTGTGTGTGTGTGTGTGTGTGAATAGAATAAGTAAAGAACAAGTAGGGAAAAAGTGTCTTTAATTTAACATTCTTTCATACACATACATTCATACATGATTCTCTCACGTTACTTGACACGTGTATACCTGATTTCACATATTAACTTTACTGACTCATAAACACACACATGATTTCTTTCAACACATGCATTCATAAATGATTCTCTCATTTCATTTTTCTTTTTAAATTCGTTCCATCACTTGATACGTGTGTGCAATACTTGTTATGTATTTTGACCGGAAATGTATTTCGTCATTGTCATTCACACATACTAATGTTATCGACGTAAACACACACTTAGTTCGTCTATGGTTTGAATGCGATTAACACACATTATTCTTGCTTACATATATTCATTATAAATATCTAATGTTTTTATTACGCGTTTGCATACACACTTAAACAGACACAAGATTTTTCTTCTACATTAATATTAAATTCATCCATTGCTTTATCACACGTGACACGTATCTGACAAATTAAATTATACCTCAATCAGCATATACAGTCTCTTGGATTTTTATATCATTTGTCTTTAATAAATCTCTGAAGTAAAAGTAAAACATGTTAGATTAAAGACACTTTTTTTCCTACTTGTTCTGTATTTATTCTATTTATATATATATATATATATATATATATACTGTCTCTCAGATTTTTAAATCATTCGTACTTATTAAATCTCTGAAGAAGCTTGTTATAAGGGAAACATGTTAAATTAAAGACACTTTTTTCCTACTTGTTCTTTACTTATTCTATTCATCTTGTCGGATTTCGATCCATATATTCAACTGATATATATATATATATATATATATATATATATATATATATATATATATATACATGTTTCGCGATTTTCACCTCGTCAGTAGGCAATGTTAGCTCATTGTTGTGAAAATGATTCTCATTTGAATGTAAGAAACAATTATTTGTACTATACAATCTTATAACCTTATAAGGATAGAAATACTGAAGATATTAGATTATAAAGGGATGATGGCCTTATGATAGTGACAAATGCCACAAATTTTAAAATAGATAAAATTAGAAAGATAATATATAGAGAATTTAAAAACATTAATTTAAAAGTGACCATTAATACAAATATAAAATCGTAGATTTCCTCGATGTGACTTTAGATTTAGAAAAGTATATATACCGACGATATAAAAAACCAAATACAAATCCGTTATATATCTACCAAAGATTTAACCATCATCCATCCATTATTAAACAGATACCCTAACCTGATGATTAGATAAAAATCTTCAAGCATAGAAATTTCTGTTGCAATGTAAGTTGTATTAATTTTAAATAAAAAAAAAACAAATTTAATTATATATAAAACTATTCTTAGGCCACTATATATATATAGTCATCCGCAGACAGATCTGTTTCGCTGTATCACAGCTCATCAGTACGGTTAGACATCCGATTGCTTTTTAACCCAGAATTTAAACCCGACCGAACTGGCGTCAGTCGGCGATTCTACCTCTGGGCTATGGGCGCCCGGCAAAAGAAGGCAGATTTTAGCGTATGATGTATCATACGAAAATAGACAGAGTGCTCTAATACATTACTGAATGAGCGATGCGTATACATATAAACATGTGGTGCAGATATAGAAGAATCCAAAGATGTATCCTGTGCATAAAGTGGTAGGATAACTCTCTAGGAGAGCTCTAAATATATACGTATATAAATAAATATAAAACAAGTATATGAAAAAATAAGACAGACACGTTATTCCATGGTAAAGCGGAAGTAGGGCCTATTTAATGCGAACCATCGTCAGCTTCCGTCTTTATTGTACAGAAGATTTTTAAAATGTCTGTCTTAATTTTTACATATATCGCTCATTTAATAATGAATTAGAGCACTATGGCTATTGGGTGTGTATAATGATATACGCGCTAAAAAGTATGCCTTCTTCTACCGAACGCTCGTAGCCCAGAGGTAGAATCGCCGACTGACGCCAATTCGGTCGAGTTTCAATCCTGGGTTAAAAAGCAATCGGAGTCTAACCGTACTGATGAGCTGTGATACAGCGAAACAGATCTGTCTGCGGATGACTATAGTATTTACGCTCTCACACCCTGATTGAGCACTTTGGAAGAATGGGAGACTTTGAAAACAGTAGCTACTCCGGTATATACGCATCGCTCATTCAATAATGAATTAGAGCACTATGGCTATTGGGCGTGTATAATGATATACGCGCTAAAAAGTCTGCCTTCTTCTACCAAACGCTCGTATCCCAGAGGTAGAATCGTCGACTGACGCCAATTCGGTCGAGTTTCAATCCTGGGTTAAAAAGCAATCGGAGTCTAACCGTACTGATGAGCTGTGATACGGCGAAACAGATCTGTCTGCGGATGACTATATATATATATATATATATATATATATATATATGGCCGAGTAATTAGAACGTTCACCCATAAAATCCTGGTTCGAATCTCATCATGGCCGATTTGTCAGGAAGGTGACTTCTTGTTATTATTGGTTTGGATAAGGCGATTCCAGCGTGCGTCACGTTTGGTAATTGCATGAAAATCACACGACGGGTTAACCCAAGCCTTGTGAGTGAATTTGAGTAGACGGATTTTTTTGAAGAGCCGTCTTTTGTTGTGCTAGTTCGAAGTTACAAGTCACCGTGACCGAGGCTTTGAGCGTTCTGGCCTTGTTCAGACTGATGTTCAAATTGCTGTGTTCAGACCTGATAACGTTCTCTCTTTCTCCCGGAAAATCTGACTAAGGTTCGCTCAGCGTAGTTGCAGTATAAACCACAGGTAGGCACTGTTGATGTACAAGCACAAGTATGCCTGAGCAAGCGTCTGCAACCAGGATTAGCTAGCCATGGGTATCCTCGATTACGAGTGGCAAGCCATTATGTATACAGTGGGCTCTGATAAGTTTTTAGTCATCCTTAATTTTGGATTGAGTAATAACGTCTTTTCTTTTCTTTTTCAGACAATAACCTTTTTAGTATCAAGCTACTCTCATCTACGACCGATAGCTGACTTATATTTTGCAATGAAAATTCGTGGAATAAAGGAAATTGGTGAATTTCAACAAGAATAAATTATAGGATAGCATGTGTGGCAAGTCAAACAGAGAAAGTGCTAGGTTTTCCAGGTTAATCATCAAACCGTTAATAATATTATCAAGAAATTTAATGAAAAACGCTATTGTCATGTGAAACGACGTTCAGGAAGACCAAGCACTGTGTCTGAGAGAATGAAAGCGGCGCCGAAGAAGAAATTTATGATAAACTGTTGTCAGAGCGGTAAAGATGTTGCAAAAGCATGAAAATGTCACCATATGTCAAAGACTCTGAAAGCGCTAGGCTATCAAAGAAGAGTTGCAGGAAAGAAGCTCTTAATTTCAAAGGTTAGCAAGAACAGACGTTTGGGCTGGGCGAGATAATTTGAAAGCAAAGATTATGAATTTTGGCAGTCTGTAATTTGGTCAGATGAAAGTAAATTCTGCCAATATTCGAATTCGAGACAGGTTTATGTTTGGGGAAATCAGACTAAAACTTGGAACACTGAATGTCTGCAAGTTATCGTGAAACATGGAGGGATTAGAGTAATGGTGAAGGGTGTTGTCTGGTTTGGAGAGAAATATGAGTTGATTCTTGTTAAAGAACGATTGAATGGTGAAAACTAGCAAATAGAAAACCTACTCCATACTAATTCTAAATACTGTTATTTATGTTGAGTTGGGATTACATAATTAAATTTTGAAATTGGATGTAGTTAATTCTGGCTAAAACATTTTTAGGCCACTATATATATATATATATATATATATATATATATATGTGTGTGTGTGTGTGTGTGTGTGTGTGTGTGTGTGTGTGTGTGTGTGTATTTCCTTATTGCTAGAGTTGGTACTTAAACGAAATTGGATAGATTTGTGTGGGTTTTTGATGATTTTATCGGGGTGCTTTGATTCCCTGTTGATATACGTATGGTTATGTGATTCCTTAGTGTACGGTTTGTACAAACCATTGCTCAAGTTGAAGGTAAGAAATTTACGACGTTAGCGTTATGTTGTGGGATCACCCCTTTTTCTATGATAATGAACTCGACTTGAATATACATATTCTCCTGTCATAGTGAGTTACGCAGAGTACAGTGAGAGATCCGTAGGATACAGAAGTTTCATAGAGAATACCGCGTTAGTAGCTCTCAGCTCCACTCAGCCAGCATAGTATTACACAGCGCCCGTCAGTTTTAACGTGGACATACTAATTCCAGCACGGCTTCACTTCGAAGACTTGTATATATATATTCCTTACTAATCGTATTCCAGTTTGTATCTTTACGTTTAATATAACCTATTTTTCTATCTCAAATATCTGTTTTGTTGTCCATTATTTTCTGCGGTTCCTCACCCGGAGTCTACAACACATTAGTTATGGTGGTGGAACTAAGATCGTGGTCTTTGAAAAAAAGGTTTTTGATCCTTTTTGAGTTTATCTGCTTTTTTTGTTGATTTTTGTTGGGGGGGATTAGTTTTGTAGAGGATTATCAGTCCGTCGTCTTGGTAAAGTCTGATGTTGAATAAATCGAAGATGTGCCGAAGATCCCAGAGCAAAAAGATTCTTACCAAATTCCAGACTTCTGCAGAATCATACGTCCCCATAGAGATACAGAAATCAGGTTTAATTTTTGGATCACGTGCATTCGTCGTAAAATAAATCAGATTTTTGGGCTTGTTTGATGATGTTGATGTCTTGATCGCTGATGGGGCAGTGATTTTTTGCCAAATTTAAATGTGAGGTTAAATTTGTTTAGATTTGTTTAGACGGGTGGAAATCACAAATATCAAACTGGATGAAAGTGCAATCCATTTTATTTTTTTATTTTTTGTGAACCAATCAATTGCCTCGATTGTATTCTTCTATTGGTTGAAAACATTCTTAGTGAATGTGAAAGCTCTTCCAAAGATAATTTTGCAAATTCTACCTATGTAGGTCCTGGGCATGATGGTAAACTGCATCCGACAGCAAGGTTGAGAGGAGCATGGAACCACCTCCTAATTGCTGTTGTTATCAGGTTCACTCTGACCCGGAGTGGTAGCATCTGTTAGGGTCCAGTCTATAGGCAAATAGTTAACCCCCAAACTGGGGTCAAAACACTATGAAAGTATAAAAATACACTTTTATAGAAATATATATATATATATATATATATATATGTATATATATATATATATATATATATATAGAGAGAGAGAGAGAGAGAGAGAGAGAGACTTTTACGGAAAAATATACAGTTTTGAAGGAAAAATATTACTAACAATACATTTTTTTAAAAAGAAATTATTGCCATAACACATTTTTGAAGGAAAAAATTTATTCTCAGCAAAACATTTTTAAATACAAAACTAGAAGACATCGTCAGTTTTGTAAAATAAAAAAGAATAAAAACAAAAAGTTTTCATTAAAATCTGACTAAAGCAACTCTCTCACTATAACAGAATATTAAAAAAAAACAAACTTAAAAACACTACCTTTTTGGTATTAACAAAAGCCCACAGAGGTTGATTTGCCGTTAAACAAAACTCAAAATCAAACTAAAAAATCAACTTATGTATTTTTTTGCCATCAACGTAGAACAATATGAGTATTTCTTAATATATGCCAGATTAAACAAATTACAAACATTGTGTCTGCTTATTTTAAATAAAATCCGTTCATACTCACAAATAATCTTTCGCGTATTATAATTGAAAGATGTCAGAAATTAGCTGTAACGTAGACAGATATTATTATTGATTTTCCGATGTTCACAAGTACTTTCAATCACCTTCCGAGATCATGACATTTTAACCGCTCCCATGCTGGACTGTTTTTGACTGGCCACCGACGTGGTTTAAATAGTGAAGCTTTTCATGTTGCAGGCTTCAGCAAGCCTTTTCGATTCGAGGTGTAATGTATAAATATTCGATTTGCTATCCAACCAGGATCCAGAAATTTGCTTTTCACACTGACTGGTGAAATTTGCTTTGATCTGGGTTTTTCCAAAATGCTTTTAGTCGTTTGGATCCGATTTTGCGGGTGTGCAATTTTACTTTGTGCAGTTTAGTTAGTTGATGGATGATATAGAGGTGGTATAGTTCTGGGTATGACGATAAACTATAACCGGCAGTAATAGCTCTGATCTGGAGGTTTTGAGAAACGTGGGACCGACTCTTAATTACCGTTTTCCTAGGTTCGCTTTGATCTGGGGTGATAGCACCTGTTAAGGTCCCACCTATGAGCAAATAGTTCACCCCCAAATTAAAATCAAACTACTATGAAAGTATAAAAATACATTTTATAGTAAAAATACTATTAATAAATTTTTGAAAAAATATTACAAGTAATACCGTCTTTACAATACGTGACTGAAACCTGATCTACAAACTGAATGCACATTTTATTTAATGAACCTATTCTAAAAACCTGGTCGGCATTAAATAAGTCAATTTAGGTTGATATGCTGTAAAACAAAACAGGACAAAACAAAACAAAACAAACAAACAAATCGAAATAAGATATTTTATGATCTACAAACTATATATCTAAAAATAAATTTTTAGACTTTGGCATTAAATAACCCATAGAAGTGTTGATATGCCACAAAAAAAATTCCTTTTACAATAATACATATTTAAATCAAAATGACTAAAAGTACATTTTATCTTTATGATCAATTTATGTAGAATTTGGCATCAAATAAACCATAGAGGTTGATATTCCGCTAAACAAAATAAATCAATATATTATGCAAGTACTGAACTGAAGACAACCAAGTAAATGTTTAATATCAACTAGGTCGCCATCCCAAGCGACATCAGTTGACATAATCAGACTCTAAGATATGTTTTTATTTTTCCGCTTCGTTCTGTGTAAGTTGAAAATCAATATTTTGAGAATCTCTATATATAAAAGGCAATCTGTGAGTCTGTGTGTAACTGTTCCCTATGCACGCTTATATTTTTTAAGCTACGCAGTTCAAAATTTCTAGAGACACATATCTACAGGGAAGCCAGGTCAACACACACTTTTTGAGTTTAAGTTCAGCAATTTTCTCTTTCACACTTTTTGGCCAATGGAGCTGATTGTTTACATTTGCTCAGTAAAACATCTAAAATCTAAGATGGTTGCTAAATTACGTCACAGAAATCAAATCACACGTGTCAAACAAAAAAAAAATTTTAAAAAAAATTAGCCTTTATATTTAATTTTTATTCCGACGTTATAAAAATTCATTTGGTCGACAAAATAATGTGAATATTTTCCCCCGTAATTTTGAAACAAAAGAAATATTTAAAAAAAAAATGTTTTTTCAAACAAAAACAAAATATGTAAAAAAAAAAGTGCCAGTGGTTAATTTAATTATTTAAGTCTTTTTTTTTTCATATTTCATATGTCATCTTTCAGAAAATAAAAATTAAAAAAAATAAAGCTTTAACAAAATAAATATTTTTTTATTTTTATGTTAAATTCATTTAGTCAACAAAAACACAGGCAACGCCGGGCTATGATGCTAGTATATTTTTAAATAGTTAAAGAGAACTCCGGACACAATTACTTTTGGAATTGTCAAATGGAATTAGAAACATCGACATTATTTTACGCGAATTAAACTTAATCGGATACAAGTTACCTAAAGGAAAATGATTTTAAGAATTTAGTACTGATATTGTTGCCTACTTGCAAAATCGGTCAGCATTTTTTTAATTTAACAGTCAATGATGTAAAGATAAAAATGAGAAAACGGTAACTAGCGAATCGATAAAAATTTCAAGTATGAAATATTAACGGAACAATTCGGTTCAGCCGACCGTATCTCGCGGTTAACAGAAAACAAGTTTCCTTTTCAGGCTAAACAGAACCAATATCTGGAGGAAGAAAGGTAGACACTATATTCTCTGGGTATACGTCAGACCATATCTGGAAGTTAGATGAGTACAAAGTAAAATCTCTGGATATATAAAAGATTCTATCGAGAATTGATTGATTTATGCGTGTTTTTTTTTTACGGTTTATCAACTCTTTTTAGATTATTTAAAGCCAGAAAATATTCTTAGATTGTAATAATTTATGGCGATAATAATAATTTAGGGATACAAGTCCTACAAATTAGCCCACAGCGAAGAGGCAGATTCCCAAAATTATTTGTGTGCTATTGAATATAATGAACCATCCAAACTTACAGTATGATATTCCCAGGCCTGCCGTTGCTTAACCTCGGTAATCGTACTAGAATCGGTGTTTCAACATAATATGTCCATAAACCGTTTATACCACCCGTATTTCTAAGCTTACAGTAGTTGGTATTTTCATTTCCATCTAGGTACTGACTAGGCCCGACGTTGCTTAAACTCGTTCATCGTACAAGAACCACTATTTCAACATGATATAGCCGCAAACCTCTAGAAAGAGAATGACGTTCTCTGGCTATATGTTAGAACATATAATATCTATTTTATGGGCATCTTGGTGTAATGGTTAGCAAGCATGTTTCACTAACACCTGTTACAATTGAGTTTGATTCTCACTGGGTGCCCCATACTTTCGGCTTTGTGCCATATTTAAGCTGCGTTTAGACAATCAACATAATAAATGTTGTTCTTATATAATAGAAAATAACTTAAAGTTAGGTGAGTGTTATTCTCGCTTTCTTCTTCTTCTTCTTCTTCTTCTTCTTCTTCTTCTTCTTCTTCTTCTTCTTCTTCTATGATCCCTGTTCTTTCAGTACATAGGCGATCATGGCTTTCTACGTCTCCCCATCCCCGGTGGCTCTTTCTCCTCTTTCACACTCCACCCACGTCTATTGAACAGGTGAAGAGGCTCATCCCTTGTTTCCTGTTTTGGATGTGGTTTCCGGCGTTCTCTTTTCCAATCTTTTCACTCTTTTTTTTTCAATTGGAGTAGATAGACTAAACTATCGCCCGGTTCACACTCCACCCACGTCTATTGAACAGGTGAAGAGGCTCATCCCTTGTTTCTTGTTGAGGATGTGGTTTCCGGCTTTCTCTTTTCCAATCATTTCACTCTTACGTATCCCCCTGCGCATCAGTGGCGTTACTGCCTTGCTCGGGGTGATATGATTAAAAAAAAGCGCTTTGCCATCCACTAGTTCAAGGCTAGTTAGATGATAATGATGGCCTTTTAACGAGGCGTTCAAACCCGTCGAAAAATTAGCGCATACACTGATTTGATTTGACTTCTTTTTAACGTATACCACTTGAGCAGCCCATTCCGAAAAATCAATTTTAGACAGGATACCTGCATTTACTAATCTCTCTAATTCTTCGTCTATTGGATTTAACGCTGCAAACGGAATGTTCCTCTTCTTTTTGAACACGGGCTGTGCATTATCCTTTAACTGGAATTGAGCTTTTATTTTAGTTCATTTCCTTAAGCCGCCTGAAAACACTTCCGGGAATTTTTTTCCTTTAGTTTCAGTTTCAGTTTTTCAATGTTGGACGTTGTAGTTTCTATTTTTCGACAGAACATACTCATTGGACAGTCCCCAAAATTGAACTTTTCAATCGAATCTGCACCGAACAAATTTTCAGTATTTTTCATCACATATGCCCTCAATTTTTTAGTTGTTCCATTTAATGTTACCGCGAAAAATACTTCTCCTAAAATGTTTATTTTTTCACCTGTCACCGAGCGTGCCATTTTGTTAGTTCTCAATAAAGTTGGCTTTTTCAGTCGCCTCAACGTATGCAAATTTATGACCGTCAGGTCAGGCCCACTGTCCAGTTAGAATTAAATTGTTTTATTTAATATTTGCACGATTACATATTTGCGCAAATTTCTATCTTCCTTATCGCTTGACTATGTCTGCCTTATTTTATTTTTTGTTCTGGATTTTTTCGCATACCAGCAACTTGATATTATATGGCCAGCTTTACCGCAATTCTGACAGATTTTTTGCTTTCTAGAAGGACAAAACCCCATCCAGTGTAATTTTCCGAAAATGTAACAAGGACCTGGTGGTGAGCTTTCTTGCCTTATAGAATGCTTGTCACGATATTTTCTTTTTTTTTTTCTCTTTCCGGAGAGTGACGTTTTGATCTGTACATAATATTTTTTTATGAGCGACTCCCGACTCCTCGATATTCCTGGAGTTACTTTTTACGGATACGACCCTCTGGCAGTCTTCTGTTGATTTTTGGAGGGTTAAACCCGGTTCATTTTCTAGTTTTGTTAGCACTCGACGCCTAACTTCAACGTCTTCGGCTGAGACCAGACCTTGAGCAAAAGGTAGGCATTTAAAGTCGTCAGCAGATAATTCCGCTAATTTGAAATCGTTACAGTATTTATTTACTGTAGCGGCAAATGTTAAATCTGGTGCCGCCCAAGCACGAATTTACACGAGATACTAGATTAGCAACTAGGTCCCACCCTCTTACAGTTAAACAAATAAGATGTAACCGTAAATTCTACTCCAACAGCTTCTTTTCTCGCGCTTCCCGCCTGTGGAACTCCCTTCCACAACTCTGCTTTCCCGACAGTTACAATCTCCAGGTGTTTAAATGTAGGGTCAATAGACACCTCCTATCCCTTGTTACTTGAAATCCACGTTCGACCGTTGATGTTCGCAATTTCCGTATTTCCGACGTTGCTAGTTGATATGTGGCGATAGTGGTCAAAGAAAAAAGGTTTTCTTTTCTTTCGAGAAGAGATGTATTATATTATTAAGTAGTAATTAGTGGGGGATCAGTTTATTACTTCATAACAATAGAAGATCGATCTCCCACTTTGTGCCCAGTAAAAGCCTTAATTATGTCTCTATTATATTCAGTCAGTCAGTTAAGCGATACCCACTTGGACGATCATGTCTCAAAAGAGACATGACTGAGTGGGCAGAAGATTTTTCCGCAGTAGGCTGCCATTACTTTCTGCGTTAGACTGGTTGCCAACCAAGGCTATAGAACCCGATCTGTCCTGTCATTTAGCCCATAGATGGAGGGAGAAGTGTCGGAGTAATAACTTTCCCAAGGGTATTTGCGGGTAAATGAAAACAGGGAATTAAGCTGTAATTTAAACTCGGCTCACCGATTTTTTTTTCCGAGTCGATATCCACTATACCACTCACATAAATCCTAACTATCTTCACTCCTCAACAATGTTTATTGCTTTAAAAAGCGATGATTAGGATATTAATAAAAACTAAACATATGAAATTGAATTTATACATGTTCTTTGTTCTTGAAAATTGACAAAAAATATATATATTGAATCTGCTGCCAAGAAACTTTAATCGCCAGAACCTGACATCTTTACAAGTCTGTTCAATATTGTTACTCACCAGAATATGTCTTACATTTATAAGTCTACCAATCGCCCGTGCATTGAATACTGCTGCCATATCTGGTCGGGTGCCCCTGCTATTCTCCTCGGGCTTCTCGATAAGGAGAGTCTGTAATGTGATAGATACCGACTTGGCAGACCGCCTGCAGTCTCTCTCCCACCGGCGCGACATTGGCTTCCCTGTGTTTCTTCTATAAATACTTTCACGGCTTCTGCTCCGATGAACTTAGATCACTGGTGCCACCTAAATACGAATTTGCACGAGATACTAGATTAGCAACTAGATCCCACCCTTTTACAGTGAAACCGATAAAATGCAGCCGTAACTTCTACTCCAACAGTTTCTTTCCTCGCACTTCCCGACTGTGGAAATCCCTTCCACACGATTGCTTCCCCGACGGATACAATCTCCAGGAGTTTAAATGTAAGGTCAATAGACACCTCCTAACACACTAACCTGCTCCCATTCCTCCTGACATTCCCTATGTCTAACCATTCCTTCTCTTTACCTTCCCCTATGTAGCCCCATGCGCAATAGTGGCAGTGGAATGCCTTGCTTGGGGTGAGATGATTAAAAAAAAAATCCAAAGAAAGATCTGCAGTGTTATTGATCCTGACCTAGCATCTCAGTCACTTACCTACCTTCGTAACGTAGCTACTTTGTAACTTTTCTATACATATTTCTTCATGGTAATTGTTCTAAGGAACTTTTCTTTATGGTCCCTAAACTTTATGAATTTCAGCGCAGTACTACATTAGAGGATGTGCGTTGAGGTGCATTGGATATCGGCTCGGAACGAGAAATCGGGAAGCCGAGTTCGAATTCTAGCTGAAATCATTGCATTCACTTACGCGCAAATACACTTGGGAAAGGTATTAATCCGTCTATTCCTTCCAGTTATGGGTTAAATAACAGGGCAGATTGGGTTCTATAGCCTTGGTCGGCAACCAGTCTACGGCAGAAAGCAATGGCAACCTACTGCGGGATAATCTTCTGCCCAGTCAGTCATGTCTCTTTTGAGACATGATCGCCTAAGCGTGTATCATGTATGGCACTTAACTGACTGACTGACTACCTTAGCAGTTAGTTCTCATATATTTAGAGTTGCATTGGCGAGATATAGCCATAAGTTCTATGCTAATAATTTCTTCTATCACATTTCTTCTTTTTCTTCTTCTTCTTCTTCTTCTTCTTCTTCTTCTTCTTCTTCTTCTTCTTGCCTTGTCCTTTCAGAACGTAGGCGATCATGGCTTTCCACGTCTCCCTATCCCTGGTGGATCTTAGTACGCTTTAATCTGTTACACCACGCAACCCCGTTCTTCATCCACCTGCTCAGGCCCTTCAAATATGCTATCCGCTGCTTTTCTCTGTCTCTTTATCCCTCCATATACCCGTTAGTATCAGGTTCTCCAAGCCCTCCTTCCTCATCGCATGTTCTTGAAACTTTAGCTGTCTTTTCCTGATGTTCAGTATTAATTTCCTTTTCGTTTCCATCCTTTCCAAAACCTCATCATTGCTCACATGCTCGATCCATGTTATCCTCAGCATCCTTCTGTAGAACCACATTTCGGTTGCTTCAAGTTTTTCCTTAATCTTTGATGATATTTTCCAGCATTAACTGCCATATTGAAGGACAGACATCATAGCAATCCAATATTTTGTTCCTAGTGAAATTTGTCTCTTAATACTCCTCTCAGCTTCTGCAATGCGTCCTTTGCCATGCCAATTCGCCTTCGGATCTCGGTGTCACATTTTCCGTCTTCTGTTAGGACTCTTCCCAGGAATTTAAATCTTTGTATTTGTTTTACACTTGTGAAAATCTTTTTCCGTTTTTTCACTTCCCAGGCAAGTTTTGATCTCCAAAGAAATTAAGTGCGTCTTTTTAAAACCCATTTATTTATTGTTTTCGCTACTCAGTACCTATTTTTATTATATTCTCTAAAAATCAGAAACCCCTTGCATTCTGTGTGGATTTAGTGCTTTGCTTGGGTGAAAAGATTAAAATATTTAAAAATCTTTCTACGTGATTAATTGGTGCTACATAATCTTCATGCCTAATTAATTATTGTCTTTCCTTCCGTCCTTCTTAACTGTATTTCTTCATATTCCTTTTTTAAAAAACTTTTCCTTATTCATTCTTTTGCGTGGGTGGTGCATCGGATATCGGCTCGAAACTAGAAATCGAAGAACCGAGTTCAAATTTCAATTGAATTCGTTGCATTCACTTACGCGTAAATATCGTTTGGAAATGTATGAGTACAACGCTTCACTCTCCAGCTTTGGGTTAAATAGCTAGACAGATTTGCCTTGCTTGGCAACCAGTCTACCGCAAAAAGCAATGACAACCTACTGCAGGAAAATCTATCTGGTCACTCATGTCTCTTTCGAGACATGATCGGCCAAGCATGTATCACGTATGGCACTTAACTGACTGAATATAATAATTGGAAACATAATTAAAGCTTCTACTGGTCATGAAGTGAGGAATCGGCTCTCTATTGTCATGATTCAATAAAATCATATCCCTGGAATTCGCATAAATTAATATAATCAGAAAAGAATACAATTAAAGTTTCTGTTAGACATACAGTTGTGATCTGTTTTCTATTGTTATGAAGTAATAAACTGATCCAACACTAATTAATACTTATTAATATAGTAATATGATATAATCCATCTCTTCTTCCTCTAGCTATGGGTTAAATATCAGGACAGATTGGGTTCTATAGCCTTGGCTGGCAACCAGTTTACCGCAGAAACTAATGACGGGAAAATCTTCTGCCCAATCTTTCGAGACATGATCGTCCAGGTGTGTATCACATATAGCAATTAACTGACTGACTGAATTCATAGGTTTTCATTCATCTTTTCTTTTACATTTTCGCTTTTTCATTTTATTTTCCCTCTTTTATATTTTCTTCATCTTTCTTCTTTTCTTCTTCCTTCTTTCCTTTTTCCTTCTTCCTTCCTTCCTTTTCTTCTTCCTTCCTTCCTTCCTTTTCTTCTTCCTTCCTTCCTTCCTTTTCTTCTTCCTTCCTTCCTTTCCTTTCTTTCTTTCTTCTTCCTTCCTTTCTTCTTCCTTCCTTCCTTCCTTCCTTCCTTCCTTCCTTCCTTCCACTTTTCTTCTTCCTTCCTTCCTTCCACTTTTCTTCTTCCTTCCTTCCTTTTTTCTTCTTCCTTCCTTCCACTTTTCTCCTTCCTTCCTTCCTTCCTTCCTTCCTTCCTTCCTTCCTCTTTTCTTCTTCCTTCCACTTTTCTTCTTCCTTCCCCTTTTCTTCTTCCTTCCTTCCTTCTTTTCTTCTTCCTTCTACTTTTTTTCTTCCTTCTTTCTTCTTTTCTTTTCTTTCTTCTCTCCTTCCTTCCTTCCTTCCTTCCTTCCTTCCTTCCTTCCTCTTTCTTCTTCCTTTTTCCTTTTCCTTCCTTCCTTCCTTCCTTCCTTCCTTCCTTCCTTCCTTCCTTCCTCTCATCTCATGTCTTTCTAGCCTTATTCAATACTTATTCTTTTTAGTCTTTTTCCTTCCTTCCTTCCTTCCTTCCTTCCTTCCTTCCTTCCTTCCTTCCTTTTTAGTTTTTTTAATATGTGTCACATCATCAATTTTTCCCCGCCATCCTAACGCTATATTTAATTCCCAAGCACCAACCCTGTGACTCACTATGGTGTCAACTATTAACCTGAACACGTCAATATTGATTCAACACAGCCGGGACACTTCTTTGGCAATTACCAGCTCGCCAAGAATATTGAATCATGCTCGGTAAATCTTTCTCTGTTATAGACTTTGCTAACTAATCGATGAATTGAGAAAATGTTTACTTATGGCAAATAGGCAATCGTCTGTCTACAACCGCATTTGATGACGGTGGGTAGAAGCGATGGTTGTTTAGTTGATTAAAGATTGTGGTATGATATCATCTACAAAGATTCTGGTTGGCTTTTCATTTGGTAAGATTTGTCAACCTACTGAACGGGGAATTACTTATCAAGGATTAAATTCCTCAAGGGAAAAACGCGTCCTTATATAGAATAATAAATTTTTGAAAATAATAGTTTTCGACTATCTCTCTCTCACACACAGACACACAGACACACACACACACACACACACACATATATATATATGTATATATATAGTCATCCGCAAACATATCTGTTTCGCTGTATCAAACAGCTCATCAGTACGGTTAGACTCCGATTGCTTTTAAACCAGGATTGAAACCCGACCGAATTGGCGTCAGTCGGCGATTCTACCTCTGAGCTATGGGCGCTCGGTAGAAGAAGGGAGACTTTTTAGCGTGTACATTATCATTTTACACGCCCATTAGCTGAGAGTGTTCTAATTCATTGCTGAATGAACGATGCGTAAATGCTGGGAGTAGCTACTGTTTTTTAAAAGTCTACCATTCTTCCAGAGTACTCAATATATATATATATATATATATATATATATATATATATATATATATATATATATATATATATATCAACATTCTAGTTGTTCCCGACAAAACCGAAACCAGATACGACTCCAGTTTCATGCTCTATAAACAATCATCAGGCAACCGCAACTTCGCCACATTATATATATATATATATATAATTGTAAAACCGTAAAATTTGAACCTGATGATGAACAATGACGTTCGAAAGTACTCGGTTAACATATGGACAATATTTGTATGAATATAATTTGGAAATAAAAAGCCTCATTAGAAAATATGAGAAGGTACGAAAGAAAATCCACAAGACTAAGTTGTCTCTATCGTTTAATACAACGTGTTTAAAAGAAAGGATGCTGCCCAAATACCCGTACTTTATATATATATATACATATATGCATACACACACACACACACACACACACATATATATATATATATATATATATATATATATATATTTTCTAAACATATGTTGTTAAATGTAAGAGACAATGAATGTCTATTATGTTGAATCATGAGCCGTTCTAAACGTCGTATTTTTGCTTTAATTTCAGTTGAAAATAAAGACAAAAATTCTCCAACATTTGGATAATTATTTATTGATTTTCTTCTAAGCTTTCGGCTCACATGAGCCATCTTCAGAGAGGTTGTTTAAACTGAAATATTATAAAATCCACCATCACCGACGATTTTATTTTGTGTTGACATAAAACTCCGCTTGGCAACGGCAATAGTTACCAAAAATAATAAACGCAGTTCTTAAGTTTGCGATGCGGTTTTATGACGTCACACCGCGGGATAGCGCGAAATGACAACAAAACCATGTAGTCAAATGCAATGTAATATGATATTTCCTGTTTTAAATTTGATTTTATTGAATGTTTGTTGTTTCGATTTGATGTACATAGCCTCCAATATCTGCAGGTTCCTCTTACTGTGTGTATGAGTAAGGATCACCGTATTGTTGACCAAAATCTGTCTTATATTACCTACATGTTTATGTTTTTCAGAGAAATGTTGTTTTATTAGTACTCTGATCAGAAAGATGACATGTAAGTCTACGGGAGAGCGTGGTTGTAATAATATATATATATATATATATATATATATATAGATAGATAGATAACTGCCAACTCCATAAATTCGGAGGATAATCCAAAAAGATTTATTTAATATAAATATTAAGCTATAGATCAGTATTGAGAGCTTAATGGATATTATCCAGAGCAATATGATATACATAAATGAAAACTCAATATATTATCTAAATTGCTTATAAACTATAATTTATTTCGACGGTTGTATAGATCCTTCTCTTCAGACCAGGATTTCATTCGGTCAAAATTTTCTCAGAACATTCAAAAGACTTTTCAGAAAAGGTGAATATAAGTAATAAAATTCAGAATAGACATTTTTAGTGTTAACTTGTTAGGGACATAAATAATAGGGTGTAATATATTTCTGTGACACAGTCAAAAGTGTGATTAGCAGTAAATATAAACAGTGAAAAACCAAAATGAAATGACGTCAAAGGTAGCCCGCTTTAAAGACAATAATTGGCGAAAATGATTAATAGATATGCCTAGACATAGATGGCACATTTAAGCTAAATTCAAGGAAATTTCAGTTTTATATGATCGCTTTTTTTAGTGGGGGCAAGAGCAGAGAAGAAGAGAAAACAACTTTAGTCAAGTCCCTCGCATGTGCGTAATATTCTCTGACTATTACTCCCACACAACTGTCACCGGCAAAAGATAAAAATATAAGTTTATATTTTTATAAATACTTCTCTTTCGTTTATCCGTAAAGCCGATTGGTGTAGCAGCAGAGGCGGAATATAACACATATAAATTTGGTGCGGTGGGTTTTTTGGAGAATAGACATAGATTAACTAACCTGATTTCCATCTGCGAGGAGGCTAGACGATAGTGGTAAAAAAGCTAGATGACCCCAAGCAAGTTGATCCCAAATAGGTTTTCTTTTGATTATTTAAGTTATGTACTTTTGCTTTGTGAATGACTTCTTTTGTATGACAAAGTCATTGAAGTGGGCATTTATTTTTGCCCCTGAAGTTTTTCTTCTTCTATGTGCCCTGTCCTTTCAGGACGTAGGTGATCATGGTTTCCTACGTCTCCCTATCCCTGGTGGCTCTTAGCACGCCTTCTCCTGTAAAACCATCCAGACCCCGCTCTGCCATCCACTAGCTCAAGCCCATAAATCTAGAATATAAATGTATAGAAATTAGCATGGCCACAAAATGAGGGATCAGTTTATATATTGATTAAAATTTAGAATTGATGACCCCACTTTATATCCACATTATAATTTGTTATAAACAGTTGGCATATATATTCTTCTATGTGCCCTGTCCCTTCGGGACGTAGGCGATCATGGCTTTCCACGTCTCCCTATCCCTGGTGGCTCTTAGTATGCTTTTTCCTGTTACACTTCGCAACCCCCGTTCCGTCATCCACCTGATCAGGCCCCTCAAATGTGTTATCCGCTGCTTTCCTCTGTCTCTTTTCTTCTATCTGGCCTGTCAGTATCAAGTTCTCCTAGCCCTCCTTCCTCATTGCATTTCCCAGAAACTTCAGTTGTCTCTTCCTGATGCTCAGAATTAATTTTCTTTTGGTTGCCATTTTGTCCAACACCTCATCATTGTTCGCATGCTCGGTCCATGATATCCGCAGCATCCTTCTGTAGAACCACATTTCAGTTGCTTCAAGTTTTTTCCTCATCTTCGATGGTATTGTCCAGCATTCACTGCCGTATTGAAGAACTGAAATCACATAGCAATCTAGCATTCACTTTTTTGTTTCTAGTGAAATTTTCCTGTGTCGTAGTACTTTACTCAGCTTCTGGAATGCGTCCTTCGCCATGCCAATTTGCCTTCGGATCTCTGTGTCGCACTTTCCATCTCCTGTTAGAATGCATCCTAGGTATTTACATTTTTGTACTTGCTTGATTCTAGTATTCCCCACCTGTATTTGGCATTTTGGATTGCTCTTTTTGCTGATGACCATGCATTCAGTTTTCCTACAGTTTATTTGTAGTCCCTTTTTGTCACTCTCCACAGTTACCTTCTGTAGGAGGTCTTGTAGTTTTCTTTCAGTGTCTGCTATCAGCACCATGTCATCTGCATACCTTATGTTGTTCAAATTGTGGCCTCCAATAACGAATCCTGGCGTAACATTTGGATTCCTGCAGTTACATTCCTTATTAATGATCTTGTTTTGTACGATGCTATTTAAATTTCTCGCGATTTGTTTCCTAATAAAAATTTCTAAATTACTAGTACAGCTATAATTCAGTTTGATTGTATTCTTACTGAAATTTTTGTTTAGTTCTGAATTTCTTGGGAAGTGTTTATTTACATGACTTTAAATATATTTAATATATTTGGGATCAGCCATAGGTACTTCTAAAATCGGATGGTTAAATCACAGATCTATATTTAAACTAGAAAACATATAGGGGGAGTAAAAATGGTTATTTTGGCACAAGTTGGACTGGAAATACGGTTAAGACATATTTCAAGTAACTGTCTATTTAAATTCACGAATCTTTGGAAATACTAACGTTCCTTTCTAAGTTGAATAAACGCTTACTTCGTGTTTGTTAAATTCTGTCCTCTGCTGGATCTGTAGTCACTTGGATGGGTTTAGATCACCGGAAACTCATTCCCAAATTTTAGTTAATTTTCTTCAAAAGAGAAAAGGAATTGGATTTTCTCTACTCACAGAATGTTGATTATAGCTTGAGAAGACTTTACATCTTGGCAAACAATAATTTGGCTATTATATTTATGTCGTCATTATTTTATATCATTAATATTTATTAATTTATATTATTAATTTATAGATTTTATTTAGTCTTTTGTCATATGTAGCTATAGATAGCGCAGTAAGAATTTTTTTCGTATTTTCATCTTTTAGGATTTTTTCTAGATCTGGAAAGATCATTATCACTCTTTTGTTTTCTGATTAATGTTCACTTTCTTAAGGATATTTTGTAGGCTGGTGCTGTTTTTCTTATTCTTTTTGTTATTTTCGGTTTTTTTTGGTTGTGTGTTTGAGTTTCAATAAATGGTTCCTATTACTAGTTCCTATTCTCTTCAGGGCTTACGGCCTATCACGTTGAATACACCGGTTCTCGCTCGATCACCGAAGTTAAGCAACGTTGAGTACGTAGATGGGTGACCGCTTGGGAATACCAGGTGCTGTAAGCGTTTATGGACGGATGTGCGTTGTGGTGCGGTGGATATCGACTCGGAAGGAGAAATCGGTGAGCCGAGTTCGAATTCCAGTTGAATAGCGGCATTCACTTAAGCACTGGCACCCTTGGGAAAGGTATTAATCCGTTCCTTCCCTCCAGTTGTGGGTTAAATAACAAGGATAGGAGTTAGTGACCCTGTCCTTAAAAACAAATCCCAATGAATTTGCAAAACAAAAACAATAAACTAAATAAAACAAATCAAAACGATTTTCAGCATTAATTGACCGAATGAAAGTTGATATGCTGGTTAAATGAACCAACCAAACTATTCTCTTCAGAACGCCTTCGTGGTGCAGGTTTTTTGTTCATGGTATTCTCAGTATCTTTCTATAGGATTTTATCTCTGTCGCTACAGACCCGTTGTTAATTACTGAAGAAATTGTTTACTGTCATAATGTAGACTAGATAGCCGTTCAGTATTTTTTTGTTTTTAACAAAATGTTCTTGTTTCTTAATACTTTGCTTATTTTCTTCTTTCGCTATACCAGCGATTCGGATGTGATGGAACGCATTTTACTTTCTACAGAGTTTGGTGAAATGTCATAATTACTATTAAATCAGGAAATAATTGTTTGCAAAGAGTTAAAGAAATCGTTGCTATTATCAATAAAGAAATCGTTGCTATTATCAATATATCTGATTGATTATTTGATCGATATTTTCATTTCTGTTTCGATCTTTCAAAATAAAATACTGAAGTTGTTATTTTTAGTTGAAAAAATAACAGTTTTTTCCTTTCTCTTTGTCATTCTTTCTTTCTTTTATAGTTTTTCTTTCTTTCTTTCTTTCATTCTTTCTTTCTTTCCTTGATACTTAATCTTATCGTTTTTCTTCGTTACTTTCCCTTTCTCATTCTTTTTCTTTCTTTCTTTTCTTACTTCTTTATTTCATTCTTACAGTTTGCTTTATTTGTCTTTATCCTCTTCTTTTTACTTAGCTCTTTACGCTTTCTTTTTCCTTGTTTTCTTTTTCTTTCTTTCATCTTTTATATCTTTTTGTTTTTCTTTATTTGATCTTTCTTTCTTTCTTTCTTTAATGGTTTGTCTTTCTTTCTTTTTTTTTTCTTCTTTCTTCAATACTTCTGTGTTTCTTTTTATTTATTAATTTTATATTTTGCTTTCATCTTTCTTCCTTTATTTAGGCTTTCCTGGTCTTTTCTTTTTCTTTCTTAGTTTATCTCTCTTTGTCATTCTCTCTCTCTCTCTCTTTCTCTCTCTCAATTATTTACTTCTTTTTTATTTCTTTCTTATCCCAAAACTTGAGGCAGCCTGATACAAAAATAGACATCCTGATCTTTTCGATTAACTGATGACGTCACATGTTGAATTTGTTTGCTTCTTAATTTTTTCGCGTTTTTCATTTTGCAGCTGTGAAGCCAAGAAACTTTTTTAAAACCATCTTTTGTCGACAACACTTTCTTCGTTACAAGAGATGCCTTTTGCTCAATTTTCAATAAATCTGTTGCAAGTATGTTTATGAAGGGGTGTTAAAAAGTTGTCGAATCAATTAACTTTCAAAAAACAGACTGAATGACCAAGCAACAGGTGTTGGAAAGGCATCTATCTATCTATCTATCTATCTATCTATCTATCTATCTATCTATCTATCTATCTATCTATTTCAGTCTATTCATATCTATCTATCTATCTATCTATCTATTTCAGTCTATTCATATCTATCTATCTATCTATCTATCTATCTATCTATCTATCTATCTATTTCAGTCTATTCATATCTATCTATCTATCTATTTCAGTCTATTCATATCTATCTATCTATCTATCTATCTATCTATCTATCTATCTATCTATCTATTTCAGTCTATTCATATCTATCTATCTATCTCAGTCTATTCATATCTATCTATCTATCTCAGTCTATTCATATCTATCTATCTATCTCAGTCTATTCATATCTATCTATCTATCTATCTATCTATCTATCTATCTAAGTCTATTCATATCTATCTATCTATTTCAGTCTATTCATATCTATCTATCTATCTCAGTCTATTCATATCTATCTATCTATCTATCTATCTATCTATCTATCTATCTATCTATATATCTATTTCAGTCTATTCATATCTATCTATCTATCTATCTATTTCAGTCTATTCATATCTATCTATCTATCTATCTATCTATCTATCTATCTATCTATCTATCTATCTATCTATTTCAGTCTATTCATATCTATCTATCTATCTATCTATTTCAGTCTATTCATATCTATCTATCTATCTATCTATCTATCTATCTAAGTCTATTCATATCTATCTATCTATCTATTCATATCTATCTATCTATCTATCTATCTATCTATCTATCTATCTATCTATCTATCTATCTATCTATTTCAGTCTATTCATATCTATCTATCTATCTATCTATCTATCTATCTATCTATCTCAGTCTATTCATATCTATCTATCTATCTATCTATCTATCTATCTATCTATCTATTTCAGTCTATTCATATCTATCTATCTATCTATCTATCTATCTATCTATCTATCTATCTATCTATCTATTTCAGTCTATTCATATCTATCTATCTATCTATCTCGCACTGTTCATATCTATCTATCTATCTATCTATCTATCTATCTATCTATCTATCTATCTATCTATCTATCTATCTATCCCTTTTCCGGGACATATATTGTTATGGTGAAACACACCTATTTCTCAGAAATGGACTCTCCCTCCTAAAATAATAAGAGTTAACTGGAAGTTAACTCGAGAAGTTCAGGGGAAGTTCTCAAGAGTTTTTAAAAGTTCTAGAAAGTTCTTTAGAGTTCTATTGGAATTCAGTGGAACTATTAGTTATTTCCAGTTTGAACATAGTTGTACTAAGGTAGTTGATATTAGTTGGAAGTTAGCCGAATACTAAGGAGTCAGCTTTCAGTAAAAGATTACCAAGCCAAGTTCCTAACATTTTGGGTGCGTTAAGTCGATTAGCAACTGATATAGCACGATTATTGCTTTCAGTGCAAAAACTCCTACACAACAAACACACACACACACACACACACATATATATATATATATATATATATATATATATATATATATATATATTAAACAAGGATTAATTCAAAGATGTTGAATGGCCATTTCGATATGAAGATCCCCACGGGGGACAGCACATCACCTCAGCAACAGATAAATTTTTATTTTTATTTTATTTTATTTTTTATTGTTTATTTTTTAATTTCTTTGCAATCTATTTAAAAAGGAAAAGTAGACTAATTTTTCTCCAGTTTCTGAATGAATTTTTCTGTTGCTGAGGTGATGTGCTGTCCCCCGTGGTGATCTTCATATCGAAATGGCCATTCAACATCTTTGAATTAATCCTTTTTTAATATGGCCTCCCTCTGTCTCTTCTATAAATACTTTCATGGCTTCTGCTCGGATGAGCTTAAGTCACTGATGCCTCCTCAACAGGTGTTTACCCGTTCAACCAGACTGGCAACTGGGTCCCACCCATTCACAGTCAGGTTAGCCAAACGCAGACGACAATTCTACTCCTGCAGCTTCCTCTCTCGCACTTCCCGCCTGTGGAACTCACTCCCGTATTCTTGCTTTCCTGACGGCTACGACCTCCAGAAATTTAAAAGCAAAGTTAATACTCACCTACTAACCACTGGCGTCTAGCTCTCTCCCCTCCCCTGTATAACCTTCCCTTTCTCTCCGCCCATGTACCTGTCATTGCACCTGCTTTCTCAGCTTTCTATTGTTCCTTTCTAACTAGCTTGTACTCCTCACTCTTTTGTAATTAATCTCTTTACATTTATGTAACCCCCTGCACATCAGTGGCGTTTCTGCCTTGCTCGGGGTGAAATGATTAAAAAAAAAAATATATATATATATATATTTGCTCTGTAATATTTTATTACATGGAGCTCTCTTCCTGTATCATTTTTTAATATTAAAATAAAATTTTTAATATTAATTAGGATCGGGTTTTTTGGAATTTACCTTCCTGCTTTTTTCCCTTGGACTGAAGTATCTGAATTAAAAAAAATATATATATATATATATATATATATATATATATATATATATATATATATAATTCGAGGTAGTTAAGGCAAATGTAACCGGGTAGGATAATCTAGTACGTAGACGTAATGCACGGTACTCGTATGTAAGATCCTGAGACGTGAAAGAGAAACAAGTTACACGGGAGTCATAGAATGGGTAAAAGAAAGATGAGATCAATGGTGTGAAGAGAGCTGCATGAGAAATGAGTGGAAAGGGAGAAGAACATGATACAAGGGTTCTCAGGGAAAAGATGCTAGTCAAAGAGATGACAATTGATATTGAATTTAAATTCTTGGAGATTGTAGTTGTCAGGGAAGCAAGTATATAGAAGGGAATTCTACAGGCTAGAAGTGCGAGAAAAGAAGCTGAGAGCAGAAGTTGCAGTTACAAATTTGGGATCAACCAAGAATACTTTTAAGACCAGATGGTTCAATCACAGGTCTACATTTAAAATAGAAAACTTTAAAAATTGTACAAAATTGGCTAGCCATGTGTGGAACTTAAAATTGAAATATGGAAAAGACCCAGATATAACATGGAGTATAGTGAAAACAACCAAGCTTTACAACGGTGGCAAAATATGTAGACTGTGCCAGAAAGAAAAGTATGATATTTCCCAAAGAAAAATGAATTACTGAATGAAAGAACTAAAATTATGACGAAGTGTAACCATACCATAAAATACCTTGTAAAGTCATACAACCATGGTTGAAAAAGTTATACCTTCTTTTAATATTGAAAATTGCGCGCGTTCCAAAATATCCCCGTTATGTGAGCGTTCTTAAAGAAAAAAGGTAAAATCAGTTATTTCAAATCGCCTGAAGACACCACATGGTAGAAACCTTGGTTGCGTAATAACTCGTTTACAAATGAAATATATATATTAATCATCCACATACAAGCCTGTTTCGCTGTGTCACAGCTCATCAGTTTGGCTAGGTACATCCACTCGCTTCTGGCCGGGATCGAAACTCGACCGTGTTAGTCGGAGTCGCTACCCCTAAGCCATAGGCGCATGAAATCAGAGAAAGGAAATTTTAACGTGTTGTATATAAGCAGTGTATACACACACGTCAGTCACCGAAAGAAATCAAGTAATTTCTGAGGAGTAATGCGTATATCGCAGAGTGGAAACTGTGTTTAAAATTTTCTTCTCTAGAGAGCTCAATCGTAATGAGAGCATAATATATTAGTCATCCACATACAAGCCTGTTTCGCTGTATCACAGCTCATCAGTGTGGCTAGACTGATTTACATGTAAATCATTTTCATAACCGACATCCAACACTGCCTGATGACAAGAGTCTATCTCGAAATATAGAAATTTCCGTGTCGCAATGCACTTTTAATTCATAATTATATATATATATAATGAATTATTTTGAACATTATTTTTACCGATACTCATATTTAAGTAGATATTCTGTTTTTAATTAAACAGTATTTTTATATTTATATCTACCGGGCTGATAAAAACCTTGTCTGATCAAGAGGCTATTCATGGTCGAGTGGTCAAGACGGTACCAGATCAAATGGTATGCTTCCCCTATGTAATAGGGGTCGCAGGTTCGAATCCTGCTGGATAGCACACATTTTCGTAATAAACATTTATAGTAAATAATCAGGCCGGTAGATATAAATATAAAATACTGTTTAATTAAAAACAGAATATCTACTTAAATATGAGTATCGGTAAAAATAATGCTCAAAATAATTCATTACAAATTGTCGGTTGCTTATAACCAAGTTTCGTTAAAATTCGTTAATTTCCGTAATATATATATATATATATATATTATGATGTACTAAATATGGATTAGATGTGACACAGGGGGTGGCGGCATCAATTATGAAACAGGCAGGGAGAATCGAAGTCACTATTCTGACGTAATTGCTTCAGCGAGACAAGCTTGTTAAGCGTTACAGAATACAGAAGTGCACGCACACATCTATAAATTTAAACAACTTTAACAATAGTCATTATTTTTTTTCTAATTAATTTATAAAAAAATATTTTTTTATATTAAGACCTTAAATAAGTTCTCACGGATTTTTCATGAAAAGTAATGTTTTATTTACAAAAATTACTAAGGAACATATTGAAATGATTGTCTATTATTAGTCACGACTTTTTCTCATCTTTCTGGCGGCATTTAAATTCCAAGTCGGAAAAATAACACGTCTCTTCAGGCTTACCACGAGTCTACCCAGTTTTTGCATCTTCATAAGAATGAAAGTGTTATTCAACCAGCCATCGATTGGAACAAGTGTTAATCAGATGTTGCAACGGCAGGTTGGGTAGGACTTCCTATTTAAGGGCTTTTTATGTAGGCTTTCACCTCCCGTTTTGCAACATGTCGCCTAGCGTTGTCATGTTGTAAAAGCACTTTGCTGTGTCTCTGCTCGTATAGCAGCCGGTTTTTCTTCAATGCTTGGCTCAAATGTATCAAACAGCCACCCGTGATGATTTTGGTCGGTCTGAGCAGCTCATAAGCTACACCCAACTAATCCCACAAAATGCAGAGCAGAATCTTCGAACCATGGATATCACCGAAGTTGATGCATGACCGTGCCTACCCCAGGATTTTCTACGCTTAGAGTAATCGTAGGGTATCCGGTTTTCATCGCCGGTTACCATATGATGCAAAAAACCTATCTTTTTCTGTCATTAAAGCAACTGTTCACACGTGACAAGACGCCGTCCGAAGTCTCTCGGCTTCAACTCGTACGGCACACAATGTTCTTGCTTTTGAATCATTCCTAACGATGTTAAAGATTTCAAAACTGCTGTGTGATCAACTTCTCATGATTCTTCAAGATTGGTCTTAGCTTGACAAGAGTCTTCCAGAAGTAATGTCTCCATTACTTAGTTCCCAAATGACACTTATCAAGTCACTGCTTTGCTTGAACAGTATGTTTCCCATCGGAAAGCAATGCTTTATCAACATAGGAAATTCAAATTTTTCCATTGTTTTAAATATTTGCAACAGGAGCTTCACTTAAATTACTATAATTTGTAAAATAATAATCCAACTGGAGATAAATTTTGTCATGTGCCGTTTGAAAGTTAGTACTCCATAAAAACCATATGGATTTTTTTTTATTAATGGTACCGTATATATGTCAGGTCCGAGACTTATTGCGTGATATATATATATATATATATATATATATATATATATATATATATATACTCTGATAAATTTACATTTAAAAAGTTTTTAAAGAACATTTTCTCTTTGACATCTATTCATACAAACATTTTCCAGGGCGCCTGAAAGATAAATATCTATCTATCTATCTATCTATCTATCTATCTATCTATCTATATATATATATATATATATATATATATATATATATATATATAATACAGTTATTTTCTTCTTCACGTGACAGTGTGTCAGTTAAAGAGAAGGAATCTATTTCCAGCACGAAAATCATTTTCAGTCCTTTTTTTAAAATGGAACTTCCGCGCATGCCTAAATATTGTAGTGGTTTTTATTTCTATATCGGCTGCAAAACAATTCGTGATTCAGGATTTTCTCGTTTGCGGCCTTCTGACGCTACTCATCGACTTCAAAAATTCTTTGAGACAGAAAAAAAGATCGACATGAGACGGGTAGTCACATCACACATGCGTCAAGTAAACTCATGATAAAAACATACCAGTCATTTTCACGGGTGTTTTGCTAATTCATTTATTCTAAAGAAACATTCTTTAGAACCTTTATTTTACTAATGTTCACCCAGTACAAGACCCAAAAGGCAGTCAAGGTAGAGTGTTAGTGTGTCGATTTGTATGAGCCTAGAGACGAGCAAGAAGTGAAAATCATGAGACCATGCCGGAAAGATAACAGTGAACCCTAGACTTAAAGACGTAGTAATTTTGGGTTACCCGTTGCTAGAATGCAAAGAAGAGGCTTGGGTAATTAATTGCTGCTATTACAACATTTCATTGTTTTGGTGTTGGTCCCAAGACGTGAGATGTGACACAAGGTCGGATTTAACGTGAGGAATCCCAGCTCGTACAATCTGGCTAATGATAAAAACATACCTGTCATGCTGCCCTCCTACGAGGAATGAACTATTCCTCTTGCTATATATAAATTATCTGCGTGACTTCTAGAGAGCAGTTACGAGCAATCAAGTACAGCAGTTAATGAGAGCAGTTAACGACAGCTACTAGTCAGGCAGTGTAATAATACCTTCGGACTTACTTACTTTTATATCACTTATTATTTAACACTTCTTTTGAATATCTTGTTTCTTGTTATACTAATACACTGTTTTGAACCTACCGTCTTGTTCCGTGTTTTACTTCCGGCACAAATCGGTCACTACAATTTTACGGCAAAGTTTCGGCACAACTCCACAACAATTTGGTGACGAAGATCCATACCAGTACCCAACCCGCGAAACAGAGGGATCTTATACTTTTCATGGTTTATTTTTCTCGGCCGAGTCTCCGTCTAGAGACCATGTAACGATTGAGTCGAACTCTGCCCGAAGATAGAAAGCTTGGCAATTGGGAGCTCTCTTGAGAACTCTGGATATTTTCCCAAATTCTCCACCTTGAGACGAGATGCGACACATGGTCTGGTATAACGTGGAGAACCCGAGCGGATACACTTAGGCCAAGAGTAAAAAGACCCTAGTTACCGCATACGTGGGATCGGGCGTGTCAGTTTGTTTTTTTCTTTCAGCTAAATCTCTGTCCGGCGACATAATTTCAACTGAGTCGCTATTTGCCCTCAAACAGTAAGATTGACTGACAGTTTCGAGATTTAGCGGAGCATTTCACCAAGTCCTACCCACAGAGGCGGGATGTGACACAGGAACTTGTTTAACATAGTGTTTTCGAGAGTATGCACACGGGCAAAAATTTCCCACTTCACGCGTACGCGGAATCTATCTTGTCTATTTTTTCTCAGCCGAGCTGTACCAGTAGGTAGAGACCCGACTAAGTCGTTCTCTGCCCGAAGACAGCAGAGCTTGACAAGTGCAAGTTCTCACGGAACTCTGAGCATTTGCCGAAAAACCAACGACTAAGACGAGATGTGACACAAGGTCGTGTTTTACGCAGGATTGTTTACTATTCTTGTCTATTCTTCTCAGCTGATTTTGTCCGTAGTCGGAGCCTAGACTGAGTCTAACTTTCTCCGAAGACAGAAAGCTTGTCAATTTTTCTCAGGTCGGTCTTCACGTAGGGAACTCGGGCAGGTAAACTAGAGCAAATGGTCAAGAATTTCCCAGCACTCACACACACGGGATCGGGCTCTAGGCCCATCTGTTATTCTTACTCGAGTTTCTATCCTTAGACGGAATCGAACTCTGCTCGAAAACAGAGAACTTTTCTGTCTTTTCTGACCGAGTTCAAGTACTTAGGCCGAACTCCGGCTAAATCGTTCTTGGCCAAGGACGGAGAACTTCGTCTTCGGGTGGAACACTTGGTATCTACTGATGTCCTCTCAATAGAGCGGAATGTGATACAAGGTCAAGCTTTACATGGGGAAGCAGAGCGCGAACACTCTGGTCAACGGTTAAAATTTTCCCAACTTCTGCAAATGCGGGATCTTCCACTAAGCTGATCTTATCATTTCAGGCGAGTCTCTGTCCTTAGACGGATCCCCGAACCCTGTCAAAAACAGAGATTTAGACTGACACTGTTGTGTTCGAGTGGAACAGTTACTCACTACTCTGTTGGTGTTCTTTATTTAAAACGTCTTGCCTAGTTCATTTGTGTTATCGAGGCGTATTTACTCCTCAACATACCCCTTGTGAAGTTTTCATTTCCTTAATTATTTATTTCTAGTTTTTTTTATTTGCCCCTCCTTTTTCTAGCGAGTTCGCCACATACTGAATATTGTATTTATTTCGTTTTGGGTCAAAATCTAGCTTTCCATACGTTTTCATTTTTTGGCAATCATGTTTTGTGGTGTTGGTACATCAAAGATATCATACAGAACTTGCATAGATTCTTTCTTTCTTGCGGTCCTTTCTTTAGTAATCATTTTCTTTAACTGATTCAAATGCCTTCTGTGTTTATATTTTTCCCTTCTTTTATCTTTCCTAATTTCTGTCTTTCTTTCTCTACATTTTCTCCAGCCTGTATTTGAAAATACGCATCAGAAATATCCAGCAGCGAAATATTTTTCCTCCATATAATTTCACAAAAATTTCCTCTAGACTTGACAATGGGTTATTATATTATTCTAAATATTAGATTAACATAGTCAAAAAATCCGCATAAACACGAATTTGATTTTTTTTTTCTGCAGATGCAATGTTGGTGATGTTCATTTTTAATAGTCAGTTTTTCATTGACTTGATCCAATGTTCCGAATGGTACACGACGTTTCGGTTTAAATACTGTCATCGACTTTTTGTTTCACTTGAAATTTCGCTTTAAATTTGGAACACCGACTAAACTCATCCGACAGAACATCCCCAAAACATTTTTCTATTCTTCCTTTAAATTTTTACTGTTTTTTTCAACTTGTCAGTTGTTCACTTATATTTCTGGAAATAATATTTATAGGTAAATCCCGCTACTCAGATAATTCCGTTCAGTCAGTATCAAAAAATTGTGTCTTGTTTTTTAACGCATAAGCCTTTGCTTTTACTCAATTGTTACGAAATGAAACATTGCAAGTCATTTCACCAAAAACAAATAATTTCTCAACGTGCGATTTTCGGAGGTTTTTTTATTATAAGATTTTGATTTCCTTTTCACATTGCTTCTTTGATGATTGCGATATTGTTACCAGTTTGTCTAATTGCATTTTTACACCCACATTATTACATTTCTCATAAACAAATTTTCTTCATTTATTTTAGAATTGTTTTTTCCGTCTTTACGCTATGCACATTTTTTTTCTGTAGTAATGTTTCCTTGCTTTATTTTACAGCGCGACGTTTTATGTTCGAATTTCCCACATTTGTAACACTAAATAAGGAAAAATCGTCTCCGAAATGTAACCTTCCACATCTGAAACATGGCACTGTTCGACATTTTCTTTTTTACCCAAATATTGTTGCGCAATGGAGACATGTTTCCGAGCAATATTTTGACGCTGATTCTGAAAATCAAGTCTGTTTTGCTCCATCACATTAGGTTTTCTCTGTATAGATAATGACGTTTTTGCATAAAATGGGTCAAAAGGCCTAAATTCACTGTGGATTATAAGACATAAGAATCCGTTTGGGTGAACAAAAATGAATTCTTTATAAAAATCACAAAACACCAATTATTTTAAATTGGAAAACTGGGATACTTAAAATACGTTTAGTGATTTTGGTATAGGATTGATCTTCTTTTTCTCTTATGTGCCCTATCCTTTCAGGACGTAAGCGATCATGGCTTTCCACGTCTTCCTATCACTGGTGGCTCTTAAAATGTTTTCTCCTGTTATCCACGTAACCCCCGTTCCGTCATCCACCTGATCAGCCCCTTCAAATATGATATCTGCTGCCTTCCTCTGTCTCTTTTTCCTCCTATCTGGCCTGTTAGTATCAGATTCTTCAAGTCGTCCTTCCTCATTGCATGTTCCAAGAACTTAAGTTGTTTCTTTCTGATGCTCACTATTAGTTTTCTTTTCACATGCTCGGTCCATGATATCCGCAGCATCCTTCTGTAGAACCACATTTCCGAATTGATAAACTTCCGATTTTCTAACAATTTGATTGAGCATTCCAGGGGAGATAATGCGGATCAACGTGTTACATAAGAAGAAGTAATATATTAATGGTTATTAAAATCTCAGACAAAACTAAAACTTAATCAAAGATATACATCAACAATTTATGAAAGACTAGCAGTATAGCCCGGCGTTACTCGAGGATAATGAAAACTAATCCATGGTCCTGGAGCTCAGACTCTGCCTAAAGAGTATTTGTGTGAAGTTTGGCGAGAATCGGATAAAAATTCTGGATTTGTATAAAGGACATACAGACAGATAAACAGAAACACGCACAAACATCTTACTTTATATATATATATATATATATATATATATATATATATATATATATATATATATATATACTGTGGAACTCACTCCCGTATTCTTGCTTTCCTGACGGCTACGACCTCCAGAAATTTAAAGCAAAGTTAATACTCACCTACTAACCACTGGCCTCTAGCTCTCTCCCCTCCCCTGTATAACCTTCCCTTTCTCTCCGCCCATGTATCTGTCATTGCACCTGCTTTCTCAGCTTTCTATTGTTCCTTTCTAACTAGCTTGTACTCCTCACTCTTTTCTAATTAATCTTTTTACATTTATGTAACCCCCTGCACATCAGTGGCGTTTCTGCCTTGCTCGGGGTGAAATGATTAAAAAAAAAAAAAAAAAAATATATATATATATATATATATATATATATATATATATATATATATATATGTTACGGAAATTAATGAATTTTAACGAAAGTTGGTTATTAGCAACCGACAATTTGTAATGAATTATTTTTTAACATTATTTTTAAATACGAGTATCGTAAAAATAATGTTCAAAAATAATTCATTACACACACACACACACACACACACATGTATATATATATATATATATATATATATATATATATATATTATCGATTTTCTGTACTATTGTAAGAACTGCAACCTTGAAACTTCTGAATATCGTTTTTTATGTCTTTGTCTATGAGTGTAGCAAATTTGATTAAAATCGGACCATTCCTTCTATAACCCGATTTTTTCTAATATCGATTTTCGATATTATTTATCTGGGGTACCTCGACACAAAACCTAGCTAAGATCACTCACAGACGCTTATAGTACAACTGTGTAAATTTTCAAGAAAATCGGTTCAGACGTTTCGGAGTCTATAAGTAACGGATACACACACACAAACAGACCCATACACACACACACAGACAAAGTTCCATTTATACATAAGTTTAGAAATGTGATCGAAACAAAGATACTAAGTTTGAGCAAATAAAAACCCGTCACATGCAAAAGTTTTCGTTTTTGTTTTACTCAAAAGAGATCCACAGAAAATGAACTATTTCTAGGTTAGAAAATAGAGACTGAAAGTGCTGAGAAAACATTTAGGAGGTTATTAGGGGGGTTCCTTGTATGATAACTTCAGTCAATTAGTTACACAAAAGATCATGTCTCGAAAGAAACATGACTGACTGGGCAGAAGGTTGCCATTGTTTTCCGCAATAGACTCGTTTTCAGCCAAGGCTATATAACCCAATCTGTCCTGTTATTCAATCCATAATTGGAGGGAAGAGACGGATTAATACCAAAAGGTATTTGAGCGTAAGTGAATACAATGAATTCAACTGGAATTCGAACTCGGCAACCCGATTCATCCACTGCACCACAACACACATCCAGTATGATAAGTTACTTGCACCTAAAATAAAACGTTTTAAGTGTTTTAATTACATAATTATGTCATAGCACTTCACGGTGAAATTAAATATTTCATCTTATTTTGATAAAAAAAAAAGGTAAAGAAAACCTTATGTGATGAAACAAAACAGACTTAATTTTCAGAATCAGCGTGAAATATTAACCCAGAAAGATGTCCTCATTGCTCAACAACATTTGGCTAAAAAATTAATAGTCGACCGGTGTTATTTTTATTCATCAAAATTGTTTTTTGGCTTGTATATATGCGCATTCTTTTTCTTCAATTTCCTCCGTATCGCGTCTCTGGTTTAGAATTCTTTGACATTCGTCCCATGTTTCTTGTAAAGTTAATTTCTGATTTTGTTCCAGTTTCGTTACTTATTTCTGTCTATTATTGCTATTAACTCTTGAATGAAAGATAATATTTTTCACATATCCGTAGTCAGTTAATTTAATTTGAATCTTTCACATTCCACATTAACGATTCCTGCACATGTGACAAAATTTTCGTCTTATTTTTTATGCACATTCATACACTTCCAACAACTATTGAATAACGAACGTTTCTTGCTGAAAACTTTTATTAAAATGATTACTGTTTATTTAAAGCAATTTTCTTCTGGTTTTCTTCGGTAGTACAAAATTACAGTATTTTTTTTTCTCCTAATTTTCTCAAAAAAGGTTTGGTTGTTTTTTTTTTCGTTTTCCCAGTCACTGTGTTCTACTCTGTAACTTTGCGGATTATACTTTAAAACAAGCTGATAGTTAATTCCATAATCTGAATCGTAATTTTCAGTTTTCTTCTGAATTATTTCAATCAATTTTAGTCGTTGTTTCTGGAGTTCCATCAGCTGCTGTTTATGCTCTTGTTGTTCTTGTTGTTCTTGTTGTTGCTGTCAATGTATTTTTTTTCACTTGGATGAATAATTCTTCCATATTTAAGAACATTTTTTTTATTTATGCCCATAAAAAAAGAAAAAATAACCCAGTCAGTCAGTTAAGTGCCATGCGTGATAAACGATTAGGCGATTATGTTTCAAAAGAGACATGACTGACTTCTCAGAAGATTATCCCACAGTAGGTTGCCACTGCTTTCTGTAGTAGACTGGTTGCCAGCCAAAGCTATAGAACCCAATCTGTCCTGTTATTTGACTCATACCAAAAGGGGGGTGAGATATATTATATTAGTAAGAAGTAATTAGTGGGGGGTTATTTTATTACTTCATAACAACAGAAAACCGATCCCCACCTTTATGCCTAGTAAAAGCTTTAATCATTATTCCAACTATTATATTCAGTCAGTCAGTTAAGTGCCATGCGTGATACACGATTGGGTGATCATGTCTCAAAAGAGACAAGACTGAGTTCGCAGAAGATTATCCCACAGTAGATTGCCATTGCTTTCTGCGGTAGACTGGTTGCCAACCAATGCTTTAGAACCAAATCCTTCCTGTTATTTGACCCACAACTGAAGGAGAGAGACGGATTAATACCTTTCCTAAAGGTATTTGCGCGTATGTGAATGCAACGAATTCAACTTGAATTCGAATTCGACTCCCCGATTTTGCGTTTCGAGGACGATGTGGTATTTTTAGGGGGGTTATAGTAGTTATATGCAGATGATGTTAAGATGGCATTTTAGACCTCGATATTTCTGTAATCGAAGAAGAAGCTAAACGCTTTCAGAAAGATATTGTCTTTTTTATGCACGACAATTGCTGTATCACATTCAGTGGTAATAAGAATGTGTATCTACTCAAAATGTATTAACAGATACACGATTGATACTGGATTGTTTGCATGACGTTAAATTGTTTGGAAGCATGAGAAGCAGCCTGATAAAAATTACATTGACAAACGGTAATTTGCGAGGAAAATGAATTCAGAGATAGGACAAGAACAGTGCGGTTTCGTCAAAGACATTGGAACAAGTAACGCCATATTTATGATTACGATTCTCTCTGAAAGGGCTATACAAATGAAGAAGGACTTATACCTGTGCTTTATTGATTATGCGTAGGCGTTTGATAAAATACACCACAAAGAATTGATGGAGATGCTCGGCAACCTTGACATATTTGGGAAAGACTTACGAGTAATCAAGAATCTTGAATGGCAACAAACCGCTGGTATATGGACAGGTAACGAATTCAGCAGAAATACAAAGATAGAAAGGGGCGTAAGACAAGGATGTGCCTTTTCATCGGATCTGTTCAACTTGTACAGAGGGAATATTTTGAGGACCGTAGAAGTTATGCTTGGATTCGTCATCGGAGGCCACAGTTAAAACAACCTAAGGTACGCAGATGATACAGTGCTGATAGCAGACACAGAAAGGAAACTACAAGACCTTCTACAGAAGGTAGCTGAAGAGAGTGACAAGAAAGGACTACAAATAAACTGCAAGAAAACTGAATGCATCAGTAAAAAGGGTAGACCAATATGCCAAATACAGGCCGGGGATACTAAAATCAAGCAGGTACAAAAATTTAAATACCTAGGAAGTGTTATAACAGAGGACGGAAAGTGCGACACAGAGATCCGAAGGCGAATTGGCATGGCGAAGGAAGCATTCCAGAGGTTGAGTAAGGTATTAAGAAACGGGAAAATTTCGCTAGAAGCAAAGAAGAGACTACTGGATTGCTATGTGATGTCATTTCTTCAATTTAGCAGTAAATGCTGGACAATATCATCAAAGATGAAGGAAAAACTTGAAGCAACTGAAATGTGATTCTACAGAAGGATACTGCGGATATCATAAATTGAGCAGGAAAGCAATGATGGGATCTTAGAAATGATGGAAACGAAAAGGAAATTAATACTGAGCATCAGGAAGAGACAGCTGAAGTTCCAGGGACATGCAATGAGGAAGGAGGGCTTAGAGAACCTGATACTAACAGGCCAGATAGAGAAGAAAAGAGACAGAGGAAAGCAGCGGATAACATATTTGAAGGACCTAATCAGGTGGATGATAGAACGAGGGTTGCGTTGTGTAACAGGAGAAGGCATGCTAAGAGTCACCAGGGATAGGGAGATGTGGAAAGTTATGAGCCCCTACGTCCTGAAGTGACAAGGCACATAGAATAAGATATATGCAAACTGTTTATAAGAAAATATAATGTGGATATAAAGTGGGGGATCAAATCTTTATTATAAGCAATATATAGACTGATCCCTCCATTTGTGGCCATGCTAGTTTTTATACATTTATATTCTAGATTTATGGTCTTGAGCTATTGGATGGCAGAGCGGGGTTTGGGTGATGTAACAGGAGAAAGCGTGTTAAGAAGCCAACAGGGATAGGGAGACGTGGAAGCCATGATCGCCTACGTCCTGAAGAGACAAGACACATAGAAGAATGATATTCTAAAAGCTTGTTTCATAAGAACAGATACAACTCACACAACGATCACATTAAATCAGAACTCTTCTTCCATGAGGTCAAATTGGATGCTCATCTGAAAAGAATGATCTACATTCTATTGTTAACTGGGATGAGGACAGAAAAATCAATTTAAACTCCTCTAAAACAAAACTACTCACTAGTAATCGTCTGTCGGAATGCTTTTTACCTTCCATTATGTTATAGGGAAACACACCTATTCCTCAGATAATGGAATCTCCCTCCTATATTAATAAGAGTTAACAGGAAGTTCTTGGGAAGTTCATAGGAGTTGTTTAGAGTTCTACTGGAGTTCAGTAGAACAACTAGTTAGTTCCAGTTTGAACATAGTTGAACTAAGGCAGTTGATATTAGTTGGCAGTTAGCCGAATACCAAGGAGTCAGCTTTCAGTTAAAGATTACCAAGTTCCTAATATTTTGGGTGCGTTAAGTCGATTATCAACCGACATAGCTCGATTATAACCTTCAGTGCAAAAACTACTCCACAACACTTTATCTTGGCTGATGCTAGCCTTTAGGAATGTAATTCGATACAAATTCTAAGTCTAATATTTTACGACAAAAACTTAAAGTGGAAAGATCATTTGCTAGGTCTTTTACTAAGAAGATTCACTGTTTGGTGCTAAACAATTTTACTAACCACTATCTGTCTTACAGATATGTAAGTCTACGATTCGTCAATGTTTAGAATATTATGATCAAGTAAGTTCCAGTGCTCCTGCTACATATTTAGAGATATTTATATCTATAGATATTTTCTATTTCGAAATATTTATATCCATAAATATTTTCATGGCTTTTGCTCCGACGAACTTAAGTCACTGGTGTCCCTGTCACAGTAGTTTACTCATGTAACCAGACCGGCAGACTGGGTCCCACCCATTCACAGTTAGATCAACCAAATGCAGACGACAATTCTATTCCATCAGCTTCTTTTCTCGCGCTTCCCGCCTGTGGAACTCTTTTCCATATTCTTGCTTTCCTGAGGGCTACAACCTCCAGGAATTTAAATCGAATGTCAATATCCATCTCTTAACAACTTGACTCTATTTCTTTCTTCATCACCCTGTATATCATGTCTTTCTCTCTACCTTTTTCAACGGTCATCACACCTGTATTCCCATCCTTCTCTTGCTCCTTTCTCTGACACCCCCTGTAACTGGTTCGTCTTTCTCTTTACTCTTCTTCTACCTAATCTTTTACTCTTAAGTAGCCCCCTGCGCATCAGTGTCGTTACCACCTTGGGGTGAAGCGATTAAAAACATATTTGAAAAAGACCAAAACGTATCATTAATAATATTGGTCCTGATCTTGACAATTTTCCTCTCCATAAACTCTCTTACATATTTGTAAGTCTACCATTCATCCATGCTTAGAATATTACTGCTACATATGGTCCAGTGCTCTTGCTATATGTTTAGAGGTACATGATAAATTCAAAGGAAGCATCTTTAATATTACTGTTCCTGATGTAGACAATTTTACACACCATAACCTATATTGCATATTTCTTAGTCTGCTTTTCGTTCATGCTTACCATATTACTGCCACCGTATAGACCAGTGCAGTGTTTCTGCTATATATTTTGAGATTCTTGATAAAAGCCGAAGAAGTAACTTTAACATTATTGGTTCTGATTTGGACAATTTTATTCACAATAATCTATCTTACGTATTTCTAAGAATACAATTCGCCCATGCTTCTATTAATAACTAGCAGTTTAACCCGGTGTTGCTCGGGTGTAATTTAAGTTTTAAAACTAATCCATGGTCCTGGAGCTCAGACTCTTTGGACGTTGGCATGAAAGACTAAAAAGCAATAGTTGTTTCCAGTTAAAGCGAAACCGTAGATTGATAAAAAAGTAATGGATGTAAGTCAAATATCGATATTCGGTATCGATGTCAAAAAAGGTTTCCGTCCCAAAGTGACTTTAGAAGGTTAAATAAGTCATCTGAGTAAATGGTATCATGGCTGAAACTAAGTACTACAATTATACCTACTTAGAGCCAAACCCGAAGCAAAAACTAAAATAAAAGGACTGAAAACCTGATTTTGATCAGACCCGATAGGCTATCGGGGTATCTATTTCCAATATCGGAGTCAAATAAGTCATTGAAGGACAGACTAACCTAAGTAAGTCCATGAAATCTTATCGTACCCATCGAGAATAAAATTGGAGAAAATGAGCAATATTGATGACTGAATATCGGTTTTGATCAGATTCGATAGAATATCGGGGATATCGATTTCTGATATCAGGAAATATGAGTCGTCTGAGAAGATCTAATAATGTTTGAGACTAAAAACTATAATTTTATCAATTTAGAGCAAATTCTGCAGCAAGAACCACGATAAAGGGACTGAAATCCTGATCTTGATCAAACCTGATTGGATATCGGGGTATCGGTTTCCGATATCAGAGGGAAATCGGAAAAAATATGTAGCCCATGACCAGAATATTTGTGTGAAGTCTGGATAGAATCGAATAAAAATTGTGGATTTGTATAAAACCCAGACAGACAGATAGACAGACACACACACAAACAACTTGCCTTATATATATAAAGATAGATGCTATGTTTGTTACAGTGCTCTTGATATACATATAATGCTACTTCATAAAAGTATCTTTAATATTATTGGTTATGATATTGATAGTTTTACTTCCCATAGTCTATCTTACATATTTTCCATACTCAGAATATTATTGCCACGTATAGTCCTCTGCTACTGCTACGTATTTAGAAATACTTGATAAATTCCGAAGACGTATCATTAATATTATTGCTCGTGATGTAGACAATTTTACTTAACATAGTCTCTCTTGCATAGTTGTAAGTCTTCTATTCATGCATGCTTAGAATATTATTGGCAAGTATGATTCATTGCTCCTGCTGTATATTTATAGATACTTAATAAATTCCAAAGAAGTGTCTTTAATTTTATTGGTCCTGGTTTAGACAAATTTACTCACCATATTTTGTCTTTTATATTTGTAAGTCTACTACTCGTCCACGCTTAGAATATTACTGCTGCGTATGGTCCAGGAATCTTGCTATAGATTAAGAGATACTTGATAAAATCCAAAGTGTTTTTAATAATATTTTTCCTGATCTAGACAATTTTACTCACCATAATTTATCTTAAATGTTTTAAGTATACTATTTGTCCATCCTTATAATATTATTGTCATGTATGGTCCACTGCTTCAATATACAGGGGATTCATAAAGTCCGTTTGCGCTTAAAAAATTTATAACTTTCTTTTTATTTGTGATAGAAATAATCTGTGAAAAATTTTATAAAGTTTAATGTACCTAGTTTTAAGTATAGTTATTGAATAATTCTTTATCACATAATTCGCAACAAATTTAGATAAGTAAATAGATGGATCGGAAGGTTTGGATCATTTTATTGGTCTCCACGTTTGACAGATTTGACTCTAGTAGATTTTTTATGGGGACATGTAAAAATAATTGTGTATACAATCAAACCTAGTTCATTAGAAGACTTGAAAGCTAAATAAACTAATGTGATTTCAGACATTACTATAAATCAGTTGGCAAATGTTTTCCGTAAACTGCAAAATCTTATTACCCTTTGTATTGCTAATGATGGAGGACATGTGGAAATTTATATAAAATTTCAATAAAACTTTAAAAAATATAGACTAACTTTTTTTCTAATCCTTTTTACAAATTATTTCTATTGTAAATACAAATAAAGATATAAACGAACTTTATGGACACCCTGTATTTAGAGATAGCATTTACGCACAAATACCCTTGGCAAAGGTATTCATCCGTCTCTTTCCGTCCAGTTATCGGTTACATAATAGAACAGATTGGGTTCTATAGCCTTGGCTGGCAACCAGTCTACCGCAGAAAGCAATGGCAACCTACTACAGGATAATCTTCTGCTCAGTCAGTCATGTCTCTTTCGAGACATGATCGCTCAAAGCGTATATCACGTATGGCACTTAACTGGCTGACTGAACATAATAGTTGGAAAAATGATTAAGGTTTCTACTGGGCATGAAGTGGGGGATTAGTTTTCTATTGTTATGAAGTAGTAAACTGATCTCCAACTAATTACTACTTAATATAATACATCTCTTCTCCCTCTAGCCATGTATCAAATAAGAGGACAGATTGGGTTCTATAGCCTTGGCTGGCAACCAGTCTACCTCAGAAAGTAATGGCAACTTACTAAGGGTCAGTCATGTATCTTTCGAGACATAATCGCCCAAGCGTGTATCACATATGGCACTTAACTGACTGATTGAAGCTAGTTATTGGGTTGTCTACATTATGTGTAAAGTAAGACCATCATTTTCCAAGACTCTCTGCCATCGATCTGCAAGCTTTCGGATCTGGTCAAAGTACCATTCAGCCGGCTTTGAATCAAAGAATTCTTGATACGCTTCCTCGACTTCATTAAATGAGTCGAATCGGCGGCCATTCAGAAAGTGTTGCATTGAGCGGAAAAGCCGTAATCTGATGGAGCACAGTCAGGACTGTAGGCTGGATGTGGCAGAACCTCAACGCTGTCCAGCTTTTCAAATTTGTCTTTCGTCTTCCTGGCGGTGTGTGGCTTGGCATTGTCTTGCTGCATCAAAGCGCGCTTTCGGTTGATCAGAGCCGGGTACTTTTGCTTCTCACTTTTCGTAGACCCGCTCAAGTTGCTGACAGTAAAGTTCGGCACTGATGGCACGACCATTCGGAACCAACTCAAAATGCACGATTCCTTTAAAGGAATGTTTTAAACGCACAACATGACTTTCTTGCCGAATCGATCTTGTTTTGGAACCGACGGTGTCTCTTGCCCTTTCTGAACCCATCGCTTGTCTCGATTGTGCTGGACCAGATAGACCCATTTCTCGTCAAATGTCACAATGCGCTTCCAAAATGGATCAATGGATTGCCGAGCAATTGACGGCAAATTTCAACTCGTCTGTTGACTTGTGCTTTGGTGAGTTTGTGCGGATCTTGGCGCGGCTTTTTGTGAACGAAATCAAGTTGCTTCAAATGTCGGTGAATTGTCGATTTGCCAACTCCAAGCTCATCAGCCAATTCTCGAGTGTTCGATGAAGGCGCAATGTCCAACCCGGTTTACAAATCTCCATCATCCAACTTTAACGGCCATCCCGAACGAGACTTATCTTCAAGATTCATGTTGCCAGAATCGAAACGCTTGTATCACTTTGAGATCGCCGCATATGCAATTGTTCCTTCACCTTCGGCAGCACAAATCTCTTCTGAAGCTTTTCTGGTTGAAAGACCTCGCTTCCAGCTGTAACGAATCAAAACACGCACCTCAATTTTATCAATTGCCATCTGGAATACAAAGATGAAGATCACTATAACAATATAAACGCAAAATTGCATAAAGATTCAATTTTTCACAAGTGTTTACGAACTTTTGGGACAACCTCATACTAGCTGTTTCCTTATAAGCAAACATTCAGCAAACATTCAGCAAACATTCAGCATACATTCAGCAAACATTCAGCAAACATTAACCGAGCGGACAGCGATACTTTCGGTTGTAATTTATAAAACCATTTTCTTCAAACAATTTTTCAGTTTATTAGTTTTAATCCAGTAGGTTTTATCGCTATTTCTAGTATTGATAGCGGTTTCCTTTCTAGCCTTTTGTATGAAGTAGAATAGAATTCCAACATATTGACTGTGCTATAACATGTACCTCTTCGGGTTACATGTGACATTTATTTTAGTGGTTGTTGTTGTTGAATGTCCTAAAGGGACGTGATTTCTAATATTTGGTAGAGACTTTTTTCGTGATTGTGTAGCGCCAGTCCACGAAGTTAAAAAAAGATGATTTTCGCAAAGACAAACAGTTTATCGTAGTCTATTCTAATTTATTGAATTCCTTGGATTTACTTACGCGCAAATGTCCTTGGGGAATATATTAATCCGTCTCTTCCCTCCAGTTATGGGTTAAATAAGACGACAGATTGGGTTCTATGGACTTGATTGGCAACCAGTCTAACTCAGAGAGTAATAGCAACCTACCACGGGATACTCTTCAGCCCAGTTAGTCATGCCTCTTTCGGGACCTGATCGCCCAAGCGTGTATCACGTATGGCACTTAACTGACTGATTGAAGCTAGTTATTGGATTGTCTACATTATGTAACATTTGATGATGGTGAGATGGCAACAATGAATGTGTCGTGTGTGTTTCAGATTGTGGCTATCTTTTTGTAGAGCTGTTTTTTTCCGGATGTGTTTTAAAGGATATAATTAGTTTTAAGGAATATCTATTTAGGATGCACGTACGGTAAAATCATAGCATTATTAAAGATAATTAAAACGTAATAATATAATTATAAGTGCATGCTGTCCCCTATATATTAATGCCATAATAGCTGTCTAATTGTGATACGTAATTGTTTTTATAGCAGAGGTTATTTTAGCCATACTAACTATAATTTATACTTATTTATACGAATCGTTTCATCTGCTTTCTAAAAATGAGGAAAATATAAAAGTTGCTCGGCACATGGGCAGCAGAGTATTAGCTGAACAGTCGGTATAGACTCTAAACCAGAGATTTAAACTTATTTATAAATGGAACTGTGTGTGTATGTATGTGTGTGTGTGTGTGTGTGTGTGTGTGTGTGTGTGTGTGTCCGTTACCTATAGATTCTGAAACGGCTGAACCGATTTTCTTGAAAGTTTACACAGTTTTTCTATAAGCGTCTGCGAGTGCTATTAACTAGGTTTTATGTCGAGGTACCCACGATAAACATCGAAAATCGATAATCGAAAAAATCATAGAAGGAGTAGTCCAATTTTAATCAAATTTGATACACTCATAGACAAAGACATAAGAAACGATATTCAGAAGTTTCAAGGTTGCAGTTCTTACAATGTGCAGAAAAACGATAATATATATATATATATATATATATATAAGGCAAGATGTTTGTGTGTGTGTCTGTTTATCTGTCTGTATGTCTGTAATTTTTCATCCCTTTTATTTTAGTTCTTGCTTCGGGTTTGGATCTAAGTAGGTATAATTGTAGTGTAATATAACAATCTGGCCCCACCCGAGGAAGGTTGATGCAAGCGATGGTGTTTCCCGTCGGTGAAGGGGTCGGCGAACGACAAGACAGGTGTTTGAGAAATAGATCCTGTCGGGGCCTGGAGCGGATGTCGTTTGACCTTATTTCCGACAGCGGCGGAAATGACTACGGAGGCAAACAGAACAGGTGTCTCTTGGCATTACGTGGGCGTTGCGTGGGCGAGGCAAAACCGGAAGGAAAGTCCCGGTTCTAGAAGACTATAAAAAGACCTCGACACACGGATTCGCCAGCAGAGAACGGCCAGTGGAAGCAGAGAGACACCTCAGTCAAAAACTACACTCCCGTCGACCCATTCTATGTGCGCTCTCACTCTTCCATTCTCTGTTCCACACGGGTTCGTCGTCAAGAATAAAAATATAACCTTATATTTTTATATATGCGTGTTCTCGTTATTTTGTCGTCGTACGGCGATATATAACATACGCAAATTGGTGCCTAGTGACTTGCTGTTTTAAGACAACAACAACAACAAAATAGATAGATGCGAACTTGGTTACCACGGCGACAATTTGAAATTCTACGGAATTAAAACCACCAGATAGAGGAAGAAAAAGAAAAAAGAAGACGAAAATAGAAAGCAACCGGACGACCATAGACGACATCAACGAAAGGTAGGTGACTTTTGATTCGATGTTGTGTGTGTTCTGCTCTTGTTCATAATAAGTTATAATAAGTCTAATTAAAAAAAAAAAAAAATGGAACAGCATACTTTTGCCGATTTTATTCAAGGTCTGACCCTGGAATTGAGAAATGTGGCTTGTTCGGTGTCGAACACTTTAAGGGGAGAATCTTTTTTGAAGAATATACAGCCATTAGCGTGCAAAGAAGATGGTGGTTATAGTGCTTGGTTGGAGAATATGGAGAGGTATTTTAAAGTTGTGCGCGTGGCAGAAGAAGACAAGTGTCAGGCAGCTCTTCTCACAACAAGAGGAGCTGTTGGACACTATGTATATAGACTAATCTCTAATAACCCACAACTCACATGGAAGGAGTTCAAAACTTCTTTAAAGGAATACTACGGATTGGTTTTAGACCCCGACGCACGGTTAGTCGAATTAGTGAACATTAAGCAGGGTAGAACAGAGGGGGTGCAGGACTACATGCAGAGAGTAGTACGCCTAGCGGAGAGCGCATATGTTGGAGTTGACGGGAGGAATGAAGTTGTGATAAAACAAGTTCTAGGATTTTTCATAAAAGGTCTAAGGGATCGGGAAATAAAGATGGCAGTTATGAAGGATGAGCCACAAACACTAGAGGCTGCCTATCAGAAAGCGTTATCTGAGTTGAGATGGAAAATTCGACTCGATGCAAACTCTGAATACAAAGAGGAGCCTATGGAAATTTGCCACTCTCGGAGACGGATACCGATAGAAGCCGTATGCCCCGCTGAATCTAATACTAATAATAATAGGAATAAGAACAATAGAAAAGTTGGTAATAGGGGAACTAAATACAAGACTCGTGAGCGGGAGAGGAACGGGAGCGTTGTTAGGTGTTGGAATTGTGGGAAAGAAGGCCACATAGCGAAATTTTGTAGACGCGCCCCGGGAAACGGCAGAGGTCCGTTCGTGCGACGACCAACGAACGGAACAAGGCGGTACCAACGCACATAGTTGGTAATATGGGCGCGCCAAATTCCATCTTTATTAGAATAGAACGTAGACCTTATAGGGCATTGGTAGATACAGGAGCAGAGGTATCGGTTATAAGCTGTAGGGTATTTAAAAAATTGCGACTGGGACTTGAACTGCAAAAGAGGGACATTAAACTTCGAACTGCGAATGGATCCCCGTTATACGTTGAAGGCCTTTGTCGTCTACAGGTCCAGATAGGAAGTAAGTCCATACCCCATGATTTTTTAGTCGTGAAAAATCTCAATAGAAACGTTATACTTGGCCGAGATTGGCTGATGCAGAACGGGGTGAGAATGTATTTCGATTTGGGGGCATTGAAGATTGGTGAAGAATACGTGGCATTGGAGGAGGATGTTCATATTTCCTCTATTGTTAGGTTAGCTCAAAAAGTAACATTAAGACCTCAACACCTGCATGCTTGTCTGGGATTAACCAGGCTGAGAAATGGACGTGGCAAAGAATATGAAATCGAACAGCTGAGTAGTGGATATGTTAGCAACTTATGTGGTATATCAGTAGTCAACGTAGTTGTAAAAATGCCAAAGTCTCGTAAGTTTCAGTTGCTGATAATGAATAACACTAACCAGACAATCACTTTGAGACGGGGGTGTCCGCTGGCTAAATTGGAAAGGGCAGGTAATATTACTGAAATTACTATGCCCGATAAACAAAATAATAAAAGTCCTGATGTAGATTTGGAACAGGTACATGTACCGGAGGAATTCAAGCCTGAAATTAACAAATTGCTAAAAAGAAATAGGGACATGTTCGTTAGTGACGACAAGAACCTGGACAGAACCGATACTGTGGAGATGTGTATCGATATTGGAACGCATGAGCCCATAAGAAAACGCCCATATCGCACACCCCTCAAACAAAGAAAGACAATGGATTCAGCAATCGACGAAATGATGCAGGCAGGTGTAATTGAGAGATCCAATAGCCCGTGGGGTTTTCCAGTAGTTTTAGTAGAAAAGAAAGACGGTGGTAAGAGATTATGTGTAGACTTTAGAGCACTTAATAAGATTACAAAGAAATATGCTCGACCTCTTCCTGTCATCGATGATATACTGGCATCACTTGGTTCGGCAAGGTACTTTTCGAAGCTTGATTTAAAATCAGGGTACTGGCAAGTTAAGCTTCATGATGATGACAAAGAAAAAAGTGCATTCACCTGCCACAAGGGTCTGTTTCATTTTAATGTTATGCCATTTGGACTTGCAAACGCACCCGGCATCTTCCAGGAATTAATGTCAGTTGTTTTACAGGGACAGGAAGATTTTGCTCTGGCATATTTAGATGATATTCTGATATTTTCAAATACGGTGGAAGATCATTTAAGACATATAGACACAGTCTTGAGTAGTCTACGTAAGCACAACCTTAAACTGAAGCCAGCTAAGTGTGAGTTCTTTAAGAAAGAGACCCAATACCTGGGGTTCAAGATAAGTGAAGAGGGAATAGAACCAGACGTCAATAAAGTCAAGGCTATAAAGTCAGTTTCTACTCCAACCACTGTTAGGCAAGTGAGAGCTTTTATTGGGATGACCTCATACTATCGCCGCTTTATTAGAAATTTCTCTGATATAGCCGAACCGCTGGTCAATTTGACAAGGAAATATGCACGATTCCAGTGGGACGATGCTTGCCAAACCGCTTTCGATACACTAAAAACGAAGCTCGCGGAGATGGTAACACTAGCCTATCCCAACCCAAATAAGGCGTATAGGTTATATACTGACGCATCCGATCAATCGATTGGCGCATGCCTATCCCAGGTGGTGTACGATAAGGAAAATAGGAAGGATGTAGAAAAACCAATTTATTTATTGTCCCATAAATTAAGTGACACACAAACGAGGTGGTCAACTATAGAGAAAGAGGCTTATGCCACACACTATGCTCTTCAAAAACTGAATCACTACCTGCATGGCGCAACATTCACAATATACACTGATCATAGGCCCCTGGAGCACTTACTTAACTCGCCCATACCAAATAAGAAGATACAGACTTGGGCTCTGAGCATGTCTGGCTACAATTGCAGCATACAGTATCTTAAGGGTAAGGATAATGTTTGCGCGGATCTCTTATCACGCGCTGTTGATGTGAACGAAGACCATATTGCTTCTCCAGTAGATATAGATGATAGAAATTACTTGGTTAGTGTTATAAACTCCAACCTAATGGAGCCGGAAGAATTAGCAGCCCATAAAAATGTCGGAAATTCATCAGAGGCACCCGAACGGCCCACATTGAAAGGAATAGACATAATCAGGGAGCAAGAATCAGACAAAAACATCTTAGACCTGAAGATTAGATTACGAAATGGTAGGGCTACCAAAGCAGAACAGAAGAGATATATAGTAATGGATGAGGTGGTGTACTATTTGTCTCAACCTGATGATGAACCCCTCATCAGGCTGTATGTACCATCTCACCTTAGAAAAAGGGTGCTAGTTCAATACCATGATGACAGTGGCCATATGGGGGTGGATAAGACATTCCACTCAATAAAACAAAAGTATTTCTGGCCTTGTTTACTTAGAGAAATAAATGATTTCGTAGGTAAATGTATCCCGTGTCAGACAAGAAACCTAAAGAAGCAGCAACCCCACATACAGGAATGTGACTTCCCTCCTTTTCCTTTCGCAAAGGTTGCTTTAGATGTCTCAGGACCCTACCCAAAGACCCATTCAGGTAACCAATACATAGTTACATTCATAGATATGTACAGTGGTTGGCCGGAGGCATTTGCGGTTCCTAACAAGAAGGCAGAAACAGTGGTGCATCTCTTAGTTGACGAAATCTTCCCCAGATTTGGGACACCACTTCAGCTTTTAACTGATAATGGGCCAGAAAATGTCAACAGGGTAATGAAAAAGACATTAGAAGACCTAAATATACACCATGTGACAACTTCTTTTTATCACCCCCAGAGCAACGGTAAGGTTGAGAGGTTTCACAGAACAATGCATGATGTTCTAGCAAAAAAAATCGGCAACAACGAACAGTCGTGGGATATTTACATTAACCAAATTTTGGCGGCTGTCCGGTTTCATGTGAGCGAAACCACTAAGTTTTCACCGTATTACTTGCTCTACAACAGGGATGTTATTTTGCCCTTGGACAATATACTGAGGCTTCGTCGCATATATTATGGTGATGAGCATCACCAAACTGCACTACAGGAAATGCATCGTAGCTTCACTTTAGTTAGGAATAATATAAGAAAAGCGAGGAGAGCCGCGATAGATAAGTCGCGTGGTAAGACGAAAAATACAACTTTTGAGGTTGGTGATTTGGTGTACTATAAGAATCACCAAAAGAAAGGGAAGTTAGATGTGCGCTGGCGGCCATATTATGTGATCGTTGAAAAGACTGGCCCGGTCTCTTATAGAATTAGAGATCAGTTAACCGGCTCAGTCATTAAGACGCATGCTGAGCATCTTCGGGCAGCGTCCATTGATGAATGGAAAATCCCTACTTCCGATAGGCCGTTACGAAAGATTGTATTGGCTGCTCCAGTAGAATCCAGTGATTCGGATGACGAATCCGGAGCGGAACAGACCGACTTTCCAGTGCACAAAAATCGACACCAACGTGTGGAATCAGACGATGAGTCTGATGTTCCATTAATGGAGCGTCGCATCATGACGGGACGTAAAATGGCGAATAAAAACGTGTCAACTATTGATAGTGATGATAGAATCGGTGGTATAAATAATGTTTCATCCACGTTCGAGGATGATTGCTCAAAGTGCGAAACGTCTGGATCTACTCATGTAGATCAGGGTTTTTCTAGGGAATCACCTAGCAGCGAAGATGTCCAAATGAGGCAAACGTCTGTTGGGGCAAAAAGCACGGATAGACCTGCAGATTCCACAGTTGATCGGAACAAAAAGAAAGAACAACTGAAAAGTCTTGTAGACCTATTGGCTGATATGCTATAGGATTGGGAAAGAAAGCAGTGGGAGGATTAACGATAGTTTAAGTGAAATAGTTAGGTCACCTTCCTTATAGCAAAACATGCGGAAGATACAAACTAAGGAATTAAGAGTCACGGGTCCATTTTTTTTTAAGACTAAATTAAGATAGATGAAACCTCTAATCCTCCACAAGTAAATTGCATGCGGATTAACGTTGGAATCAGGGTAATTTTCTTCGTTTTCTATTGAACATTTCTCGGTCAGACTATGAATGATATGTACTGCAGATAATGGCAGTTTTTCTGTGTTCGAACATAGTATGTTTGAAATTAAATTAAATTAAATGAAGTTACATGTGTAACAATACACTCGAGCGGAAACACGCATGGTGTTGGTCAAAGGTCATTTACTCGATGTCAGTTTAGAAACTGGGGCGCGGTTACCGCCTATGATCATATGGTCGTGCATCGAGGCGTCTACGCGTATGGACAGAGTCGAGAAAGGAAACGAACATTGAAAGTTACAGAAACTTAAAAAAAAAAAGGAAAAAAAAAAGAACAATGAAACATCGAGCTGGGAGAACATTATATGAAAATTCCACAATGGACACGAACATTGTTGGGTTGCCGATGTAGGCTCCCCTATATTTTTTTTTTGTTTTTGTTTTGTTTGTTTCGGCGTGCACATATTTTGTACAATTGTCGGGCTTGTGTGGCATGGGGGGGGGGGTGAGGGTGTTGCGCTTAAAATGTTCTTAGGTGAACATTTTGGAAAATGGGAGGGCGAGGAGTGCAATATAACAATCTGGCCCCACCCGAGGAAGGTTGATGCAAGCGATGGTGTTTCCCGTCGGTGAAGGGGTCGGCGAACGACAAGACAGGTGTTTGAGAAATAGATCCTGTCGGGGCCTGGAGCGGATGTCGTTTGACCTTATTTCCGACAGCGGCGGAAATGACTACGGAGGCAAACAGAACAGGTGTCTCTTGGCATTACGTGGGCGTTGCGTGGGCGAGGCAAAACCGGAAGGAAAGTCCCGGTTCTAGAAGACTATAAAAAGACCTCGACACACGGATTCGCCAGCAGAGAACGGCCAGTGGAAGCAGAGAGACACCTCAGTCAAAAACTACACTCCCGTCGACCCATTCTATGTGCGCTCTCACTCTTCCATTCTCTGTTCCACACGGGTTCGTCGTCAAGAATAAAAATATAACCTTATATTTTTATATATGCGTGTTCTCGTTATTTTGTCGTCGTACGGCGATATATAACAGTAGTTCTTAGTCTCAGCCATGATACCATTTACTCAGAGGACTTATTTAGCCTTCAAAACTTATTTGATATCAATAGCAGGAAATGGAAATTTGACTTACATCCATTCATTTTTCCTTCAGTCTACAATTTCGTTTTAACTGGAAACAACTATTGCTTTTTAGTCTTTCGTGCCAACGTCCAAAGTATCTGAGCTCCAGGACCATGGATTAGTTTTAAAGCTTTCATTACACCCGAGCAACTCGGGCTATACTGCTAGTATATATATATATATATATATATATATATATATATATTAGGTGCGATTGGTAAATTGTCGCAATTATTTTATTATTTCAAGTATTCTTTAAGTGGGGTCTCAGCTCCAGGATTATGGATTAGTTTTAAAGCTTTCATTACACCCGTGCAACGTCGGGTTATACTGCTAGTAAACGATAACAGAAAACTGTTGTTTATTCATTATTCTTGGCTTGACCAGATTAAACAGGACACCCAACAGAAATCTGACAAATTTGAAAGGACATTGTTGATGACCATTTCTCTTGACCAGAAATTCTGTCTACAAGATATAAAATGATTTTCAGTTGGTCTGCATAATGATTAATTAAAATAAATACTTATCAATTAAATCATTCATGCACGACGCACTGATAGCGTTGATGATGTTATAACATCAACTGAATGTCAGTTAAGTGTCATGAGTGATACAGGTTTGGGTGATCATGTCTCAAAAGAAGCATAACTGACTGAGCAGAAAATCTTCCCGCAGGAGGTTGCCATTACATTATGCAGTAGACTGGTTGCCAACCAAAGCTATTTAACCAATAGCAGGAGGGAAGAAACAGGGGATTAGATTTCCGAATTGATGGAAAAATGAAACTAGACGTTTCTTTCTCATTTATTATGTATTTATGATGTATTAACACGTTGTTATGAATCTGGGAAGAAAAAAAACTAGCATGACACTGCATCAGGAAAATTAATTTTTCTATACGAACATTATATTGTTTACGGATTATCAACACTTTTTGGATTATTTAAAGCTGAAACATCTTCAATCGCAAAAAAATGTTTTCATATCAATATTGCATCAACCATTTTTGGGAGTTATCATTTTTTTTCTGGATACAAGTGCTGTTATTTAATCTATAGCGAGGGAAGAGATGGATTCATATAATTCTCAAAGTTATTTTTGTGCAAGTGAATGAAACAATTTGAAATAGAATTCGAAATTCACTCTGAGATTTCTCATTTCGGGACGCTTCCATTTTCCCCACCCCGTGCCCCTACTGAAAAGAAATCTGGAAATGATAATAGAATTGGTCGATAAGATATATCAGTAATAAGATAGATAGATAGATAGATAGATAGATAGAGAGAGAGAGAGAGAGAGAGAGTGAGAGAGACAGGAGTGATGAATAAAATGAATTAGATACATAAACATTGTCAGAATGAGATAGATAGATATATAGATAGATACGAACAGACTAAGATAGATAGATAGATAGATAGAGAGAGAGAGAGAGAGAGAGAGAGAGAGCGAGCGAGAGATATGGGGAGTGGGAGCGATGAACAAAATGAATTAGATACATAGACATTGACAGAATGAGATAGATAGATAGATAGATAGATAGATAGATAGATAGATAGATAGATAGATAGATACGAACAGACTAAGATAGATAGATAGATAGATAGATAGAGAGAGAGAGAGAGAGAGAGAGGGGGGAGTGGGAGTGATTAACAGAATTAGATACTTAGAAATGTACAAAATGAGATAGAGTGAGAGGTAGAGAGAGAGAGGGAGAAGGAGAGGTAGAGAGTGAGAGATGAACAAAATGAATTAGATAGATACATAGACATGGACAGAATGAGATAGATAGATAGATAGATAGATAGATAGATAGATAGATAGATAGATAGATAGATAGATATGACCCCTGACATAGGTACATAAATCTTAGATTTGATGCGTTCATTGCTAAAATTTGGTTCCATCAAGCAGAGAAAAATGAACGTTAATTAAGTGAGGTCATCAAGTACCGTGACGCCATTAAAGGAATTGTTGAATATGTTAATTAAAAACTTATCTGTGGGCGGCGGATGAAGGGAAATGCAAGATTTATGGCTGATAATTGGTTATTTCTTCGTGTGGGCGAAAATATTTCCAGTAAATTGTGACGTGCATCTTTAGTGAGAGAAAATAAATCACACATGCTGACACAGGTAAAGTTGATAATCCTCCTTTCCAACGCTCGTTCTCTCACACAGGCATGCACGTATATATATATATATATATATATATATATATATATATATATATATATATATATATACACTAGCAGTATAGCCCGGCGTTGCTCGGGTGTAATGAAAGCTTTAAAACTAATCCATGATCCTGGAGCTCAGACTCAGCCTAAAGAATATTTGTGTGAAGTCTGGTGAGAATCGGATAAAAATTGTGGATTTATATAAAGGACATACAGACAGATAAACAGACACACACACAAACAGCTTGCCTTTTATATATATATATATATATATATATATATATATATATATATATATATATATTATCGATTTTCTGCACTATTGTAAGAACTGCAACCTTGAAATTTCTGAATATCGTTTCTTATGTCTTTGTCTATGAGCGTATCAAATTTGATTAAAATCCGACCACTCCTTCTATAACCCGATTTTTTCGATTATCGATTTTCGATATTTATCGGGGGTACCTCGACACAAAACCTAGCTAAGAACACTTGCAGACGCTTATAGTACAACTGTGTAAATTTTCAAGAAAATCGGTTCAGCCATTTCAGAGTCTATAGGTAACGGATACACACTCACACAGACACACACACACACAGACAAAGTTTCATTTATAAATAAGTTTATATATATATATATATATATATATATATATATATATATATATGTATATATATATATATATATATATATATGTTTGAAGTATTTCCATTTACACATTTTCTATTCTGTATATCTACGCTCTCGCCCGTCGATTGGGCACCCTGAAGGAATGGTAGGCTTTGAAACAGTAGCTATTCACCGCTATTAGCGCATAGTTCATTCAGTAATCATATTTAACACTCTACGTTACTGGCGTGTGTTTATATTGTACGTATAACACGCTGATAGTTGACTGGCAGAATCTCCAACTAATATCGGGTTTTAATCCTGGCTGAAAGTAATCAATGCTTACGGTCATATCACGTTAAAAACACCGGTTCTCATTTGATCCCCGAATTTAAGCAACGTTGAGCCTGGTCAGTACTTAGTTTGGTGACCGCTTGGGAATACCAGGTGCTGTAAGCGTTTAGTGACGGATATGCGTTGTGTGGCAGTGGATATCGGCCTAGGAAAGAGAAATCGGGGAGCTGGTTTCGAATTCCACTTAAATGCCCTGCATTCACTTACTCACTAATACTCTTGGGAAAGGTATTAATCCTTCCCTTCCCTGCATTTATGGGTTAAATAACAGGACATATTGGGTTCTATAGTCTTGGCTGGCAACCAGTCTACCGAGGCAGGTATTGGCAACCTGTTGCGGGATAATTAAAATGCCTGAGGTTTATACAGGGTAGGACTTGGGACCCTGCCATTAAACAAAACCCAACGAATCTTTCTCCATCGGAGGAAGCCGGCTCAACACAACAAAGGTGAACGCCGTACAGATACAGATACAGTAATTTGCATCTCTCACACCCTGATTGAGCACTCTAGAAAAATGGTAGACTTTGAAAAACAGTTGCTACTCAAGCATCTACGCATCGTTCATTCAGTAATGAATTAGAACACTCTCACTACTGGCCTATCAATAAAAGTCTGTATCCTTCTACCGAGCGTCCATAACTCAGAGGTAGAATCGCTGACTGACGCCAATTCGGTCGGGTTTCAATCGTAGGTAAAAAGCAATCGGATGTCTGTCTGCGGATGACTATATATATATATATATATATATATATATATATTTGTTATCCACATACAAGCCTGTTTCACTGCACTACAGCTCATCAGTGTGGCTTGACATCCACATGCTTCTGGCCGGGATCAAAACCTGAGTGATTTGGTGTCAGTCGGAGTCGCTAAACCCTAAGCCATAGGCGTATGGAATCAGAGATTTTACAGTCTCTCTCTCTCTCTCTCTCTCTCTCTCTCTCTCTCTATCTATCTATCTATCTATCTGTAGATAGATAGATAGATAGAGTGAGAGAGAGAAAGAGAGAGAGAGACACTGTAGACACTGTAGATGGGTTAGATATATAGTGAAAACTAATATATATATATATATATATATATATATATATATATTGATTGAATACTGCATTGAATACTGCTGCCATATCTGGTCGGGTGCTCCTGCTATCCACCTAGGTATCCTTGACAAAATCTAACGGAAAATCTGTAATGTAATAAATCCCGACTTGGTTTCCCTGTGTCTCTTCTACAAATACTTTCACGGCTACTGCTGGTGAACTGGTGCCTCCTATATATAAATTTACTCGAGCCACATGATTAGCTACTAGGTCCCACCCTTTTAATGTGAAACCAATGAAATATAGACGCAAATTCCACTCCAACAGCTTCTTTTCTCGCACTTCCCGCCTGTGGAATTCCCATCCATTTACTTGCTTCCCCGACAGCTACAATCTCCAAGAATTTAAATGTAAATTCAAAAGTCATCTCCTATCTCACTAACCTGCATCCTCTCTCTCATGCTCCCTTCTCCATCCACTCCACTCTCATCAGTATTCTCATCCTTCTCTTACCCACTTCCTGACACCTCCTATAACCTGTCACTCTTTCTCATAACTTTCCTCCTATGTAACCCCCTGCAAAACAGTGGCAGTAAAATGCCTTGCTTGAGGCGATATATATATATATATATATATAGATAGATAGATAGATAGATAGATAGATAGAAGCCGAAATAGATATATATAACCAGACTAAGATAGAGTGATAGATATTAATAGACTGAGTTAGATACCAAATGAGTGTGATAAGTAAACATGAACAGTCTGATATAGATAGATATGTAGAGACTAAGATAGATAGAGATAGATAGATAGATAGATAGATAGATAGATAGATAGAGAGAGAGAGAGAGAGAGAGAAAGAGAAAGAGGGTGATTGGAAAAATATTTTCGTCTGATTTTTTTCTTCTTAAAGACTTTGTCGTATTAAATTTGTTTTACGTTGATTCGACTGCACATGCGCACAAAAGAGAAGTAACGTTGAGAAAAATAATTTTTTATGAAAACTCCCACATTGTGACAAAAGTAATTTGCCATGGTAACAATTAGTGTGGAATATTAAATTTATGAGATCATTTTCATCATAATTTATCTAAGCTTAACATAAATTTTGTTACTTCGAAATAAATTTATTTATTTACATTGTTCACACTGTTTTCTTTATCTTTGTTAGCATATTTACGATATTTTGGGTGTTTTACACTTTGGTTTTCTTCAGAAATTTCCAACTGAACCTATTATTTATTCTAACGGGGTAGACTGTTCTTGTTCTACGTGCCATGCCTCTTCCGGATATCTCAGTTTCGGTTATTTTCTTTAGTAACTCAATACTTCCAGTTTCACCTGTGGCCAGCAATTGAACTTACACTTGTTTTGTACCAAGACCCAAAGAACATATTATGGCCTAGTGGATTGAAGTGATCTAGTTTCTTGGAAGATTTGAAGTTAGAGTTTTAGTAGCAGATGACAGGGTTGATGAAGTGAGACAATCCCTTAGAGTGCAACAGACCGCGCCTTCTTTGTCTTGTGTTTTCTATAGGCAGGAAGTAATGTGACTCTATTGAATCAATTGTTATGTCTACCGTAAAGAAAGTCCCTTTCACATCGATGAAAGGGACTTTTTCTCGTCAGAATCCATCTTGCACATTTATAAATCTCCCATTCTTCCGTGCATTAAATACTGTTGCTAATCTGGTCAGGTCTCCTGCTATTCATCTCGAGTTTGTCGACAAAATCCAAAAATGGATCTGCTATGTAATCGATCCTGACTTAACATCTCGGCCTCAGTCAATTTCTCACCGACGTGACGTGGCTTCGTTCAGTCTTTTCTATAAATATTTTTATAGCGAATGCTCTGATAAGTTTTTTTTCCTAGTGCTTCGACTAAATGAGTTTAAGAGTACTTCTAAACTGGCACAAAGAAGTGCGATTTGGTGCGGTGGATATCGGCTCGGAACGAAAAATCCGAAAGCCGACTTCGAATTCCAGTTGAATTCGTTGCTTTCATCTACACGCAAAATACCATTGTGAATTAGTCAATTCCTCACAGTTATGGGTTAAATAACAGGATAGATTGGGTTCTACAGCTTTGGTTGGTAACCAGCCTACCGCAGAAGTAATATCAACCTGCTGCGTGAAAATCCTTTGCCAAGTCAGTCATGTCTCTTTCAAGACATGATCGCCCAAAGTGTGTATCACGTATGGCACTGAAATGACTGACAAAAATGGTGACTTGATCTCACCACTTCAACGTTAAACTACCTAGATGCAACCTCTATTTCTATTTTAACAGTTTCTTTTCTCCCCTTCTCTCTTGTAGAACTTTCTTTTCCATTTCTTGCAGCCCTGTCAACTACAATTTTCAAAGATTTAACAGCAATTTTAATGGCCATTTCCCGTCTTCCTAAAATATGTTCTGTGACTGTTCCGTTTTCTCACTTCTCACTAAAGTCTTTTTCATACCGTGTACCCACCCTGCGTCTTAGTGGCATTATCGCCTTGTTCGTTGTGAAATGATTTTTTAAAAATGTGAAAATAAAGCGAAAAGAGCAGAGTATCAGTTTCAACAGATTATGACATTCAAGAACCAAGGCAATTTTTAGAGATTTGGACGATGCTGAAACTAATGAGAAGTGTTAGTTACCTGGAAGAAGACTTGGACAGAGAAAAGAAAACGATCTAGAAAAGACGTAGAATGGCTATAAATGGCAAAGAATGATTTACATCAAGAGCTGAAGAAAGAAATAAGCATTATCTCAGATTAAAATATCACCAAAACAAAAATAGCAATTAAGAAAACTTCCGGTTCAGAACGTACAGGAATATTGATTTAAAACGTTGTAAAGTACAGGTAAAAGTCTGAAGAACTCACAAAATTGTTTAGATAATGGCCGTGAGCTTGGGTTGATGAGTTGGACGGGACTGATGTAGAAAGAGAAGACCAAAGAAGGCAAGCATTTAATTATGGACAATATCGAGCCTTCGATTTGTTTGGAAGTTGACAGATATCGTGCCAGAATAAAATTATGTTTACTTGTAGGCCATGTCATTATTTATTGTAAAGCAAAAAGGCTGCAGGAAAGTCTCAGTGATCTATCTAAACCTATTTATAAATGGAACTTTGTGTGTGTATGTGTCTGTGTGTGCGTCCGTTACCTATAGACTCCGAAACGGCTGAACCGATTTTCTTGAAAATTTACACAGTTGTACTATAAGCGTCTGCGAGTGTTCTTAGCTAGGTTTTGCGTCGCGGTACCTACCTCCAAATAAATATCGAAAATCGATAATCGAAAAAATCGGCTTATAGAAGGAGTGGTCCGATTTTAATCAAATTTGATACACTCATAGACAAAGACATAAGAAACGATATTCAGAAGTTTCAAGGTTGCGGTTCTTACAATAGTGCAGAAAATCGATAATATATATATATATAGTATATCGAGGCAGCAAGTAATTTTCTAAACATATGCTATTAAATATAAGAGACAATGAATGTCTATTATGTTTAATCATGAGCCGTTCTAAACGTAGTATTTTTGCTTTAATTTCAGTTGAAAATAAAGACAAAAATTCTCCAACATTTGGATAATTATTTATTGGTTTTCTTCTAAGCTTTCGGCTCACATGAGCCATCTTCAGAGAGGTTGTTTAAACTGAAATATTATAAAATCCACCATCACCGACGATTTTATTTTGTGTTGACATAAAACTCTGCTTGGCAACGGCAATTGTTACCAAAAATAATAAACGCAGACTATGAGGTCAATTGTCATAGTCTATAATAACCCAACAAGCACTAAACTAAATTCTTTACAAAAAACCAATGTAGTGTACCAATTTACATGCCCATTCAGAGATTGCATCCCTGATACTAATCAAAAACCTAGTACATATATTGGTTTTACTACAACCACGCTCTCCCGTAGACTTACATGTCATCTTTCTGATCAGAGTACTATTAAACAACATTTCTCTGAAAAACATAAACATGTAGGTAATATCAGACAGATTTTGGTCAACAATACGGTGATCCTTACTCATACACACAGTAAGAGGAACCTGCAGATATTGGAGGCAATGTACATCAAATCAAAACAACCAACACTCAATAAAATCAACTTTAAAACAGGAAATAACATATTACATTGCATTTGACTACATGGTTTTGTTGTCATTTCGTGCTATTCCGCGGTGTGACGTCATAAAACCGCATCGCAAACTTAAGAACTGCGTTTATTATTTTTGGTAACTATTGCCGTTGCCAAGCGGAGTTTTATGTCAACACAAAATAAAATCGTCGGTGATGGTGGATTTTATAATATTTCAGTTTAAACAACCTCTCTGAAGATGGCTCATGTGAGCCGAAAGCTTAGAAGAAAACCAATAAATAATTATCCAAATGTTGGAAAATTTTTGTCTTTATTTTCAACTGAAATTAAAGCAAAAATACGACGTTTAGAACGGCTCAGGATTAAACATAAAAAAATAAAAAAATAACTTTACTCAAGCCACAAGATTAGCTACTAGGTCCCACTCTTTTACTGTAAAACCAATAAGTTGTAAACGCAAATTCTACTCCAACAGCTTCATTGTCTCTTATATTTAATAGCATATATATATATATATATATATATATATATATATATATATATATAAGGCAAAATGTTTGTGTGTGTGTCTGTTTGTCTGTCGGTATGTCCTTTATACAAATCCACAATTTTTATCCGATTCTCACCAAACTTCATATAAATATTCTTTAGGCTGGGTCTGAGCTCCAGGACCATGGATTAGTTTTAAAGCTTTCATTACACCCGAACAACGCGTGGCTACACTGCTAGTTCACCGATAAGTAGGTTTTGTGTGAGAGACTATAAAAAATACCTATAACATGGGCTCACATTGCTTGGTTTTGTTGTCCCTCGACATTCTAGGCGTCTCAGATCAAATAAATTTGTTATTGGAAATCGGTATGCAATGATGGAGGATGAAAATAACAAGCGGTTTTTAGTCATTGGGAAAATTTTACATGGAAAGTCGTATTTTCCAAACAACTCATTTTCGCCTCATTTTTCTGTCTAATGCTCTTGAAACATTTTATCCAGAATGCAGAAAATGGCTATGATGTTTTTTAGAACCATTTCACCCCAAGCAAATCAGGACCGCCACTGGTGCGCAGAGGGGGGTACAGTGAGAGTAAAAAAAACAAGGTACAGGGGATGTCGTATGAAGGATAAAAGATGGATGGCAATCAAGAAGATAAGAGATGGCAACTGACATTGCATTTAAACTTCAGGACATTTTAGTTATCAGGGGAGCAAACAAATGGAAGGGAGTTCCACAAACCGGATGTGCGAGAAAATAAACTATTAGAGTAGACGAGACGGTTGCATTTAGCTATTTCGCCGATAAAATGGTGGGAGACTTGATGCCAATTTAGTCAGTCAGTTAAGTGCTATACGTGATACACGCTTTGGGCGATCATGTCTCGAAAGAGACATGATTTACTGGGCAGAAGATTATCCCGCAGTAGGTTGCCATTACTTTCTGCGGTAGACTGGTGGCAGCCAAGGCTATAGAACCCAATCTGCCCTGTTATTTAATCCATAACTGGAAAGAATAGACGGATTAATACCTTTCCCAATGGTATTTGAACTTAAGTGAATGCAAGGAATTTAACTGGGATTCGATTTCTCTTTCAGAGCCGATATCCACTGCTACCTAACGTACATCTAGTAGCACGCGTAAATACTTGCGGTCGGAGAAGCAGGGAATAAATCTCGTCAGAGCAGTTTTCATGAAAATACTTGTAGAAAAGACAGAGAGAAGCCACATCCCGTTGGTGAAAAAGTGTTTGAATGCGGACTGCCAAGTCAGGATCGATTATATTGCAAATCCTCTTTTGAATTTTGTCGAGCACCTCAAGATGAATAGCAGGAGCTAGTAATGGGGAAAAAAGTTCTACCAAAATTAACAGAGAATCTGTCATGTGATAGATCCCTACTTGGCAGCTCAGATACAGTCACCGGCGCAATGTGGCTTCCTTGTGTCTCTTCTACAAATACTTTCATGGCTTCTGCTCCGATGGACTTAACTCACTGGTGCCCCCTGTATATAACTTTACACGAGCCACAAGATTAGCTACTAGGTCCCACCCTTTTACTGTAAAACCAATAAGTTGTAAACGCAAATTCTACTCCAACAGCTTCTTTTTTTGCAATTCCCGCCCGTGGAATTCCCTTCCATTTACTTGCTTTCCCGACAGCTATAATCTCCAAGAATTTAAATGTAAAGTCAATAGTCATCTCCTATCTCACTAACCTGCATCCTCTCTCTCATGCTTCTTTCTCCGTCCACTACACTCTCATCAGTATTCTCATCCTTCTCTTACCTACTTCCTGACACTCCTTATAACCTGTCACTCTTTCTCATGACTTTCCTCCTCTGTAACCCCTGCAAAACAGTGGCAATAAAATGCCTTGCTTGGGGCGATATGATTATAAAAAAAAGTCATCTATCTCACTAACCTGCATACTCTCTCTCATGCTCCTTTCTCCGTTCACTCCCCTCTCATCAGTATTTTCATTCTTTTCTTTCCCACTTGCTGACACCCCCTATAACATATCACTCTTTCTCATAACTTTCCTCCTATGTAACCCCCTGCAAAACAGTGGCAATAAAATGCCTTGCTTGGAGCGATATGATTATAAAAAACCTCTATACTATTATAATGTGAATATAAAGTGGGGGATCGATTATGCATTACAATCAATATATAAACTGATCCCTCACTTTATGGCCACAGTCATCCGTCTCTTACCCACTTCCTGACACCCCCTATAACCTGTCGCTCTTTCTCATAACCTTTCTTCTATGTAACCCCCTGCAAAACAGTGGCAGTAAAACGCCTTGCTTGGAGCGATATGCTTATATAAATAAAAGATCCTATTCATGAAAAAGTTGAACCTCTACGCGATGAATCAAAAGGGTCAAGATATTTTTTAATTCCTATGGTTTGTGCATTCAGCAATATTAGAATAGAATTTAGCATCTGCAAATGTGCCAACCGAAATATCAGGAAAGGAAAAAATGTTTAGTCTAAAAGAAACATAATTAATGGACATAAAAGTTTGAAAGAGAGAGAAAACTCTAAGTATGTTGACATTTTACATTTTAACGAAGTGAAGCAAACGAAAATAAAAGAAAAGGTTAAACGTTAATATTTAAGACGTTTAACGAAGATTCTTAAAATAAAACTAAATGATTTAAGTACCATTAAAGGAATTCATTCTTGAGCATTCTGGCTGCTACGCTATTCTGTAGTATTCTTGGATTGGATTAATAAGGAATATTAATGGAGATGGATAAAAGAACACAAAAGTTAATGAATTTGCATGAGGCTCTGAATCAAAACAGTGATGTCCAGTGGCTGTATATTCCAAGAAATGAGGTCAGCAGATTTTAATGAGAGTTAAAGAGGTTTTGTCATTGGCTATTCTTGAATTCGAGTTATCGTCTTATGAATTGCTTTATATGCCTGCTTGATGACTGAGAGAGTTGTGTATCTTCCACCGACGCCAGTCGTCTATCTTCTACTCTAGATAAAAAAAAAAAATAGAACAAAAAAATTCAGATAGGTAGGCCACCAGACCCTCCTCAATTCGTAGATTGGCGCAATACAATCTGTATAATATTTTCTGTTATTACTAAATACGTTATATTTTGTGAATACACGCGTTTTGTGCATACATACCCGTTTTCTAAGTAGTGTAATTCATGTCTCAGTCAATTAAGTGTCATATGTGATACACGCTTGGGCGATCATGTTCCGAAAGAGACATAACTGACAGGGTAGAACATTATCCCACAGTAGATTGCCATTGCTTTCTGTTATTTGACTCATAGCTAGAGGTGTAAGAGATGTATTATATTAAGTAGTAATTAGTCGGGGGTCAGTTCATCACTTCGTAACAATAGAAACCGATCCCCCACTTTATGACCAGTAGAAGCCTTAATCATGATTCCAACTATTATATTCAGTCAGACAGTTAAGTACCATACGTGATACAGGCTTTGGGCGTTCATGTCTCGAAAGTGACATGACTAACTGGGCATAATACTAACAGTTGGTTGCCATTGCATTCTGCAGTAGACTAGTTGCTAGCCAAGGCTATAGAACCCAATCTGTCCTGTTATTTGACCCATAACTGCAAGGATATTTGCGCGTAAATAATTACCTTTTCCAAGAGTAATTGCAACGAATTTAACTGGAATTCGAACTCGATTTCTCGTTCCGAGCCGAGATCCACTGCACCACAACGCACATTCATGTCTACCAGTCTTATTTAAAAGTCAAGGCGTCTACTCAAACACGTGCGTTCAATAACAATTCTTGTAATTAGATATAATGGATTATAAATTAGATAGATTAAGTAGTTTTAACTTACTTTAAATTTTCATATTTTAAAGGTAATTCTTCGATCTTTTAAAACAATCGCTTTTACTCAAGATTTAATTAATAAAAAAAAATATTTTAAAAGTTATGCAATTCATAGTTGAAATGAGTGCGCATTTTCTATGGGGGAGGGGTTTGAAGCCGTATTTTGAAGAGAGAAGCCAATATTTCATATGCTAATTTTAACCGCTGGCGCAATACACTCAATGAAGCTTAATGAATGAGATTCCAAAGTATGTTTTGTTTATCTCGAGTGCTTTCAAGCCATTATTTCATATCTTAGATTTTATAAGTATATTGTAAAACATTCTCATCAACAAATAAGTGATAAGGGCCAGCTATACAGAGTTAGCGACATGTTTCGTATTAAAAGTTATTAAAAATGTAAATAGCGTTTGTAAATTTGAAGGGATAAAAAAAGATATTTTGAAGACGAAGAACTTTTTTACCTTACGAAGAATTTTTTTACCTTACGAAGAACTTTTTTTACCTTACGAAGAACTTTTTTTTTAACCTTACGAAGAACTTTTTTTTACCTTACGAAGAACTTTTTTACCTTACGAAGAACTTTTTTACCTTACGAAGAACTTTTTTACCTTCTTCTTATTTTCCTTAACTCTGAGGAATCATCACGAACGACGAATAGTTTTCGACGCCAAACCAAAACAAAACAAAATGAATATGAAATAAAATAAAAATCTACAAAAAGTAGATATTTTTTCTTTTTATTTCTATTCCAAGAAAATTTATTTGAGTTTACTCTTCGAAATTAACAAAAATTACCATCCACTATGTAATATTATTGTTATGTCGTGAGTAAGAATAAATAACTCAACAACAGGAATAGGTTAATTGTTGTATTCCGTGAAAATAGTATTTACAAAGGTTATTAGTATCCAATACAATAAATAGAGGTTAATCGTCTCAACCGTCGTAAGACGTAGTATGAGCAATGGGTACTTCCGGGTCGTCACCGGAAGTCTACGACTGACTTGTCGATCGGCTGCTCGGCACACTCTCTACCTACGTAGATGCCACCATTACTTTACATAGTAATGGAATAGTCCATTGTAGCCGAATAGGCGCGGGCGCCCCAACAATTATATTATGCAAGTTGATCTTTAGCTGCATCCAAAGTTGGGGCTCTATGTCAAGCAAGACAGTGTTTTCTCGTCAAAAAATCTACCATTCGTTTGTGCATTGAATATTTTTGCCATACCTGGTCGAGTACTCCTGATATCCCTGTCGATGTTCTTGACAAAACCCAAACAAGGATCTGCAATGTAATCTGGCATCTCGACTTCAGTTACTTTCTGACCGACGTGATGTGGCTTCCTCCTGTCTTTTCTAGAAATATTTTCATGGCAACTGCTCTGATGAGATATTGTCCTGGGTTCCCCGTCAACGTGAATTTAAACGTGCTACTAGGTTGGCATCTAGGTCGCACCCATTGAAGGTAAAAGTAGTTGAATATAACCGCCACTTCTACTCTAAAAGTTTATTTTCTAGCATCTCTCATCTGTGGAACTCCCGTCCGTTTACTTGCTTCTTTGATAGCTACAGAGTCCAAAAGATTAAATGCAACGTCAATTGGCCTCATCTTTCTTCATTAATCCCGTTCATCTTTTATCCTTTCTTCAATACCCCCTGTACCCAATCTTCTATCTCATTCTAAGCCCCTGCGCAATAGTGACGCTTCCGCTTTGCTTGAAGTGAAATGATTTAAAAAATGTATTTTACAATAACAATTTTCATTAAGCATTATCAACATCATTATAATCATAGACGTGTTTTTGATTCGTTGAGTCGGTATCTGGGATTAATCTCGCACAAAGCAGGGTGTGGTCCTGCGTGACAGAGAAACTAAGTTTACCTCTCCACATATCGACCTATTTGTTACGACTGTCTCCGGCCGCTTGGCGTTGATGGCTTCGACACAGTAGCTGGTCTTCAAGTCGACTATTACAACGGTGTTCTTCCTCGCCCACGTTGTGAATTTTGATCTCAAGGAAGTCACGCTGAAATCTTGCTAGCTGTCTCTTTACCAAGTTGAACCAGACCAGACGCGCGTGCACATTTGGGTTAACGAAAACGGCACCAAAAGTAAATTGGATGACGCCTGAATAAGTTGCGGAAAAAGTCTTTATATACAAACAAAAAGAAACAAAACGAAATAGAATATAACAATCGTCAACCGCTTATCTCTACGACGAGGCGGAAGTTTCGTCTAAGAGTAGTGTTTGTCTTCTTAACATTAATTCGAGCTTTTGGTTGGTAATGTCTTTTCCTTCCAATCGGAGTTTTCAAGTTTGTGATGATTCAAAATGACTTATTCAAGCTTTACACCGAAGCTTTACGGAAACTGCTGAAGGTTGGTTTTTGTGTGTGGTGGATAGCGGCGGCGGTAATTTGTCTTATCTGTCTTAGCTCAGCGCAACAACTGGTTGGTTTGTTGTTTAACTTTAACCCTTTTCAGTTGGTCGGTCTGCTTGACTCTTTCTTGGCTCTCTCTCTCTCCCTCTCTCTCTCTCTCTCTCTTTATTTGTTTACCTCTCCAGCCAGGAACTCTATCGGAGGTGACCATCTCTATCTCTACGGTCGTGGCTCTCTGGTTAGTAACCGTCACTCTCTTGTTGTTACATATCGACTGCAACTCAATCCAACTGAAACTACAACTGCAATTCTCTCTCAGGCGACCGTCTCTATCTCTACGGTCGTGGCTCCTCGGTTATGAACCGTCACTCCCCTATCGTTACTTCTCGACTGGTCTCGTCTTGACTCGAACTGAGCCCGAACCCAACTCAACCCAACTGAAACTCCAACTGAAACTGATTTTGGCCCTCCGGGGCTCTATTTTAATGCCTGTCTCAAATTCTCTTGGAGAGGCATGACGGATGCGGAGTGTCCATGCAAATCTAATCTTTAGCCAATGAAAACACTCCCGCCTTCGCACTTTGAGGCGGAGTTACTTCGTTCCCAAGCAATATTTCTGGTGATATCACTTCTTTCCGTCTTCCCTCGATTCATTTTTCAGGTTTTAAATCTGTTCACAGGGAAATTGAGAATTTCAGGATTCAATCTTTTTGCTCTCCCTTTTAATAATCTAAACAATGTTTTGGCTACGGTTTACTCCCCAATTTCACCAGCTGTAAGGCTCAGTGCTTTCAATGGTACGTTGTTTCCACTTTGTCAAATAATGGCCGGCCGATGCGATGACCTCGTCTGCTCTACTGCCTACAGCTGCAATGTTTTAATTCACTCTATACTCAGCTAGTTTTCAATATTTCATTTTGCAATATTTTAGCAGCGCTTTAGCAAGGCATTCCACTGCCACTATTGCGCTTGGGGCTACATAGGGGAAGGTAAAGAGAAGGAGTGGTTAAATATAGGAAATGTCAGAAGGCGGGGTGATAGGTAGTTGAGAGGATGGGAAGAGTGTTTGAAGGAATGGAAGCGAGTTATTGTGTTAGGAGGTGTCTATTGACCTTAAATTTAAACTCCTGGAGATTGTAGCCGTCGGGGAAGCAGTCATGTGGAAGAGAATTTCACAGTCGGGAAGTGCGAGAAAAGAAACTGTTGAAGTAGAAGTTGCGTTTGCATTTTATCGGTTTCACTGTAAAAGGGTGGGATCTAGTTGCTAATCTAGTATCTCATGCAAATTCGAACCTAGGGGGCACCAGTGATCTAAGTTCATCGGAGCAGAAGCCATGGAAGTATTTATAGAAGAGACACAGGGAAGCCACGTCGCGCCGGTGAGAGAGAGACTGCAGGCGGTCTGCCAAGTCAGTATTGATCACATTACAGACCCTCCGCAGTACCTTGTCGAGATGCCCAAGGAGAATAGCAAGGGTACTCGACCAGATATGGCAACAGTATTCAATGCACGGGCGGATGGTAGATTTATAAATGTGCAGGATAGATTCAGACGGAAAAAACCTCCGGGCCCTGCACAGAGAACCGACTTTCATAGCAGCGGATTTAGCAATGGATTCAATATAGTCATTCCACTTGAGGTCAGCTGAAAGTGTGAGACCAAGGAGGCGCAGTGTTTTACTCTCTGGGAGGCAAGCCTGGTCCATGCTAATGGGAGGTAGGTGCAATTGTCTGTGATGGTTAATTGATAGTAGCTTCGTTTTAGAAGCATTTGAGGAAATGTTTTACAAGGCTTTGATGATCTTCATGTTGTCCAACTCAGACATTCTCGTTAGTCCAATTACCACGAGTGTTTTTATTGAAAGTTTGTCATTCAAGACTTGCAACGTCAGCCTTATTGCTGAAACCACCTGATGAGTGAACAAAAGGTTTCGTCTACGAAACACTGGAGTCGGGGTGCTGATTTTGACCTCAATCAGCTAAGTGACGGATATTTATATCAGAGATTTTCCCTGGATAATGCTCAATGTATGTTATTAATATTCATAATGTTCACCAGCGAATTAAGAGCATTAATACGGACATAAATTATATGTAAAATAAATCTGTTTTCATTATTCTGAGAAATTGTTGGTGTACTTTGTTTTTAACACCACGAATCTTCAGGGCATAGACGATCATAGCTCTCCACATAATCGATTTTTTATTATCTGTGAATTGCCATGACTTCTTGGGAAGTATAGGGGAGTGATTTCCCGTTACCTTCTCCATGGTTTGAAATTCAGAGCACTCTCTCAATTAGAATGATTGAAATAGGTTTCTGACCGTAAGATCCGGGTGTGAATCTAACTCTGGCCGATGTTCTTCTCTTGTAGGATGGCATGCCACTATTCTTCCCAAGAAAAGGGTTATTTGGGAAGCTAGTCTGAGAATGTAACCCATCGGTTTAGACTAGAGCTGATTTAGACGCCGTCAAATGTTATTAAAATTTTCAGAATATAATTCATTTAATAAAGTGGCATATTTAATCCTGATTTGTCGGTATTTCCAAGAGATTGCCTAAGTCTTTTTTTCATTTTTTAAATCATTTCACCCCAAGCAAGGCAATAAAGCCACTAGGACGCAAGGTGTTAACAATATGAGAAAAACTACTATTAAGAAGAATGGACATTTCAGTGCAGATATGGTTATTTGCGTGAATCGATAGTTGTGTGATATAGGCTTGATTTGACTTCGTTTAGACTGTTGGTCATTCATGGTCGAGAGGTCTAAAGCACGCCAGATCAATTGGTGGCTTCCCCTATGTGAAAGAGATCGGAGTTGCAGGTTCGAATCCTGCCAAATGACACATATTTTCGTAACACAATTTTATCGTAAATAACCAGACCGGTAGAAATAAATATATATACACTGTTTGATTATAAACAGAATATCTACTTATGTAAATATATATATATATATACGCATTACTACATACATATATTTATATATATATATACATATAAAATACATGCATATACTTATATACATATATATATAGATATAGATATACATATACAATTACACACACCTACCACCCACATACACATTTATATATGTAGGAACAAGAAATCTACATGCATCAACACACCAAATATATAGATATAGATATATATATACACATCATACATACATATATATCTATATACATACATATGTAATATAATAATCTGGCCCCACCCAAGAAGGCTGATGAAGCGTGGGTGTTTTCGGTCATTGAAAGCAGCGGATGTCATTTTGACCCTATTTCCGACAGAGCGGAAATAGCTCAGAGCAAACAGACAGGTGACTCTGAGAATTTACGTAGGCGTCGTGTAGGCGTCGCGGATCGAGGCAAAACCCGGAAGAAACAAGTTCCGGTTTTGGAAGATATAAAAGACCTCGAAAACAAGAAGTCAGTCAGAAGTCGAAGAAACCAGAGAAGTCGAAACACAGAAGTCAGAGAAGTCAGTCTCGACAGGCAGTCAGTCTAAGAAGTCGGAGAAGAAGTCAGTCAGTCAGTCAGTCTCGACAGACAAAACGAGAAGTCGAAGAAGAAGAGAAGTCGAAGTCAGTCAGTCTCGACAGACGAGTCTGGGCAGAGAGCAGAGTAGAGGAGCAACAGATACGACGACACTTCCCCCCCGTCACCCTGTCAACATTAGAAGCGCGCTCTCAATTCTCTGTCCTTGTGCCACACGGTCCATCATTCATTAATAAAAATATCACTGATATATTTTTATATACACCCGTGTTTGTCTGTTTATTGGTATACAACACATATACATACACATACAAACATATATATACACATAGATACACATACACACATACATATATATATATACACATGCACACACACACACACACACATATATACCGCATATATGTATATATATTATAAAAGTAAATGCATGAGCAAGCAGGTCGAAAAACCTACGAGTTCCACAACTTTGTTACAATATATATATATATATATATATATATATATATATATATATATATATTAGATAATACTACTACTACTAATAATAATAATAATAATATATATGTATATATAAAAATATATAAACACCAATTTATTAACTGCATATTCGAACGCAACGAGATAATATCAGAAAGAAATTCTAAAAAGGACTAGATATTATAAATAATAATACAACTCTGTAAGGATAGGATTTAGACATGAAAGTAAATACCATAGACATATATAAACCCGTGTATATACATTCATCGACACTTATAACAATAGGATGCTATATATATATATATATATATATATATATATATATATATATATATATATACACAATTGTCTTTATTATAAAAAGAGGATTATAAGTCCTATTTTGGTCAGTTCTCTAATGTATATTGATATCTTTCTTACACTTAGGATTATCTCTAGCATTGTGATTTCAATTAATCTCTGAGTATTTTTATTTTTTCAGCCGATATTTTTTCCACTTTTTTAAATCCGTAATACTACCGTAGAAGCACATTTCGGTTGCTTTGAGTCTCTCCTTTATTTTTTATGAGATTGTCCAGCATTCACTGTCATATTGAAAGACATACATCACATGGCAATCCAGTACTCTCTTCTTTGTTTCCAGCGAAATTCTTCTGTCTCTTAATACTCTACTCAGCTCCTGGAATGCATCCTTGTGCTTTTGGATATCAGGAATGTAAATGTATAGAAACAAAGTGAGGGGTCAGTTTATATATTGATTATAATATGGAATTGATCCCCTGCTTTATATCCAGTATGCTTCTGTAAAATCACATTTCGGTTGCTTCGAGTCTCTCCTTCATCTTTGATGAGATTGTCCAGCATTCGCTGCCATATTGAAGGACAGACATCACATGGCAATCCAGTTCTCTCTTCTTTGCTTCCAGCGAAATTTTCCTGTCTCTTAATACTCTACTCAGCTTCTGGAATGCTTCGTTGGCCATGCCAATATATTGGTTATATAAATCCCCTTTTCGCCAATGAAACTTTTGGGCGCTTGAAGATTATCAACTAAACACAAAATGATATGTAATTTGACCAACGGATTTTTTGTTAATTGAAAACTTTTCATTTAATTCAGTAAATATTCTAATTTGATGTTGTATTATCTACGTTTCTGGTATGCCTTTCTATTGAAACTTTGTCTTTATAAACGCTATTTTTTGCGGTGGGGGGGGAAGCTTAATAGCATAGTTAATGAAATATATTTGCAGAAGTCAGTTACATTTTACACTCGATCCAACATATTTGATTGTAGACATTTTGATTCCAATGGCTAAAATTTGTTCTATTTTATTTTTAGTTTCTAGAAATGATTCTCACTAAGTGTAAACTCTGAGGCTAGTCCCCCACATTTTTCTCTGTCACTCTCCCATCTCTCTCTGCGTCACTTTTACACACACACACACACACTCTCTCTCTCTCTCTCTCTCTCTCTCTCTCTCTCTTATACTAAGTCGGAACTCAATACCCACGTTCTCTCGATCCCCAAACCCTTACTATTCTTCTTCTTCCATGTGCCTTGTCCTTTCAGGACGTAGGCAATCATGGCCTTCCGCGTCTCCCTATCCCTGGTGGCTCTTAGCACGCTTTCTCCTGTAACATCTCTCAGCCCTCGTTCAGTCATTCACCTGGTCAGGCTCTTCAAATATATTATCCGCTGCTTTCCTCTGTCTCGTTTTCCCTCTATCTGGCCTGTTAGTATCAGGTTCTTCAAGCCCCCTTCCTCATTGCATGTCCCAGGAAATTTAATTATCTCTTCCTGATGCACAACATTAATTTGCTTTTCGTTTCCATTCTTTCCAAAACCTCATAATTGCTCACATGCTCGGTCCATGATATTCGCAGCATCTATCTGTAGAACCACATTCCAGTTGCTTCGAGTTTTTCCTTCATTTTTGTTGATATTGTACAGCATTCACTGCCATATTAAAGAACTGACAACACATAACAATCCAGTACTCTCTTCTTTGTTTCTAGTGAAATTTTCCTGTCTCTTAATACTCTACTCAGCTTCTGGAACGCGTTCTTAGACATACCAGTTCACCTTCGTATCTCTGTGTCGCCCTTTCCGTCCTCTGTCAGAACGCTTTCCAGGTAATTAAATTTTTGTACCTGTTTGATTTTAGTGTCCCCCACCTCTATTTGGCATTTTCGGTTGCTCTTTTTGCTGATGACCATGCATTAGGTTTTCTAGCATTTTCTTTGTAGTCCTTACTTGTCACTCTCTTCAGCTATCTTCTGTAGGAGGTCTCGTAGTTTCTTTTCCGTGTCTGTAATCAGCACTGTATCATTTGCGTACCTTATGTTATTCAAATTGTGGCCTCCTATTACAAATCCATTTACAGTCCTCAAAATAGTCTCACTGTAGAAGTTGAACAGATCCGGTGAAAAGACGCATCCTTGTCTTACGCCCCGTTCTATCTTTGTATATATGCTGACTTCTTTACCTGTTCATATGCAGACAGTTTGCTGACAGTAGAGATTCTTTTAGCTCTTATATCTTTCTCAAATATATCGAGGTTTCGGAGCATTTTTATCAATCCTTTGTGACGTATTTTATCGAACGCCTTTGCATAATTGATAAAACATAGGTACAAGTCCTTCTTCATTTGTATTGCCCTTTCGGAGAGCACCCTAATCATGAATATGTGGTTCCTTGTTCCAGTGTCTTTGACGAACCCGCACTGTTCTTGTCCTATCTCTGGCCTGATTCTGCTTCTTGCTCTATTCATCAGAATTCGACAGTTTTGTGATATGACTCATTAAGCTGATAGTTCAGTGTAGTTCGCACCCGTTTGCACCTGGTTTCTTAGGCAGTGCTATGAAAATCGACTTGCATAGGTCGTCTGGTATTGTTCCACTATTATAAATTTAATTTATTATTTTTCTGTAATTTTCTCTATGCCGAATTCTTCCAGGGCTATCAGCATCTCTGTTATAATGCCGTCTGGACCAGCTGCTTTGTTTCAGTTCAGTCTGGTCATTGCAGCTTCCACTTCGGACTTTAATATTTCCGGTCCGTCCTCATCCTTGTGTACTATCGGTTGCTCTATCCTGCCGTGGAAAAGATCTTTTATATATTCTTCCCATCGCTGGCGTATTTTCTCTTTCTCCAATATTATTGTTCCATCCTCAGATTTTTATGAATCCTGTTGGGGAGCAGGTTTTATGCCCTGTCAGTTCGCTTGTCTCTTTATGCATGTCTGCTTTATTGGCCCTTTTTCAGTCTCTTTACTTCTGCGCATTTGTCGTTGAGCAATTTCTCTTTAGCCTGTCTGCATTTGTTCCTTATTTCCCAGTGTAGATTCCTATATTCGCTTTCATATCTTGGCATCATTTTCTGCCTCCTTTGCATCATGTCAAGAATCTCTTCAGTCATCCACTCGTTTTTTTCTTCTGTGTCTGATTTCCTTTGGGGTAGAGTTGTTTGCTCATGTCACTATCGCTTGCTTTAGCGAGTGTCCTTTCCCAATTTGTTCTTCGTATTTGTTTTTCTCTCTGTTAATGTAATGTTACTGGCGCTTCATTTAGACTGAGATAGATAGATAGATAGATAGATAGATAGATAGATAGATAGATAGATATGAACAGACTGAGATAGATAGATAGATAGATAGATAGATAGATAGATAGATAGATAGATAGATAGATAGATAGATAGATATGAACAGACTGAGATAGATAGATAGATATGAACAGACTGAGATGCATCTCTATTACAATGCCGTCTGGTCAAGCTGCTTTGTTTCTATTCAGTTTGGTCATTGCAGCTTCCACTTCCGGTCTGTTATCATCTTTGTGTATTGTCAGTTGCTCTCTCTTGTCGTGGAAAAGATCTTTTATATATTCTCCACATCGCTGTAGTATTTCTTCTTTCTCCAATATGATCGTTCTATCCTTGGATTTTATACATTCTGTTGAGGAGCGTGTTTTTGTCCTGACAGTTCCCTTATTTCTTTATGCATATCTGCTTTATTAGGCCTACTCAATCTCTCTATTTCTACGAATTTGTTGATGAGCCATTCCTCTTTAGCCTGTCAGCATTTGCTCCTTATTTCCTTGTGTAGTTTTCTGTATTTTTTCCATGTCTTTGCATCATGTCGAGAATCTCTTCAGTCATCCATTCTTTTTCTTCTTCTGCGTCTGATTTCCTTTGGGGTAGAGTTGTTTGTTGATGTCACTCGCGCTTGCTCTAGCGAATGTCTTTTCCCAATTTGTTCTTCGTATTTGTTTTTCACTCTGTTAGTGTAATCTTTCTGTAGGTTGAGGTCATTCACGAGCGTGTTGTATTGCAGCCTTGGTGCTGTGCTGGGCTTCTTCATTCTCCGGAGTTTTATCCTTAGTTTGCAGATGACTGGGATGTGGTCGTTTCTGCAGTCGGTGCCTGAATAGGTTTTGCATTGAACCACCGCATTTCCGAATCTTTTGTTTATGCTTATATAGTCTATTTGGTTTTTCGTGTTGCCTTCTGGGTTTCTCCATGTCCGTAGATGACGTGGGTGTTCTTGAAACCAGGTGTTAGTTATTACCTGGTCATTAGTTGTGCACTATTAGACCCATTTCTCTCCTCGTTCGTTGCGAACTCCTAATCCAAAGTTGCCGGTCATGTCTCCTTCCCTCTCTTTACCTACCTTGGCATTCAAGTCACCCATTATGATCCTAATTTCTTGGCACTGAGGTTTGACATTGTCCATTATGAAGTAGAATGATTCTATTTATTCCTCACTGCTTAATGTTGGTGCATAAACTACTGTGTTAGATATGTTGAAGGGTTTTTCTTGAGTTTAACCAAGAGGACTCTCTCTGAAAGCTGGCAGTATCCCAGAACGCATTTCTTCATTTCTTTGTTTAGTATTAAGCCGACTCCTTTTTCGTTGTTTTTGCCTCTTGCGTAAATTATCCTGTGGGCGTCACTACTGAGGTTTCTATTGTTAGGCCATCTGGTTTCACATATGCCTAGGATATTGATCTTCAGTCTGTCCATCTCCTACTTAACATTCTCTAGTTGTCTACAGTTGTTGAGCATTCTGACATTCCATGTCCCAAAGGTACTTCTTTCTTTGTTGCGCACAGTCGCAGGGTAACGGTCCATAAACACCTGTTGCTCAAGTCGTTCCTTGAGTTTTGGAATAAAATGTCCCCTTCACGCCGTTGTTGCTAAAAGTCGCGAGATGACGGTCAGGTGACACCTGTTTCCCATGCCGATCCTTACCAAGCGAGGAGTTACTTTCTTTGGAAGCAACACCCTTCACGCTGTTGGGTTTCATATATTTGTTGTGAAAAGCCATGATTGAGCGATAGTAGATATTGGAGTAGTATCCTTTTGCCTTCTCCACGGTGATTTATTGAGACACTAACTCTAGTTAATTGGCCGTTGGCTCCTTAAGCATTCTTCCGCCCTTCGTAGATTTAATTTTATCCTACCGGGTTGCTAACACTCAGCGAGTAGAAAATGGTGGAAAATTAAATATTACGTATGCACTTGGTATAAGTTAAATTGACTAGTTATGCAGAGGAAGATAATCAGCATCTCGTTACCAGTAAACAGAAGCATGAAATTTTCCTGGAATTTTCGTAGTTTCTAAAAGACAAACCGTCTGTCTTCATTTGGATAATTCCAGTCAATCTATGTTTTACCAAAAGATATAAATAGATCAGCACGTAGCATGTGGTGGTAGAAATAGAACGCTATGAAATATTTGACACTAGCAGTATAGCCTGGCGTTGCTCGGATGTAATGAAAGCTTTAAAACTAATCCATAGTAATGGGGTCTGAGCCTAAAGAATATTAGCGTGAAGTTTGGTGAGAATCAGATAAAAATTGTGGATTTGTATAAAGGACATGCAGACAGATAAACAGACACACACACAAACATTTTGCCTTTTATATATATGTATATATATCATCGATTTTCTGCACTATTGTAAGAACTGCAACCTTAAACTTCTGAATATCGTTTCTTATGTCTTTGTCTATGAGTGTATCAAATTTGATTAAAATCGGACTACTCCTTCTATAACCAGATTTTTTCGATTATCGCAGGTGAAGAGGCACATGCCCTGTTTCCTGTTTAGGATGTGGTTTCCGGTTTTTCTCTTTTCCAATATTTTCACTCTTTATTTTATTTTATTTTTTTCAATTGGAGTAGATAGACTAAACTATCGCCCGGTTCACACTCCACCCTCGTCTATTGAGCGGGTGAAGAGGCTCATCCCTTGTTTCCTGTTTTGGATGTGGTTTCCAGTTTTCTCTTTTCCAATATTTTCACTCTTACGTAGCCCCCTGCGCATCAGTGGCGTTTTCGCCTTGCTTGGGGTGATATGATTAAGAAAAAAAAAATTATCGGGGTACCTCTACACAAAACCTAGCTAAGAACACTCGCAGACGCTTATAGTCAGTCAGTTAAGTGCCATACGTGATACACGCTTGGGCGATCATGTCTCGAAAGAGACATGACTGACTGGGCAGAAGATTATCCCGCAGTAGGTTGCCATTGCTTTCTGCGGTATAGGGCTATAGAACCCAATCTGTCCTGTTATTTAACCCATAACTGGAAGGAAGAGACGGATTAATACCTTTCCCAAGGTTATTTGCGCGTAAGTGAATGCAATGGATTCAGCTGGAATTCGAACTCGGCTTCCCGATTTCTCGTTCCGAGCCGATATCCAATGCACCACAACGCACATCCGACGCTTATAGTACAACGGTGTAAATTTTCAAGAAAATCGATACAACAGTTTCGGAGTCTATAGGTAACGGACACACATAGACACACACACACACACACACACACACACACACACACACACACAACACACACACACACACACACATACACACACACACACAGACAAAGTTCCATTTATAAATAAGTTTAGATTTCAAAACTCAATTACATTTTAAATTAAACATTGATATATTTTAGAAACTGTTGATAAAAAAATTAATAAATAAATCTGAAAGAAAAATATTAAAACAAAGCATGGAACATGGGTGAAACGAATAGTTTTTTTTCCTACTAGTCTAAGCTACCAAAGGACAGGAGTGTTTGCAAAACTATAGATTAGCATTTCATTCCTCGTAAACAGAAGCCTGAAATTTTCTTATATTCCGTAAATTCCTTGATATCAGTAGAGTTGTCACTTGTAGTCGAGACAGAATAATTACGACAGATATTCGATTTTATTTGTAAAGGAGAAACTAGAAATTTTGCTATCAAATATATAATCAGTCGGGGATCGTAGATTGTGTCTGAAAGACTTCAGTACAATGAGAATAGTTTTGTGTTGTGCGTTGTGGTGCAGTAGATATCTGCTCGGAACGAAAAATCGGAGAGCCGAGTTCGAATTACAGTTGAATTCTTTGCATTCACTTACGCGCAAATACCCTTGGGAAAGGTATTAATCCGTCTCTTCTCCCTCTATCAATGGCTTAAATAGAGAACAGATTGAATTCTATAGCCTTGGTTGGCAACCAGTCTACCGCAGAAAGTAATGGCAACCTACTGCGGGAAAATCTTCTGCTCAGTCAGTCATGTCTCTAAAGATCGTATATTACGTATGGCACTTAACTGACTGACTGAATAAAATATAAACATAAATAAAGCTTCTACTGGGCATAAATTGAGGGATCGGATTTTTATTATTATGAAGTAATAAACTGCCCCCCCCTGAAATTAGTGCAATTTAATATAATCGGAAACAAATACAATTAAAGCTTCTGCTGGACCTAAAGTGTGAGATCTGCTTTCTGTTGTTATGAAGTAATAAACTGATCCCCCACTAATTACTACTTATTAGCATTATAATATAATCCATCTCTTCTTCCTCCAGCTATGGGTTGAATAGTGTGGGTATTTGTGTCTTCTCAGAGTGTAGTTCGTAGCCGAATTAATAACCACTCCGCCAGCTGCTACTCGTAGAACCCGGAACACTGCTTCACCAGGGACTCCGTTTCCTGCGCACCGTAAGCAAAACGCTGTCTCCCAAACACCGGTGTAGCCTTCTCGAGTCGTAAATAGCAAAAAGTGACCCGAAACAGAAGTAGGCTCTTTTTATGTGTTTTTTGGTCTCGTAATTTCCCACTCTCCGAGAGCCTCACTTTCACCAATGACGCATGCGCCGTGTCATTCGAAAAACTGCCTCGCATGAGCTCGCCTCGCGGTTCCATTACGTCTACGAACGCACGTGCAAACAAACCGCCTTCTTTTGCTTCGGCGAGGTAAGTCTCCACCACACTCCCCCCTGATCTCATCATCACAAAAAGTGCATTCGGGAGCGGGTCTCTTCTGGCGGGTGCTCCTTCGGAGGGGTACGACACAAGGTTCATCCTCAGATGGGCTGTCACCTGAGGTTTCGTCATGCACGTCAGCATCCGCTGTTAGTGGACCATCGGAGCCATCACTTGGTTGACCTGACCCCAAGTAAATAAATCGCTCACTCTCTTCTGTGTCGGTTTCATCGCCCGACGATGCATATGGTCCTGAAAATGGCCGTAGGTCTTTGACATGGCGTGGTACCCCATCAATTCGCACTGTCAGTGGGCTGACAATTTCGGTTACCCGCCCGGTCCTGAACTTGGTTGTGCATTTGCCGTGCGGATTTTTGACCCAGACAACGTCACCTTCTTCATATCTCCCTCCGATAATCTGTGGTTCTGGTGGGGGTTTGGCTTCAATGCCTTTTACTCTGACGTGGTAATTATGCAGCACGTCAGCCGGTGCCGTGGAAGGTGAGACATCGTCCTTTGGCGTGACATTATACCAATAAACGGCCTCCAACGCGGAACAACCCTTCCTTGCTGCGATGGTCTTAATGCTCCTGTGGCTGCGCTCCACAATTCCATTACCAGCCGGTGAATATGCGCATCAGAATCTTAACTGCACACCCCAGCTGTTTGCAAACTCTTTAAAGTGTCTGCAAGTGAACGCGGGGTCATTGTCAGTCAATATCTCGGTTGGTGGGCCCCGTTCAAAGAAAATCGTCTTCAACTGGTGAATGACACTATGTGCATCTTGTCGACGCAATGTCCGCCAAATTGCAAACCTGGAGGGACCGCAATCAATGAGCGTTAAAAAATGCACGCCATTGTAATGGGTTATGTCCATTGCTACTCTACCCCAGTTGTTTTCCACGCTCAATTTTCCCTTTTTCCAATGAACTGGCGCCGGATCTATAGACTTGCAGGCTTCACAGGCTTTGATAACCGATCGCACGATTTCCTTCGACACTAGTGGGTCGATAAGTCTGGCGAAGTATAGGGTTCGTTTCACGCCCGCATGTCCACTTTCTCGGTGGACGTCAACCACCTGACTTTTATTCAGTCGGCACCTCATTGCAGCGCAACTCTCCGGGACTGGCTCTTTTCCCTCCTTATGTAGATTCAACCACTTGCGTGGCACTCTGGTGAGGCAATCTGCGCGATTTTGACAGGATTTCACCAGCGTGACATCCATGGTCAATTTATATTCTTCCATTAATGCCCGCAGTGTTCCTAAGCGTCGTCTCACTAGCATTTCACCAGCCGCCTTAGTGTTCACACGTGCCTTCCCAGTCAAGGTGTCGGATATCCACCGATGTACGCATGCTGAATCGGTGACCAGATGCAACACTGTAGCCTGCCATTGAAGGGCCAGGTTGATGCCTTTGACTGCTGCATCTAATTCAGCCAGATTGATATGCCTGGCATCATTGGTCGGGCGCAACCAACAAGCATCCTCAACGATGCTTCCATTCGCCTCTAACGCCACTCCTGTGGCCACAGAACTTGCATCCACCCAGACCTTCATCTCGTTGCCATTCATGCACCAGTCTCCTCCAACAGGGTCCATTTCACACACTCTGGTTATCGTCTCTTCCAGCATACGAAGCAGATTGGCATTTCTGATTTCCTCGTCCCATCTCTTGGTTACCGCACTTGCTCGGCGCTTGATGAATGCAGTCGCCACCCTTAGCCAGCCACACACGGGGAAGTGGCCCACGAGTTTCCCACAAATGGAAAACACACGTCGACGAGTCACCACGTCGGGAATTTCCGGGATCTGTCCACTCCGCTTCCATCGGAGAGTACCGTTCTCTCCCCACACCTGCAGACCGAGGACCCTAGTTCCGTCTCGTAGCCGTTTTGGGTCTTTACAGACTAGGCCGTAATCTGAGAGGTGCTGTTGAACGCGCGATGCAGAAATCAGGCTCTCATTGATAAAAATGTCGTCAACGTAAGCCGACGTGGCACTTTTGATCACACGATCTTGGGACATTATAGCGTCGACGACAGATTTCATGATGAGTGGTGCCACATTTAGTCCAAACCCCAATCGTGTAAGGCAGAACCGCTTGCCCTTGAAAATAACTGTTTGGAATGGCCACAGTTTCTTGTCAATGTGAATTTGTAGATAGGCATGTCGCAGATCCAAGAGCGACACATCAACTCCTTGCTGTCGCCATTCTCTGAGCTTTTGTGCGCACACTTCGGCATCGGCAGTGAATGCTTCTACAAATCCGTTCAATTCTCGGTAGTCGAGTACCGGCCGGACCTTTTGCTTATGTTCCTGCACGACTGCCATCAAGGGAATTAGACCCTTGGGTGGACCAAGTTCCTCCTCGGGATATGGCAGCAACCATCCGTTACGTTGCCATAGCAAGAGTTCTTTCTCGTACGCATCCTGGGCATGGTCTGGCACAGTGTACTCTTGCACGTTATTTGTCAGCTCGCCGGGCGAGCGACCACTTGCCCATTTCCATGTTGCAGTCCACGCTCTTTGCCTTTCATCGAATGTCACACTGAAATCGGGCTCATCGATAGAAATGGCGGCACATCCATCCAGGTTTCCAAAGTATGCCTCACCAGATTCCGTCAGGCGAACACCTCCTAGCTGTTTGATCGCGTCGATGCCAATAAGCAGGTCAAAACCCAACAATTGTCCATCCACGACCAGGACCTCAATGTTTACGGGCTGAGACTGTTCAACTTCCAATTTTATTCTGCCGTGCCCCCGGCACTTCAAAGTCTTCCCGTCGGCCGTCAGTACTCCTACTTCCTTCTGTCTCCAATGGCGACACACAGCTTTGCTCACCAGCGTCTGTGAGCAGCCGGAATCCACCAGAGCTGTGCACTCTCGCCCATCCACGAGCACTTTTACGGCGGGCAATTTCTTGATTCTCACTTGCTCAGGGAGGAGACTGGCGCTGACGTCTCGCCCCCCTTGGGCGTTTCCCTGGCATCTTGATGATGTATGTCCAAGTTTATGGCATCTGAAGCATCGGGTTTCACGGTGAGACTTCCGCACTCGACCGTCCGACCTCACTTGGCGTCCCTGCATACAATCCTTCGCCATGTGGTTGGGTCCAGAACACTTGTAGCAAAAAAAGGTCTCACTGCGCGAGTTATCAGGGAGCAACTCTGAATTCGAATGTGTTTTGCCAGTGGATGCAGCGACCGATTCCTTACAGCTTCCGTTGTCGGTCATGATAGCCCGTGCTCGAGTCAAAAGCTGCTCCAATGTCATGGTCTCCATTCTGGACGAGGCACGAAGAAGCTGTCTAACATATTGTGGCAACCCCGAAACAAACGCACATATCATCCATCGTTCGGGCAACGATCCCTCAACCAGCCGAGCTAAACGATGTAGTTCGGCCAGAAACTCGTCCACTGTTTCTCCCGAGCGAAGTTGCCGAGTAACAAATTGATCGTATGCATCAAATGCATCTGTCGCATACGCGGTCATGAGGGCCCGTTTAATTTGCTCCGCATCCGCTTTCTGTTCCTTGCTGAGCTGCCTGTATACGGCAAGAGCACCGCCTCGGAGGCGTAATGGAAGAATCCGCTCAACTTTGTCCATAGCACAGAGTTCGCAGACCAACTCTGCATTTTCGATCCACTCGACGATTGGCATATCAGTTGCAGCGCCACTGAACTCAGGAATCAACCGGACATCAAAGACTTTGCCGTCCATAATGGAAATCGTAATAGATGCCGAAATAGCTTGTGGGTATTTGTGTCTTCTCAGAGTGTAGTTCGTAGCCGAATTAATAACCACTCCGCCAGCTGCTACTCGTAGAACCCGGAACACTGCTTCACCAGGGACTCCGTTTCCTGCGCACCGTAAGCAAAACGCTGTCTCCCAAACACCGGTGTAGCCTTCTCGAGTCGTAAATAGCAAAAAGTGACCCGAAACAGAAGTAGGCTCTTTTTATGTGTTTTTTGGTCTCGTAATTTCCCACTCTCCGAGAGCCTCACTTTCACCAATGACGCATGCGCCGTGTCATTCGAAAAACTGCCTCGCATGAGCTCGCCTCGCGGTTCCATTACGTCTACGAACGCACGTGCAAACAAACCGCCTTCTTTTGCTTCGGCGAGGTAAGTCTCCACCACAAATAGTTAGGACAGAGTGGGTTCTATAACCTTTGTTGGCAACCAGTTTACCGCAGAAAATAATCTATTGCGGGGAAAAATCTTCTGCACAGTCAGTCATGTTTCTTTCGAGACATGATCGCCTAAGCCTGTATCACGTATGACTCTTAACTGACTGACTGAATTTCTAATAAACAAAGCACAGTATTATCCAAAATGGAAACGAGAAAAAACAAACAAACTAAAAACATGATCTGAGTTACTTGAAATTGTATGCATAGATGATAAATACAATATTTTATTTTTATCGGTAATGGTTGCATTCATTAATTATTCAAAATAATTTCGTTTTTTTTAATTAACTACTTTAGTAGTAAGACGAGAAATGCTTTTAAATTATACATTATAAATTTCATGCTTTTATTAAGAACCGACGACTGGTAATTCCTTTCTTCTGGATTTCAATGCACGTCTATAATAAAAGAATGTGTAATGCTTTTAAATTGTATATATAATCATTCAGTAAAGCCAGTAATGTTTGTATTCATTCCTGGCCACTGATAAATTTTCCTTTTGGATTTTGAACGCATTTCTAAGGTTAAACTATATCTAATGCATTCAAAATGGCTGTATTAATTCCTAACCTCCAGCAATTTACATTTTTGTAAAAGCATCTCTATTGTAAAATCAGGTGTAATGCGTTTAAGTGCTACATATTCGATCTAAAGTTGATTTAAATGTTACCTTATTCGATCTGTAATATTTGTATTCATTCCTGACAACAGAAAATCCTTTTCTGTTTGATTTTCAGATTAAAAATGACTGTATACTGAAGCTTGCTAAAAATCAATAGCAATAGCTTTTTTTGGTAAAACTCGCTGACAATCAGAAATATTTAGTTTTTTTTTAGTGAAGAAAATAATGATAAACGTCTTAGGGACAGAGTAGTTGTAAAGTCAGAGAACAAAACGGAAATCTTCCTTAAATAGGATTATTTATATGTCATATTCCTCCAGAATGTTTTTAATCATGGCTCTTCACAGCATCCCCTTGCTCTAACTAAGGTTTTAATATTTACCATCACACTGTTTCTTCTCCTCGTCTCTAATCCGCCTCCCATTCAAGAAGTCATTTGAACATTTTATTTTTTCGTGAGTTTTTTCTCATATGTTCCGAAATTTTCAGTTGTCTTTTTCTGATGATTCGAGCTCGTATTTTGTTGAGAACTACCTCGAATGTTACATGTCGTGTTCATGAACTCCATTTCTAACTTCCGACCCCACCTTTATCTATAAAGAAGTTGCCCAGCCTTCCTGTGTCTGAGGAATTTGCTTAGTTTCTGCAAGACAACTTTCGATATTCTGATACGCCTTCGGATCTCTGTGTCATATTTTAGACCGTCTAGTTTTAAATTAACAAGATAGTGAAACATCTGCGCCGGCTTGATTCTTGTGTCTCCAATTGAAAACTCAAACTATTGACTGCCGCTTTTGGTGGGAACAATACATTTTCTCGTCTGAGACTTATGGACGGGAACACACACACACACACACACACACACACACACACACACACAGATAGATAGATAGATAGATAGATAGATAGATAGATAGATAGATAATGAACAGACTTAGATAGATAGATAGATAGATAGATAGATAGATAGATAGATAGATAATGAACAGACATAGATAGATAGATAGATAGATAGATAGATAGATAGATAGATAGATAGATAGATCTGAACAGATTGAGATAGATAGATAGATCTGAACAGATTGAGATAGATAGATAGATCTGAACAGACTGAGATAGATAGATCTGAACAGACTGAGATAGATAGATAGATATGAACAGACTGAGATAGATAGATAATGAACAGACTGAGATAGATAGATAGATATGAACAGACTGAGATAGATAGATAGATATGAACAGACTGAGATAGATAGATAGATAGATAGATAGATAGATAGATAGATAGATATGAACAGTGCGAGATAGATATGAACGCAGATAGATATAAACAGATTTAAATAAATAAATAAATAAATAAATATATATTTATATATATATATATATATATATATATATATATATATATATATATATATATTTATATTTATATTTATGTATATTTAATTTCAACATGTCTTTTCTGTTTATAAGGAGTCAAAGAATGCACGCCTTAAAATGACATGTTGAAAATGGCTATTTCACCACTACATTTTATCTGAATTTACAGATAAATAAGTAAATATCCTCTCTGTAAATTGAATTGTTTTGCATTGAGCTCTCCATTGGAACAGTTTTAATATTCTAACGATGTTACTTGGAGTCTCCTGGATTATTTACCAACCTTATCTCGGATTTTACCAATCCTTCTCGGAATTTTACCGATATATATATATTTGAACATTATTTTTAATCAATACTAGTATTTGAGCAGACATTTTGTTTTTAGTCAAACAGAATATTTATATATTTATTTTAACTGGACTGATTATTTACGATAAATTTTGTTACGAAAAGGTGTGCCATTCGGCAGGATTCGATCCTGCGACCACTCGACCATGAATGATTCCACAGTCTAATCGAAGTAAAATCAAGCCTTATATAACACAATTTTCGATTCTATGTAAATAAACATATCTGCTCTGAAATATATCGTTATGTCAACAAATAAATGAAATATGTAGGTTGTTAAAACCGTTTCGTTAATCTTCAGAACATTTCCTAATGTCGTATATATGACAATAAATATGAGGACAACAAACCTAACCTTAATTCTTCAGTTAATAATTGAATAAAGCGCATGGCAAGTTCTCTGGCACCTCGTCGTGGTGTAATGATTAGCAAAGGCCCAAATGTCGTATATATGACAATAAATATGAGGACAACAAACCTAACCTTAATTCTTCAGTTAATAATTGAATAAAGCGCATGACAAGTTCTCTGGCACCTCGTCGTGGTGTAATGATTCGCAAAGGCCAGAATGTCGTATAAATGACAATAAATATGAGGACAACAAACCTAACCTTAATTCTTCAGTTAATAATTGAATAAAGCGCATGGCAAGTTCTCTGGCACCTCGTCGTGGTGTAATGATTAGCAAAGGCCAAAATGTCGTATATATGACAATAAATATGAGGACAACAAACCTAACCTTAATTCTTCAGTTAATAATTGAATAAAGCGCATGGCAAGTTCTCTGGCACCTCGTCGTGGTGTAATGATTAGCAAAGGCCAAAATGTCGTATATATGACAATAAATATGAGGACAACAAACCTAACCTTAATTCTTCAGTTAATAATTGAATAAAGCGCATGGCAAGTTCTCTGGCACCTCGTCGTGGTGTAATGATTAGCAAAGGCCCAAATGTCGTATATATGACAATAAATATGAGGACAACAAACCTAACCTTAATTCTTCAGTTAATAATTGAATAAAGCGCATGGCAAGTTCTCTGGCACCTCGTCGTGGTGTAATGATTCGCAAAGGCCAAAATGTCGTATAAATGACAATAAATATGAGGACAACAAACCTAACCTTAATTCTTCAGTTAATAATTGAATAAAGCGCATGGCAAGTTCTCTGGCACCTCGTCGTGGTGTAATGATTAGCAAAGGCCAAAATGTCGTATATATGACAATAAATATGAGGACAACAAACCTAACCTTAATTCTTCAGTTAATAATTGAATAAAGCGCATGGCAAGTTCCCTGGCACCTCGTCGTGGTGTAATGATTAGAAAAGGCCAAAATGTCGTATATATGACAATAAATATGAGGACAACAAACCTAACCTTAATTCTTCAGTTAATAATTGAATAAAGCGTATGACAAATTCTATGACAATAAAAAAATCCGTAGAAATTCCACAATTGCATCAATAAATATTTGAACTAAACAACTTTAACAAAATATTAGAATAACAATCATAAAGCTCTCTCTGTTCTTCGTTCATATTATTCCCCCTTGCTTACATTCGTTCTCTATTATGGTTACGGGTTGCTTGTCTCGCTTCTTCTCGTTATCGTTCTCGTATTCTCGTAATCGTTCTCGTCTTCTTCTCTGTCGTTCTCTTGCTTCCTCTCTTTGTTGTCTTATTCTTTCTTCCATTACAATAATTTTCTCTTGAAATATGATGCATTAAAAATACATTTAATTTCATTCATTACAGCAAAAGCTTGACTCGCCTAGGTACCTAGATAAATATTCAGTTAGGTGTCATACGTGATACACGCTTTGGCCGATCATGTCTCGGAACAGACATGACTGACTGGGCAGAAGGTTATCCAGCAGTAGGTTGCCATTGCTTACTGCAGTAGATTGGTTGCCAACCAAGGCTATAGAACCCAATCTGTCCTATTATTTAACCCATAACTGGAGGAAAGAGACGGATTAATACCTTTCCCAAGGGTATTTGTGTGTAAGTGAATGCAATGATTTCAGCTGGAATTCGAACTCGGCTCCCCGAGCTGCCGTTCCGAGTCGATATCCACTGCACGACAACGCAGTAATACCTACATAGGTAGGTATTACTGCATTATAATATGAAGACTATGACTTTCTATGTTGTTCACAGCGAGAATTGAAGGACAGATTTGATAAAGTATAAAGGAATTAATTATTATTTATAGGCAAAACGCTATTAGTACAAGAATACTTTCTTTCTTTTTTATTTCTTTCTTTTATAATCGATGAAAAATATTATACAGTCATTCTTTTTTCGATTTACATTTTCTGTTCGACGTTTTCTTTCATTTATCATGCATGTTTGTGTGTACATCTTCCGGCGTTTCTGTTATTTTTTTGTAACAGTGTGTGTTCATATCTCTTTCTAGAGCGTGACACACGTAGGCACTATGGTATTAATGATTGCATACAAAACTTCAACATCACTTATTGTTGTGGATTCTTGTTTTGAAAACCACACAATATAATAATAACAAAAACAGATATAAGAGGAAAAATGTAAGTATATTGAATAAAAGATATACAACCTGTACACGGTTAGTAGATTCAGGAATACTTGTTGGTAGGAGTCAAATATATACAAGAAGTAAGTCCAGGTAATAGTCTATATTCATGCTGACCAACGAGCGGCGGTTCAACTGCTCTAACAAACACCAGCTCTAACAACAACAACCCGTTCTGTGTAGGAAGGATTATTTGAATACCATGGAAGAGTCCATAAAGTGTGTGAAAAGCGGTGACCCCCACAACACTTATTCACTTCTGTTTATAAATTACGTCACTTAGCATAATTTACCTAAACTTTTCTGTTAAGCTAATGAATTTTCCCGAGCGTCTCTTAAATATTAAAATGCTGAAAAACTAACATTTTTACTTTTGTTTATAAATACTGAGTGTAGAAGAATATGATAAAAATTGTTGTGTAGAGAAAAAATAATAGAACATATCTTAAGACGACAGATGATAACGATTGACATTGCATTTATATGTTTATAATCACAGTTGATTGGAAAGCAAGAAGCCAGAAAATGAGTTCGACAAGCGCGAGGGAAGATACGGTTACCACAGAACTTAAAATGTTAATATTTTTCTTTTGTTTATAAATATTTGTTGTAAAATCAAATTCTTGCATTCATTTTTTTTTACGTTTTGTCTTGCTCTATAAATTCCATTAGAGGACGAAACGCGTTGGCTAAGTGTTGTGGGGCGTTACCCACTTAACTATGGACTCTTCCTACCAGTATATTAACTGAGAGTTAATCACTCTCGTGGCTTCAGTCTGTCTGTCAGTCACTAGTAAGCCAAGCTTATATTTACTCTTTTCTCTTGTATCTATTCTTGACTTAATATATGTTGTTAGCATTACCACCGTGTTTAGAATTATCATTTCGTGACGAGGATTTCGAACATCAAGAAATACCCTATGCAATAAAACCAGTTAACTCCCTCATCAACTGGCGAACGGGAATTTCGAAAAACTAAAAACCAGTTTTCAGATCCACAGCAACGAAAGAAGATTCGAGCTAGTGTACTAACAGCGACTGACGAAGTGATAAACCCTCTCACTTAAATCTGTTGACAAACTTCGAAGTACCAAAACATACCCCATCTAAACCAACCTGCAACTGTTTTTAAAAAGAGAATAATGAAAAATAAAACAACTTCGAACGAACTGAAGTCAAAACTCCACATCAGGAAATAATCTACAAATCCCTTCTAAAATTTTGGCGACGTAAAAAATAAGTGTGGGAAACTTCAATAAGTAAGTGTCGCATGAAAAATCTTCTACAAGCTTGGAACAACGGTATTACAGAAAAAAAGTCTGTAAGTAGATTTGTTTTGTGGCCTCTCTTTTGCGTACGTCATACAAAAAACTGTAACAACAATTAGTTTTTTTCCTACTTTGTTTTTTTTTTTCACGTAAAAATTGGTCGTTTTAGTCTGAAATAAAAAAAATAGAAGATTTTCAGAAAGTAATAATTCAATTGATGAAAGCTCAGTTTGACTATCAGCAAAAAAGTGATGAACGAAGAGCGGTTACTTCTACAAGAACTACAACAACAGCAACAACTGTTTATGGAACTTCATAAACAGCAGAAAGATTTCCAAGAGCAAGCTCTTTAAAAAGCGAGGAACGTCGAAGTCAAATAGAAGAGTTACTGTAAAAATCATTAAATGGTAAACAAACATCTGAGAACGATATTGCATTTTTCCAGGGCACTATCTGGAGTACCATGGAGACTTTCGAATATGTACCCGAAGATGAAAAACCCTCGATGCTTTCTACAGGCGGTACGAAGATTTATTCAACGATGATTGCAAAGAATGGTCAAATTTTAAAAAAAGTGCGACTGTTACTAAGAAAATTGGGTACCGCAGAACACAAAAGGTTTGTTGACTTTATCCTCCCCCAAAATAAAACGGATTTAGATTTCTCAGAAGCAGTTAAGTTGCTGTCGGAACTATTTGGGCCTAACACGTCACTTTTCAATAAGAGATGGAAGTGCCTAAATCTATTCAAGAAGGATCAGCAGGACTATCTGCCATTTGCGGCTACAGTAAATAAACACTGTAATGATTTTAAATTAACACATTTATCTGCTGACGACTTCAAATGTCTGATTTTTTCCCAGGGTTTAGTCTCAGCTGGAGACGCTGAAATTAGACGTCAAGTGCTGACAAAATTAGAGAACGAGCCGGGTCTAACCCTCCAAAAATTGGCAGAGGGTTGCCAGAGGGTCGTATCCGTAAAATGTGACTCTAGAAATATCGAGGAGTCTGGAATCGCTCATATAAAAAAATTAAGAGCAGACCAAAACATTGCTCCCCGGAAAAAGAGAAAAATAAATCTATGCGACCAGAATATCGTGACAAGCATACTACGAATAGACAAGAAAATTCACCACCAGGTCCGTGTTATATTTGCAGAAACCTACACTCGATGAGGTTTTGTCCGTCCAAAAAGAAGAAAACCTGTCAAAATTGTGATAAAACTGGCCATGTAACACCATGCTGCTGGTATGTTAAACAATTTAGAAGACCAAAAAATAAAATTTGGCAAAAGCAGACAAGCGATAAAGAAGATGAAAATTTGCGTAAATACGTAATTGTGCAAATATTTAACAAAAGGATAAAATTCCAGCTCGATTACGTTTATTAATTTGCATACCTGGAGGCGACTTAAAAAGCCAACTTTATTAAGAACAAAGAAAACAACACGTTCTGTAACATGTGACAAATTAATATTTTAGGTGAAGTATTTTTCGCTGTAACATTAAATGGAGTAACGAAAAAATTAAAAGCTTATGTTATGAAAAATGCAGAAAACTTATTTGGAACAGATTGGATTGAGAAGTTCAATCTGTGGTACTGTCCAATAAGTATGCTTTGTTGTAAAATAGAAAGTACAATCTCCAACATCGAGGAACTGAAACAGAAACTCAAGCAAAAATACCCTGATGTGTTTCAGGCGGTTTAGGAAAATGTACCAAGATGAAAGCACAATTCCAGTTGAAAGATAACGCTCAGACCGTGTTTAAAAAGAAAAGGAACATTTCGTTTGCGTCGGTGAACCAAATCAATGAAGAGTTAGACAGATTGGAAAATGAAGGTATCCTGTCTGAAATAGATTTCAGTTAATAGGCTACACCAACAGTATACGTAAAGAAAAAATCAAGCCAAATTAGAGTATGTGCTACTTTCTCAACGGGATTGAACGCCGCACTAAAAGACCACCACTATCCTCTCTCTAACCCCGAAGGGATATTTAATAAATTAAACGGTGGCAAAATTTTTTCTAAAATTGATTTATCGGATGCATATTTATAAATCAAAGTTGAGGAGAACTGTTCCAAACTTCTTTGGATAAATACACATAGAGGTTTGTATAAATTTAATAGACTGGCTTTTGGAGTCAAGGTCACACCAGCTGTCTTTCAGCAGGTTATGGATACCAAGCTGGGCGACCTTGATTTTGCAACTGCCTATCTTGATGATATTCTAATTACTAGTAAATCGGTGAAAGAACATTGTGAGTACGTACTAGGCGTATTTGACAAAATTCAAGAAAAAGTCTTCAAAGTCAAGTCAGCAGCCTCCGTATTTTAGGATGTGCAAGGTATTTTGTTCATCGATTAACTTGAGACAGGAAGAACCATCAATAGCGAATATTATACAACATTATTAGTGTGTTTGAAGAAAGAAATCACCAAAACACGGCCACAAATGAAAAAGAAAAAGCGATCTTTTACTAAGACAACACAACGTGTAACAAGTCGATCGCAACGATAGCAAAACTACATGAATTGCACTTCTAATTGCTTCCACATCCACCCTATTCTCCAGGTCTGGCCCTCAGCGACTACTGGCTGTTTGCAGACGTCAAAAATGCTCCATGGAAAGAGATTTGGCTCCAATGAATAATGATATCGGAAACTGAGGAATATTTTGAGGCCGAAGGCAAATCGTTCCACAAAAATCGAATTGTTAGAGAAGCGTTGGAATCAGTGTTTCACTCTAAAAGGAGACTATGTTGATAAATAAAGTCGAATTTTGCCTAAAAGTTGTTGTTTTATTAGTTATCCCTGGGATTTATTGAGTGATGTGTTTAGCCGTTTAACTATGTGTTGCGTTTTCTTTTCTATATATCATATTGCGTTAGATAGTATCCATTGAGATCATTAGTTTTATCTTATTAATATTTTATATTAAACATATAAACATTTTGGATTATTCTTTCCGTTTTTACGAATTTGTCATTATTTCCAATCTGATGAGCAGTGACACAGCGAAACAGGCTTGTATGTTGATGACTAATATATTATGCTCTCATTACGATTGGGCTCTCTAGAGAAGAAAATTTTTTAAAAAATTCCACTTCTGCGATATATGCATTAATCTTCAGAAATGAATTGAGGTATTTCGGTGACTTGCGTGTGTATACACTGCTTATATACAACACGTTAAGATTTCCCTTTCCTTATTCCATACGCCTATGGTTTAGCGGGTAGCGACTCCGACTGACACCAAATTGGTCGAGTTTCAATCCCGGCCAGAACCAAGTGGATGTGTCCAGCCACACTGATGAGCTGTGATACAGCGAAACAGGCTTGTATGTGGATGACTAATATATATATATATATCAATCATCCATATACAAGCCTGTTTCGCTGTATCACAGCTGACTATTTACGCTCTCACACCCTGATTGAGTACTCTAGAAGAAACTTTGAAAAAACAGTAGCTACTCTAGCATCTACGCATCGTTCATTCAGCAACGATAAAAAGTTTCCCTCCTTTTACCGAGCGCCCGTAGCTCAGAGGTAAAATCGCCGACTGACGCCAGTTCAGTCGGGTTTCAATCCTGGGTTAAAAAGTAATCGGCTGTCTAACCGTACCGATGAGCTGTGATACAGCGAAACATAGCTCGTTGGTGCCCCCTATATATAAATTTACTCGAGCCACAAGATTAGCAACTAAGTCCCACCCTTTTACTGTGAAAACAATAAATTGTAAACGCAAATTCTACTCCAATAGCTTCTTTTCTCGCACTTCCTGCCTGTGGAATTCCCTTCCATTTACTTGCTTTCCCGACAGTACAGTCTCCAAGAATTTAAATGTAAAGTCAATAGTCATCTCCTATCTCACTAACCTGCATCCTCTCTCTCTCATGCTCCTTTCTTCGTCCAATCCACTCTCATCAGTATTCTCATCCTTCTCTTACCCACTTTCTAACACCCCCTATAACCTGTCACTCTTTCTCATAACTTTCCTCCTATGTAAACCCCTGAAAAACAGTAGCAGTAAAATACCTTGCTTGGGCCGATATGATTATAAATATATATATATATATATATATATATATATATATATATATATATATATATATCCGCAGACAGATAAGTTCATCGGAGTAGAAGCCGTGAAAGTATTTGTAGAAGAGACACAGGGAAGCCACATTACGACGGTGAGAAAGTGACTGTATCCTAGCTGCCAAGTCGGGATTGATCACATTACAGATCCTCCGTTGGATTTTTGTCATGGACATCTAGGTGGATAGCAGGAGCACCCGACCAGATATGGCAGCAGTATTCAATGCACGGGCGGATGGTAGATTTGTATATGTGCAGGATGTTTTCAGACGTGAAAAATTTCTTGGCCCTACACAGAGAACTGATCTTCTTAACAGCAGATTTAGCTATGGATTCTGTATAACCATTCCACTTGATGTCTGTTGTGAGAGTTAAGCCGAGGAGACGCAGTGTTTTGCTTTCAGAGAGACTAGCCTCATCCATGCTAATGGTGTGATATGGGCGATTGTCTGTGGTCGTTAATAGATACCAGCTTCGTTTTGGAAGCATTAAAACTCACGAGCCATTTCTTATCCCAGTCAGCCACGGATCGGAGGTCTTTTTCAAGCTCGGCAGCGAGGTTTGCTTTGTCAGCCTCAGCAGATTTTTGATCGATGCGAGAGTAAACTGCAGTGTCGTCAGCGTATATGCCTACTTGGGATCTTATTACATCTGGGAGATCGTTAATGTAGATAAGGAAAAGCATAGGACCTAGAAGCCTTGAGGCTCTGTTCTATCCATATATTTATCGATAGAATAGAGCCTCAATATATTTTATCGGTATATATATGGATGGATGTGTGTATGTATAAGCACGACATTACTACTGATATAATGCAGGGTATTTAAAAAGTATCGCAACATAAACAAAAATGGTAGACAGTTGACCTCATAAGAGCTGAGTTTTGCATCTAGATCCATTAGATTCTGGAAATGCAAAGCTGAATGTCCCTGTAAATTTACGTACAGGATCTTTCAGAATCTCTCTTTTTCTTACCGAAATTACCACTTCCAATGCAAGCGATTTAAAAATTATAACAATCAACAGAAAACTAGAAAATGTCACTGGTTTTCCATTCGCTAAGATTATCAAATTTTTTGCGTGGGCAGGCTAGCGGTTTTGTCGTAAACTGCATTATTGGGCTTTCATACGTCGAAATCGCCAGGAGAATTCATAATCAAATATTTATTAGAGATTATGTACTATATACACAAAACTAAAGAAGAATAGCCCGCAGCCGGTGTTAAATTTAATCTAATTTTCAGTTATTTTTTTTTCATTTCCCATACAACACCAGTGAGATTTTCTTTCCAATACGATCTTTTCTAGGGAAATAAGAATTATCTTCTTATGTCTCTTAACTTTTATTCTATTCCTAACTTTCATTTTGCCAGTTCCTATTATTTTTATTCCCTCAAGTATTTTTCCTTGTCTATTATCACGAAAATTATTTTGCTATAGTTGAACGTATTTATATTATTTCCAACATTTCGTTTCGCTAATTTTGGATAGCTTAGTTTCGTTTCGTTAATTTTGAATAAACTTGACTCCGTTCATTTTTTATTTATTTATTTCTTTACTCTTTTCTCTTTCACAATATTTCTTGATTCACTCCTCCTGTTTCTCAATTTTATGAATTTGGCATTTTTTATCTTCATTTTGATTTTTTCATATACTATAATTTTTTAAAATTATTTTATTTCAAAATCGGTGGTCCAAACGCCTTCCGAATTATTTATCTCCAGCTTTTCTTTGCGTATAAGATAATAGAATTTTATAGCCACATATATAGAATTTATATAGAATTTATATAGAATTTTAGCCACATTTCGGTTTCATATACAAAGCAACATATGAGCAGACGTCAACGTTAGCCTTACAATTTGTAATAAATTCAGTCAGTGAGTTAAGTGCCATACGTGATACACGCTTGGGTGATCATGTCTTGAAAGAGACATCACTGACTAGGCAGAAGATTATCCCGCAGTAGGTTGCCATTGCTTTCTGCGGAAGACTGGTTACCGACCAAGGCTATAGAACCCAATCTGTCCTGCTATTTAACCCATAACTGGAAGGAATAGACGGATTAATACTTTTCCTGAGGGTATTTGTGCGTAAATGAATGCAATGAATTCAGATGGAATTCGAACTCGGCTCCCCGATTTCTCGTTTAGAGCCGATATCCAGTGCACCACAACGCACATCTTAAATAAAAAATAGGTCCTTGTTTTACCTTTTAATTTTCTAGGGATAGAAAATTAAGAATAAAAATCAAACTTCTTCTTCACTTTTACAAAAAAAAAAAAAAAAATTCACAATAACGTGTGAAATCCTGATTTTGCCCAAACAGAAAAAGGATTGACGAAGTGCTTAAAGAAAAAGTCGAAAACAGATTTCGTAAGTAGGTGTTAACCTGATTTTCTGACCAATGGAAGCGACTTGCAAGACTAAACAGACTTAGCGATCACGTGTGAAAATCTGAATACTATAAAAGGCCCCGGTCAAAGTCAAGACAATCACGGGATAGAAGCAGCAAAGATGACAATGTAACAGGAGAAGCTTTACGGCTTCTGCTCCAATGAACTTAGCTCCCTATATATGAATTTACTCTAGCCACAAGATTAGCAACTAGGTCCCACTTTGTTACTGTGAAACCAATAAAATTTAAATGCTAATTCTACTCCAACAGCTTTTTTTCTCGCACTTCCCGCCTGTGGAATTCCCTTCCGTTCACTTGCTTCCCCGACAGCTACAATCTCCAAGAATTTAAATATAAAGTCAATAGTCATCTCCTATCTCACTAACCTACATCCTCTCTCTCATGCTCCTTTCTCCGTCCACACCACTCTCATCAGTTTTCTTATTCTTCTCTTATCCACTTCCTGATACCCCCTGTATCCTGTTACTCTTTTTCATAACTTTCCTATGTAACTCCTTGCAAAACAGTGACAGTAAAATGCTTTGTTTGGGACGATATGATTATAAAAAAAAAAGAAAAAAAAGGCAAAATGCTTGTTAGATGATGGCCCAGCATGTTCACAAACCTGATTGAAGAGTACATGTTGTTGATGGACATAACTCTGGTGGGTTCTGCCATTGTAGTGGGATAAGAAATTAAGAATTAAAATCAACCTTCTTCACTTTTACAAAAAGAATTCACAATGACATGTGAAATCTTGGTTTTTCCCAAATAGAAAAAGGATTGTCCATGTGTGTGCTTAACGAAAAAGTCAAAACCAGATTTCGCAAGTAGGTGTTAAATAGATTTTTTGACCAATGGGACCGACTTGCAAGACTTGAGGACTTCTCGAGTCAGTGCGAAAATCTAAATACTATAAAAGGCCCCGGTCAGCGTCAATCATAGACTCAGGTGGGAGCAGCGAGAGACACCGCTAAAATGTAACGAGAAAAGCTTCAAGTCAACTCGAACATTCGTCCTGTTTCTCTTTCCTTCTTGTGTGCTGTTTCCTTTTACTTCTTCTCCATCCAAAGACATTCCTACCAAACAAACACATACATATGTACGTACGCATATACTCGTTCAGCAATTACTACTATGAATATTTTCTATAAATCTTGATACCTTTAACTTTCTCATTGAACATTAATTTCTACGAATTATTGTTATTCATTTCTTTCAATAAATTACTAATTTTACATGAAAAATGTATATTTTATTATTACATTATTCCACAATATTCCACACATTCCGCCGATAACCAAACTTCTGATAAAAACCTTCTGATGATAATTCTGCATAAATCTTGTAAGCTGTAGGGAGTTCGGTTAAGTTTGATACAAGGCCGAACCAAGAAACATTCATCCTCCCCTTACGGCTTCACTTCTGTATTAAAAAAATTAAACTTATTCTGACACAAAGGCAGTGGATATGAAACAATACAAGGTTGTTAAGTGGTTAAGGCAAATGTAATCTGGTAGAACAATCTAGTCAGTAGACGTAATCGTCGTATGCAATGTCCTGAGACGTAGGTGCAGTCAGCAAACCTCTGGTGATAGATCTCTAGATCTCACTCACTCACTCGATATTTACTCTTCTCCTCCACTTGAGAGAACTGTGACACAGGGTCTTTTTTAACGTGGGGACCCTGATCGCGTACGTCCAGGTAAACTGGTCAAAAGTTTTACCCATTCCCCACTTACGTTGTAGCTGGGTTCAAAACCGGTTTTAAACAGGTCTTTTAAGTGGTAAGTGGTCATTAGCCTCCCTGCCAAAAGGCCGGGAAGCTCACTCACTCACTCACTCACTCGATATTTACTCTTTTCCCCCACTTGAAAAAATGTGTCACAAGGTCTTTTTTTAACGTGGGGACCCTGAGCGTGTACGCCCAGGTAAAGTGGTCAAAATTTTACCCATCACCCGCTTACGCGGTAACTGGGTTCAAAACCGGTTTTAAACTGGTCTTATCTGGTCTTGAGTGGTAAGTGGTCATTAGCCTTCCAGCCAAAAAGCTCAGAAGCCTAGATTAAATTTTTAAAACTATTTTGAAATTATAAATTTTAATTAAAATTTTGTTTTTGTATTTAATGTTTGAACACTTTTGAAATCATCAATTTTTAAGCTATATTTGTTAGCATTATTAAAATTTTTAGTTGTTTTCAGATAAAAAATTATATCGAATTTTGGCACTGTTGAAATTATAATTTCAAAAATCAATTTTTTTTTATAAAGTTTTTAGAACTCTTTTGAAATTTTAGATTTTAAATAAAAGTTTATTGTTTTTTCTTAATCTTTGGTCACACCTTTGAAACTATGAATTTGACGTCAATGTTTGTTTTCTCATTATGAAACTATTTTGAAGTTATATATATCAAATACAAAGTTCATTTGTTTTTTATCACATTTTTTTAAATTTTTAAATTTATAAATTCTAAATCAATATTTGTTAATTTTTATTAAATTTTTGACACTCTTTTGAATGTATGAATTTTAAATCAAAGTTTGTTTTTTATTTCATTTTTATGAATGTGATTTGCATGATTAAGTGTGAGTCATTAATGATAAATCATTATTTAACTTTTTTTCATTCCCGTAGTGCAGGTCGGCTGAAGTGTAAAAGTGTAGCCAGACTATACGCTAAGCTGTTAATGACTTGAGTTTGAGTTTTGTTTAAAGGCATATCAACCTCTGTGGGTTATTTAAGGTATTTTTTAATGTTCGGTTATAGTGAAAAGGTTGATCTAGTCAGATTTTGATTAAAAATTTATTTTTATTTATTTTAGAAAACGGAAGATGTCTACTAGTTTTGCATTCAAAAATGAATTACTGGTAATAATTGTTTTTTTTATTCAAAAATGTATTATAGCAATATCTTTCTCCTTCAAAAATGTATTGTTAGCAATATTTTTCCTTCAAAAATGTATATTTTTCTATAAAAGTTTATTTTTATGTATATATTTCTATAAAAGTCTATTTTTATACTTTCATAGTGTTTTAACCCCAGTTTGGGGGTTAACTATTTGCCCATAGCTGGGGCCCTAACAGGTGCTACCACTCCGAGTCAGGGTAGACCTGGGAACAACAGCAATTAAGAGGTGGTTTCATGCTTCTCACAACCTCCCAATCAGAGGCCTTGCTGCCGGATGCAGTTTACCGTCATGCTCAAGATCATTTAATCACTTGGCAGTCTAGACACTAAAGTAGTATCAAATAAGATTCCTGACTAAAATTTACATATAAACATATTTTGAAATGTGATATTTCAGTGCGGTTTCTATAATTCGTCAGAGAAAATAATAACTTCTCCCGTTGTCATCTGTTAAAACGTGACAACTTTTCATTTAAAACTTTTTAAATGTTTTCAATTACATCGAAGGATTTTGCCATTGAGACATCTAATTTTAGAGAACTTTGGAAAAGAAAATCGAAAAACAAAAGAAAGGCAGGAATTATTTCTTCGGGAAGTTGATAGTTATGACATTGGTGTATGTCGTCTCCATGAAAAAAGGACAGCACAGGTTAATAGCTTTGGAAACACACAATGAATATATAATGGAAATGGGTTTTTCTCGTCGATACCAAAATGGAAGAATAACATCTACAGACATTGGACAAACAACCATAGTATACTGATTGGACAACAAGAACTGTCAAAAGATTCCATCATTACCCGAAAAAAAAACTTTGAAGAATTTGTTGAATTCTCGTTGCTTTTATGAGCCAGCAGAGTCAGGCAGTTAAGTGCGAACGTGATACACACTTTGGGTGATCATGTCTCGAAAGAGACATGACTGACTGGGCAGAAGATTATCCCGCATTAGGTTGCCATTGCTTTCTGCGGTAGACTGGTTGCCAGCCAAAGCTATAGAACCCAATCTGTCCTGCCATTTAACTCATAGCTGAAGGGGAAAGAGATGTATTATATTATTAAGTAGTAATTAGTGGGAGATCAGTTTATTACTTCATAAAAATTAAAAACCGATCTCCTACTTTATGACCACTAGAATTTTTAATTGTTTTCAGCTATTATGTTTAGTCAGGCAGTTAAGTTCCATAAATGATACACACTTGGGCGATCATGTCTCGAAAGAAACATGACTGACTGGGCAGAAGATTATCCTGCAGTAGGTTGCCATTGCTTTCTCCGGTAGACTGGTTGCCAGTCAAGGCTATAGAACCCAATCTGTCCTATTATTTGACTCATAGCTAGAGGGAAAAGAGATGTATTATATTATTATGTAATAATTATTGGTGGGTCAGTTTATTACTTCATAACAATAGAAAACCGATCCCCTACTTTATGACCACTAGAATTTTTAATTATGTTTTCAACTATTATGTTCAGTCAGCTAAGTGCCATAAGTGATACACGCTTAGGCGATCATGTCTCGAAAGAAACATGACTGACTGGGCAGAAGATTATCCCGCAGTCGGTTGCCATTGCTTTCTGCGATAGACTGGTTGCCAGCCAAGGCTATCTATAGAACCCAATCTGTCCTGTTATTTAACCCATAACTGGAAGGAATGGGTGGATTAATACCTTTTCCAAGGGTATTTGCGCGTAAGTGAATGCAACGAAATCAACTGGCATTCGAACTCGGCTCTCCCGATATCTCGTTCTGAGCCGATATTCACTGCACCACAACGCACATCCCAGCAGAGTACAGGTGATAAAAAATGGCAATTAATGTTGAATTTAAACTTATGAAGATTGTAGCTAACAGCCTAAGCTAGCAAATGGTAAGGAGTTCTACAAACAAAAGGTGCAAGAAAAAACTGTTAGAGTAGAAGAGGAGGTTACATTTAACTAGTTCGACGGTAAAAAGATAGGACCTTGATTCTAATCTAGTAGAACGAGTAAATACATGTAGTCGGGGATCCAGGAAAAAAGTTAGTCAGAGCAGTTGCCATGAAAATACTTCTAGAAAAGACAGAGGGAAGCCACATCACGTTGGTGAGAAAGTGACTGAAGTCGGGCTGCTAAGTTCGGATCGATTATATTGCAGATTCTCCTTTGGATTTTGCCGATAGCCTCAAGATAAATAGCAGGAGCATTTGTTGCAGAAGATGAGACATTATACTGATTTGTAGTGTGCCTTCACTTTAAAATAGACTTGATGATATTTTCCATTTGATTTGGGTGTGGATTTTTAATTTAAAATATTTTAAACACTAATGATAATGTTAATATTAACACTTTCCTTATAAGGAAACATTTTGCATGCATCCATCCGGTGGGCAGCCAGTGCCACTGTCGTTTTAAATTCATAAAATCTTTCTGATAAAACAATTTTGAAGAAAATAGGTTACTCAAGCTTTTATCTAGTATTGATGGGGTTTCTTTCCTAACTTTTTGTTTGAAGTGGTGTGGAAGGTCAGTAAGTTGTCCTTATATTCTCAAGTTGAATATACTATCCATTTGTTGTTGCTATTGTTGAAAGTCATCAAATGATGGGGTATCTGTTATTTGCTACAATTCTTTGTTTGCGATAATGTAATGCCTGCCCAAAAGATTCCGAGAAGGATTGTCCTTGAAAAGACGGACAAGGCTCTCTCCCTCAAAGCCATTTTCATCATTGGTCCGAGAAATCAGCTATATATACACTTATTATTAGGCCAACCCAATGTTTTAAACACCTCAGTGTTTTAAAAATGATGTATTCATACTATTTTTTAGTATTTATTGCCAAGCGAATATTTTTAAATGAAAATAGAATAGTTCTTTTGTTAATATTGCACAATAACATGTGCATCAAATGAATTTATAAATATTTAATTATTATCTGAAAGATTAAATAATGAAGAAAATTTAGGGTGATTCGAACGAGTTTATCTTTGCTTCCTTGCTTTCTAAAATCTTAACATAAGAACCATTCTATTTTCATTTGGCAATAAATATTAAAACATTATGAAATACATCATTTCTTTTACAAAAACTGAGGTGGCCTAATAATTATTGCCGGTAGTATATATATATATATTTAAATGCTGTTGTGATGCGGCATACATAGGACGTACCGATCTGAGGTTGGAGACGCGGGTTTCACAACCCGTCCCCGCTAATATACAGTGGCTCTCTCAGACCTATAAGAACAACACAATCTATTCTGGATTCAGCTATTGGCCGACATCTTTTGGACAATCAAGTGTGTGCCTCGGCATATGAGGACAGCTGGTTTACTGTCTTGCACAGCGCTCGGTCTACACATCATCTACGTATTTTGGAAGCAATTTGCTTGAAAATTCAACAGCGAGCCTGTGCAGACAGAAAGAGCGGTTTTTACGCTCCTTACAATTGCTGATGAGTCTGTGAGTGTATCATTTTTTTACTTTTAAACACTCTTGTGTACATCCCCCTTACATTTTATGTGTTTTTTTCAATAAATTTATTTTTAAACGAGTTCCATCATCTCCCAGCATTGTAAGTAATTTAATTTATTTTGCCTTGTCCTTTTCCTTAATTCCCTTAAAATTAAAGCCAATGAGAACCCTTGATAAGAGTTGGCCGAAAGGTTCCTCGGGTTTAAACAATATGACGTCTGTTCTTTTTAAAGCCATATATATATATATATATATATATATATATATATATATATATATATATATACGTAAGTAACAATTTAGATATTTCTGAATGGTTTGGCGCCATGAATCACATTGATATATGAAAATCTCGATCTGACGTGTCTAAGAACATGATTTGAGTTTTCATATTAATGCTTTGGTTTTGTATCAATTGGCGGTATTGGGTAAAACTATCTCTAGCGCAGCCTATTCAACGTTCAATTACCTAGTTTCTTATGCTAAAGCTGTTAAACTCAGTACCGCCGTCACACAATTACTTCAGCTAATGCAGATATATTATTATTTAATTTCCTGCTGTTGTTTTGCCCAAGATTTATGGACATCAGTTTAAACTTTTTCTTACCCTTTTATTTTGAAGGACTTAGATGTTATACCTGGGTAATCTTTTGCGGTGTATGTGAGCGGATACGAGCACTTTTGTTGGCTGGTGTAGTCAGTTTAGATACAATATCCAAAGTAAGAGATGTATACTGCGACATCTGTGACAAACTGACTTAAACATAAGTCCGCGATGATGAAGTTAATCATTTTTGCTACGTTGTGGTACAGTGGATATCGGCTCGGAACGAGAAGCCGGGGAATCGAGTTTGAATTCCAGTTGAATCCATTGTTTTCACTTACGTGCAAATACCCTGGGGAAAGGTATTAATCCGTCTCTTCCTTCCAGTTATGGGTTAAATAGCAGGACAGATTGGGTTCTATAGCCTTGGTCGGCAACCAGTCTACCGCAGAAAGCAATGGCAACCTACTGCGGGATAATCTTCTGCCCAGTCAGTCATGTCTCTTTCGAGATATGATCGCCCAAGCGTGTATCACGTATGGCACTTAACTGACTGACTGAATATAATAATTGAACATATGATTAAGGCCTCTACTGGACATAAAGTGAGGGATCAGTTTTATATTGTTATGAAGTAATAAACTGATCCCCCACTAATTACTACTTAATAATATAATACATCTCTTCCCCCTCTGGCTATGAGTCAAATAACAGGACAGATGGGATTCTATAGCCTTGGTCGGCAACCAGTCTACCGCAGAAAGCAATGGCAACCTACTGCGGGATAATCTTCTGCCCAGTCAGTCATGTCTCTTTCGAGATATGATCGCCCAAGCGTGTATCACGTATGGCACATAACTGACTGACAATATGAGCCATGTCATGTGATGCGATGTTTCATGGGGTGGTCGAACCATGAATGAAGAATAGAATACTTTCCTGAGTAACAAACGTTTAACAAGAGTTTTCGCTTGCTGTTTGAAGTTTTTGTCGACTTTTTTGAGTTTTTTGAGTTTTGTATAAACCCAGACCTTTTTTTACTCTCGTGTAAAGCAGACTCGTGTCTACTCTTTGGACGCTAATACAAACTAGATTAATATCTATCATAAAATGTAAGGGGGATGTACATCTATCAGAGCCACCAGGGATAGAGAGACGTGGAAAGCCATGATCACCTACGTCCTGAAAGGACAGGGCACATAGAAAAGAAAATATATGCCAACTGTTTATAAAAGAATTATAGTGTGGACATAAAGTGGGGGATCAAATCTATATTATAACCAATATATAAACTGATCCCTCATTTTGTGGCCATGTTAGTTTCTATACATTTATATTCTAGATTTATGGGCTTGAGCTAGTGGATAGCAGAGCGGGGTTTGGGTGGTGTAACAGGAGAAAGCGTTCTAAGAGCCATCAGGGATAGGGAGACGTGCAAAGCAATGACCGCCTACGTCCTGAAAGGACAGGGCACATAGAAGATGAAATACAAATGTTTTATTTATTTTTATCTAGTTTATCGGAGATATCTTTCGCTTTTCCAATGCCTCTTTGAATTGTGGTGTCACATATTTTTCCTTTGTTATATGAATTCAATTTAAACATCTGTACATGTTTGATTCTGTTGTGGAGTAGTTCTCGCACTAAAAGTTATAACCGTGCTATGTTCGTTGCTAATTGACTTACCATACCCTAAATGTTAGGAACTTGGTAATCTTCCACTGAAAATCTGAGTCCTTAGTATTCGGCTAACTGCCGACTAATATCAACTGCCTAGTAGTTCTACTGAACTCCAATAAAACTCTAAAGAACTTCTAAGAACTCCTATGAGCTTCCCAAGAACTTCTCAAAAACATCTCGAGTTATCTTCTTGTTAACTCTCATTAATATAGGAGGGAGAGTCCACTATCTGAGGAATAGGTGTGTTTAACATTTTTTCTTATTCACCCTATTTGTCTATACTTCTTAGATTAGGTAGTATTTACATTATTTCCATTGTTCGAAATTCCTAGCACCTGAAGAAGGCTGGAGCGTACAACGACCGAAACGTCGTGAACATGGCAAAAAAGATAAGGCTAACAGTCCAAACAATGTAAATAATGTTCTAATTCATAGTTTGCACAATGGGCCTATTCGTTTTCTTACTACCATACATTCTAGTGTTTGTATTACGTTAATAAAAGAACTAGTTTTCATTATTTACATTGTTTGGACTGTTGTCTTCATTTTTATTGCCATGTTTAAAACGTTTCGGTTTTTGGACATTCCGGCCTTCTTCAGGGGATAAGAATTTTGAACCAAACCCTTTATTTCGATCACTGTGGTAGATTGTTCTCGTTTCATGGGTGATGGCACTTCCGAATGTCATGTAGTTACCATCCTTGAACTCAATTCTTTATTTTTTGTTCTTTACTGTTGTAGTCAGGTTCTTGGAATTTCAAACCGAACCCTTTGTTTCGAGCACTGGGCTATATAATTTTCGTTTCATATACCAGGATAGGTCGGCTGTCATGAATATCTCTACCTTTAACTCAACTCCATAAGTTATTTGCTCACCACTGTTGTAGCCAGGAACTGAACTCACAACTCTTTGAGTCAAGTCAATGGAACTAACCAACACTTTAACTCAACTCTCTAAGTTATTTGTTCACCACTACTGTAGCCAGGTATTGAACTCGCAACTCTTTGGGTCAAATCAATGGAACTAACGAACACTTTAAGTCAACTCTCTAAGTTACTTATTCACCACTGCTGTAGCCTGGTATTGAACTCACAACACTTTGGGTCAAGTCACTGCAACTAACCAACACTTTAATTCAACTCTATAAGTTATTTGTTCACCTCTGCTGTAGCCAGATATTGAACTCACAACTCTTTGGGTCAAATCACTGGAATTAACCAACCCTTTAACTCAACTCTCTAAGTTATATGTTCACCACTACTGTAGCCAAGTATTGAACTCACAACTCTTTGGGTTAAGTCACTGGAAATACCCATCGTGTATAGCCACTGGGTCATGTGTCCTTGAAGAAAGCTGGAGCGTATAACGGCCGATGCGTCGAAAACTTTGAAATAAAGGTGAGGACAACACTCCGAACAATATAATTAATGTAAACACTACCTCATTTCAGAAGTATAGACAAATAAATGGTTCTTTTAAAATTTCCTAGCACCGGAAAAAGGCCGGAGCTTACAAACGGTTGAAACGTCGTAAAGATGGCAATAAAGATGTATACAACACTCCGAACAATGTAAATAATGTAAATACTACCTCATTTTAGAATTGTAGACAAATAAAGGTTTGTGTTCAAAATTCCCAGCACCTGAAGAAGGCCAAAGCGTACAAACTGCCGAAACATCGTACACAGGCAATAAAGATGAGGACAACAGTCAGAACATTGTAAATAATGTAAATACTACCTCCTCGCAGATGTATAAAAAAGAGCTCTTTTTATTTATTTTTTTCACAAAGTAACTAAACAATTTCTCCTTCACGACTAAATCGCTCGTAATTTTTGTATTGATCTTTTATTCACAGTTAGTTTAAAAGTTCTAAGAAAAGGTTATAGATTATTTTAAGCCTCGACAATTTCGAAAAGGATCGACATTATTGAAGAAAATCGTAACTCTCTTCACTTCGCCATTTGAAGTAGAGACGTGCTTACCACATATTGAATGGTCAAGTTCGTGGCCTTTTATTCTTCACATTGGCCGAGTATTGCATTATCGATGGCGGGAAATCGATAACAGAACTAAAGTGACAGTTTTACCGTTAACCCTGACGATAATAACAGTGATATGATTGTGTAAATCTTGACGGTTAACTGAGAATAATAATAGACTTTCAGCAAATATCGTCCGAAATAAATTTGGTCAGAATAATAGATGCCTGAGGCGACGAGGCTAACAGAGCTGATCGGACCGATAAGTCCTTCAGTTTACAAGTAGCCAACACTAGTTTTTCTTCCGGAGGATGGAGATCGCAAGCCCCGTCCTTTACAGTCCGCTGTCTTTATGTGTAACAGGGCGAGAAGAGTGGATTGCACTTCTTTTTCTATGTTTCGTTTTCCTTCGAGACACAGGCTCTTTACAAATTTCTATCCTTTTTAGTTCTTCGTAATTTTTTTAACTATACCTTCGACGCAATGTTTCGCCATCCATTCACACAAGTCACGGAATGTGCAACACTAAGATCCGATGGAATATTGGCATGGTCAAGGATGCATTCTAAAAACTGAGTAGTGTATTAAGAGATAAGAAAATTTCGCTGGAAACCAAGAAGAGAGTACCGGGTTGTTATGTGAAGTCTGTCCTTCAATATGGCAGCGAATGTTGGAGAATCTCATCAAAGATAAAGAGACCGAAACGGGCAGGATATGTAACGACGAGATTTTGGTGAGGATGGAAACGAAAAGGAAACGAAAAGGCAAAGACTGATGTACATTTTATGTGCGTTGTAATGCAGTGGATATCGATTTGGAACGACAAATCGGAAGGCCGAGTTCGAATTCTGATTGAATTCATTGCATTCACTTACGTACAAATACCATTGGAAAAGGTATTAATTCGTCCCGCCCATCCAGTTATGGGTTAAATGATAGGACAGATCGGGTTCTATGGCCTTGGCTGGCAACCAGTCTATCGCAAAAAGCAATGGCAACCTACTGCGGGATAATCTTCTGCCCAGTCAGTCATGTCTCTTTCGAGACATGATCGCCCAAAGCGTGTATCACTTATGACACTTAACTGACTGACTGAATATAATAGTTGGAATCATGATTAAGGCTTCTAATGGTCATAAAGTGGGGGATCTGTTTTCTATTGTTATGAAGTAACAAACTGGTCCCCCACTAATTACTACTTAATCATATAATATATCTCTTTCTCTTCTAGCCATGAGTCAAATAACAGGACATATTGGGTTCTATAGCCTTAGCTGGCAACCAGTCCGCCGCAGAAAGCAACGGCAACCTACTGCGGGATAATCTTCTGCCCAGTCAGTCATGTCTCTTTCGAGACATGATCGCCCAAAGCGTGTATGACATTTAAATGACTGAATGAAGAAGAAGGGTTTGGAGAACTTGATGCTCACATGAGGGATTGAAGAGAAGCGAGACAAGGGAAAGCAACGCCTGACATACTTGATAGACTTGAGCAGACGGATGGTAGAGCGGGGATTGAGTAGAATAACAGGAGAATGGATATTAAGAGTGACAGGGAGATGTGGAAGATCATGATCACCTACGATCTGTGGGACACGATGCACAGAAGAAGAAATTGGCTTGCTACTTTTCCCTGTACCATGTGTCTTCGATCATTCCTGAAAGTATCAAATTCTCTTTGCCTTCTTTTCTCATTACGCGTCCTAGAAATTTCGAATGTCTCTTTCCGATTTTGAATATAAGCGTCCTTTTTATTTCCGTTTTTCTTAAGAATTCTTTTTGTACGTGCTCTAGTATATTTGACATCATTCTCTCGTGCCATCTTTATCATGTCTTAAGTCTTCTCTTTATCAGTGAGAAGATTGTGTAGCATTCACTGCCATATAAAGAAGATATGTCTTTTTAATTGCTATTCTAGATTTTTAACGTCACTCCAAGCAAGGCAATAATGCCACTAAGACACAAGGTGCTATGAGTGTGAAAAAATAACAAACAGAGAGAGATTATTAAGGAGCGGAGAAAATAAATGAGCAAAAAAAATAGAAAATGGTAGATAAAAATTTACGTTTATGAAGATTAAAATCGACTTGAAATCATGAAGCCAGTAAAGAGTTTCCACAAGAAGGAAGTGTGAAAAAAAAAAACTGTTAGAATAGAACTTACGGCAGAACTTACGGCAGCTTCTACTTCATGAGCTAACCGTAATCTTGAAGGGTTAAACATATTTATGAATTAAAGGAGATGATGACCTAACAACAGTTTAACTTGTGATTAAACATAAACAGTCAAAAAGATTTCTCAGCCAGTGAATCATTTTCTTCAAATATTTTAACTTGTGCGATAAATTCTCAAGAACATATCGATAAGCCAGATCTAAGTTGTAACTATGAAATCAAGTATGGCAGAACCTGTATGGATACAAAATATAGAGTATTACAAACATTGAAATAATGTTAATACAGTTGCCCGACAATATTTTTCGGACACTTTAGTATTCGACTTTCCGAGTACCATAGAGTGGCGAAATTCCTTCAATAGAATAGCATAAACATATAAAGACAATACCTGTAATAAAAATGGAAGAAAATCGATTAGGTAAGGAAAAATATTTATTTTTCATCATTTTTTACAAAACACAAGCGACATTATTTTTCGGACATCGTTGAAAAACTGTTAATAGTCTGTAATATCATCTTTCTTCTCAATAACTTTTATCAATCTCTCTTCATAATGATCAAACATATACACAATAACATCTCTACGTGTTTCTATTAGTTGTTTTTTGGCATCTAGTATCCGTTCCCATAGTTGAGCCTCTTTCGTTATTACAGGTCCATCATAGACAAGTTGCGCAAGCATTTCCCAAACATTTTCTATTAAATTTAGATCTGGGCTTTTTGCAGGCCATTCCAAAGTAGTCATATTCACTTTAGCCATCCATTCTTTCATGAGTTTTGACACATGGATGCTGCAATTGTCTTGCTGTAGAACGAAATCATTCCCTATCTCTCTTCTTATCCTTGGTAGGGCTTTCTCGTCCGGCAACTGTTTGTAGCTTTTGCTGTTCTGTCGTCCTTTCAGCCACTCCAACCATATATTTCCATTAGCAAAGATCATACCCCAAACCATAACTCCTCCTCCTCCCATCTGTTCAGTACAGCAGGCTCACCCCTTCTCGACCAAGTACACCATCAAACTGGAAACGCTTCTCATCAGTAAATATAACCTTCTTAAAGTCAACATGCTTTGTTAACCACCTTTTAGCACACTCCAGTCTTGCTCCTTTGTGTTTCTTTGTTAGTGTAATTTTTTTCTTAGCCTTTGCATACTTCAAACCAATCCTATGCAGCGTTCTTTGTACTGTTCGGACGTTTACATCCAATTCACATTTCTCCTTCACTTTTCTTGCTGTAACTTATTCTCCAGATGTCAAAAGCCATGTCACAGTCCTCTTCATTCTCCTTTCAGTCCTCTTGCCAATTGATCTTTTCCGTCCTCTCTTCTTTTTCCGCTCGGAGTTTGTCTTCAGCATGTATTCGACCGTCGATTTCGACAGCTTCAAATCCATGGCGATCCTTCTAATGCTGAGGCCATCATCCCGCTTCTTTCGTGCCAAACAAACGACTTCTTTTGAATGCATTTTACCTCATTAAACTTAATTGTTTTGCCAGTAAAATAGAACAGATAATTGATTCTAATGATGACAGCTAAGTGTACAAGCAGAAAAGTTGCATACAGCAACATATACATGAACTTAGCTCTTAATAAAATTGGATTTTTTGTCATGTCCGAAAAATAGTGTCGCGCAAGTTTTCGCAAAATTACAAAAAACTAAAATTATCAAAGCCAAACTAAAAAAAATGATTACACTAGTAGTGGATTTTCACTCCTCAACTACGTACTTACAATCTCAAAAGTTTTTGGCATTAGTAACCACCTGAAGTCCTTTTTTCAAAGTTTTTTCCGAAAAATATTTTCGGGCCCCTGTAGGTAATGGACATAAGTGGAGAAAGTGCTGAGTAATGAGACTGTTTCTACGAATCTGCTAAAACATTCTCCCTGAAAGTATAGTAAGGCATCGTCTATAAATCTTAAGTAAAAATAAAGCAGACATGATGGTAAGGTGTTGCGATGGTATGAAATCTGACTAGTTTAATTAACTTGCTATGCTTAGTGCATGTGTCGGGGGGATTTTTTGTTGTTGTTTTTTTTTTTGCTTTAGACCGACAACCAAAACGCATCATGTGATATTTTTGAATATTTCTTTTTATAATCGTTTCGCCCCATACAAGGCAGAACTGCTACTGGCGCGCAAGGGGCTACATAAAGGGCTACATAAGGGGAGAGCGAAGAGAAAGAGGAACCGGTTACATGGGGTGTCGGAGAATGGGTAAGAGAGGGATGGAAAACTGGCGTGGAGAAAACTGCGTGAGAGTAGAACGAAAAGAGAGAAAAACAAGATACAAGGGGTGGAGATATGGGGAAAGAAAGGATAGGATTCAAGGAGATAAGAGATGGCAATTGAGGTCGCATTTAAACTCTTGGAGATTGTAGCTATTATGGAAACAAGTATACGGAAGAGAATTCCATAGGCGGTAAGTGCGAGAAAAGAAGCTGATGGAGTAGAAGTGGCGGCTACATTTGATTGTTTTGACTGTAAAAGGGTGGGACCTAACTGCTCGTGCGGCATGATTGTACTGGGTTGACCCTACTTTTTGAGGCTGTATGTACATAACTTTTAAAATCTGTAGACGACATCTGCTAAAACTTTGAGATAACAAATAACACGGGTATAAAAATAGAAGTTTAATGTGAGTGAGAAAAAATATTATTTTTGCGTTGCAAATGAGGTTCGGTCCGTGGTTTTTTGGTGTCACTTTGCAATCAAAACAAAACTTGTCTTTAGGGAAAACAGTTTTTTTTTTTTTTTTTGCAATCAACCTGAGGATTAAGGTAGTTAGAAAGGAAGAAATCACGACAGGTGGTATTCGATCATTTTTGTTGGTAGAAGCAACTGACATCTTTATCGAAATATTTTAAAGTCACGATATGGAAATTTCGTTTTTTTGCAAACTGACCGGGGGGTGGATGCGCGTGAGTAACGGGATCGGGAGTGTAAGATATTAAACGGAGCCTTTGGAAGTGAATGCAAAAATTAAATTTCATTAAATAAAAATAGACTAAATCGGAAAAAAGAAAAGAAAGAAAAAAGAAAGAAAGAAAAAGACAAAAAGAAAGAAAACTCAAATAAAAAGGAAGATGATAATGAGTACAAGAAGAAAGAAGAAATAAGGAACAAAGAGGAGAAAAAAGAAAGAAAGAAAGAAAGAAAGAAAGAAAGTTCAAGGGAAAATAAAAAATAAAATAATGAATAAAAAGAAAGGAAAAAATTAAAAGGAGAAAGAAGACAACAAAAAGATAGAAAAATAAATAAGAGAAAGAAAAAGACAAAAAGAAAGAAAAACCAAATAAAAAAGAAGATGGTAATGAGTACAAGAAGAAAGAAGAAATAAGGAACAAGGAGGAGGAGGAAAGAAAGAAAGAAAGAAAGAAAGAAAGAAAGAAAGAAAGAAAGAAAGAAAGAAAGTTCAAGGGAAAATAAAAAATAAAATAATGAATAAAAAGAAAGGAAAAAATTAAAAGGAGAAAGAAGACAACAAAAAGATAGAAAAATAAATAAGAGAAAGAAAAAGATAAAAAAGACGATTAAGAAAGAAATAATTCAATAAAAAGAAAGAAAGAAAGAAAGAAAGAAAACATAACTAAAAGAAAAAAAAAAGAAAAATTAAGATTGGACTGGGGTAAGAAATGGCTCCTGAATTTTAATGCTTCCAAACCGAATCTGCTATCTATTAACCATCACAGACAATTGCTTCTCCCGTCCCCATTAGCATGGATCAGGCTAGTCTCGTTGAAAGCAAAACACTGAATGACTATATCGGATCTATAGCTAAATCCGCTTCTAAGAAGGTTGGTTCTCTGTGTAGGGCCAGGAAGTGGTTCCCGTTTGAAACCACCCTGCACATATATAAATCTACGATCCACCCGTGCATTGAATACTGCTCTTGTTAACCACCTCGGGGTCCTTGTCAAAATCCAACGGAGAATCTGTAATGTGATCGATCCCGACTTAGCAGCTAGCATACAGTAACTTTGTCACTGGCTTCAATGTGGCTTCCCTGTGTCTCTTCCACAAATACTTTCACGGCTTTTGCTCTGAAGAACTTAGCTCGCTGGTACCCCTTATATATGAATTTACTCGAACCACAAGATTGGCAACTAGGTTCCACCCTTTTACTGTGGAACCAATAAATTGTAAACACAAATTCTACTCCAGCAGCTTCTTTTCTCGCGCTACCCGCCTGTGGCATTCCCTTCCGTTTACTTGCTTCCCCGACAGCTACAATCTTCAAGAATTCAAATGTAAAGACAATAGTCACCTCTATCTCAATACCTTTCATCCTCTTTCTCTCATGCTCCTTTCTCCGTCGACCTCTCTCTCTCTCATCAGTATTCTCATCCTTCTCTTACCCTCTTTCTGACACTCCCGGTAACCTGTCACTCTTTTTCATAACTTTCCTTCTATGTAAGCCTCTGCACAGCAGTAGCAATAAAATGCCTTAATTGGTGTGATATGATTATAAAAAAAAGAAAAGAACAAAGGACAAAAGAACAAATAATTTTTAAGAAAATTATTTCGAAAAGAAAAGATTAGAAAGTGTAATCTTAAGACAAGTCCTGGCTATGAGTACATCCGGCAGCAAGGCCTCTGATTTGTGATGAGCATAGAATCATGTCTTAATTGCTGTTGTTCCCAGGTCCACCATGACCCGAAGTGGTAGCACCTGTTAGGGTCCCAGCTATGAGCAAATAGTAAACCCCCAAACTGGGTTCAAAAAACGCTATGAAAATATAAAAATACACTTTTATAGAAAAATATACATTCTTGAATAAAAAAAAAATGACCATAACATATTTTTGAAGGAAGAAATTGCCGTAATACATTTTTAATACAAAACTAGAAGACATCTTCACTTTTCTAAAATAAAAAATACAAAAACATTTTCATCAAAATCTGATTGAATCAACCTTCTTACTATAACCAAACATATAAAAAAAGTGTATCTAAAAACCTCACCTTTTTGGTATTAAATAACTCACAGACGTTGATGTGACATTTAACAAAACTCAAACTCAATTCTGAAAAGGAAAATAAATGTCAGTAAGGAAGTAAAGAAAAGAGAGAGAGAGAGAGAGAGAGAGAGAGGTCAGGATCGACTACATTTCAGATTCTTCTTTGGATTTTGTTGAGAACCTCAAGGTGAATAGCAGGGGCACTCCACCCATGAAAGTATTTATAGAGGAGACAGAGGGAAGCCATATATTGTCGGTGAGAGAGGGACTGGAGTCAAATCGCCAGGTCACTATTGACTGCATTGCAGATTCTTCTTTGGATTTTGTCGAGAACCCCAAGATGAATAGCAGAGGCACTCAAACCATGAAAGTATTTATAGAGGAGACAGGGGGAAGACATATCTTGTCGATGAGAGAGGGACTGGAGTCAAGTCGCATGTCACTATTGACTGCAGAGGTGCCCGACCAGATATGACAGAAGTATATGTTGATAATGCACGGGCGGATGGTAAATTTGTAAATGTGCATGATAGATTTAGAAGAGAAAAACTTCCTGACACGACACAGGGTCCTACCTTCTTAGCAGTAGATTTAGCTATTAATTTAATGTAGTCGTTTCAATTGAGTTCAGCTGATAGAGTGAGGCCGAGGAGGCGCAGTGTATTGCACTCAGAGAGACAAGCGTGATTCATGCTGATGGCGGGTAAGAAAGATTGTCTATAGTGGTTAAAGGATAGCAACTTCGTTTCCGAAGCATTAAGATTTACAAACCATTTCTTACCCGAGTCCACCACTGACTGGAGGTCCTTTTCGAGAGCAGCAACAAGGTTGGTTTTGTCAGCATCGGTAGATTTCTTAGCGAGGAGGGAGTAAATGGTGGTGTCGTCAGCGTAAATGCCTACTTGGGATCTGATTACATCAGGGAGATCGTTGATGAAAATCAGAAAAGGCGTAGGACTTAGGATGGATCCTTGAGGGACACCCACATTTGTATGATAGAATCTGGAAGCATGCCCGTTCAATATGAGATTCATTACGCGATTAGATGGGAACGATTTGATTAAGTCAAGGAAGCGTCCAGATATACAAAAGCGGTGTAAATGTTAGAGCCACGTTTGCACCGCTTTCGTTCAAGAGGCAGTATGTCATTTTTGTTACAAGAAGAAATATGTCTGTTTTGTCAGAATACAGCTTGTAAATAGTGGGAAGACATGTAATTGGTCTGTAGTTTCATGGGACATTTTTGTCACCATTCTTGGGTACTAGGAAGGTAATTCCTTTAATTACCCATGCCGGAATTATAATAGGTTCATTTAGGGAACAAGAAATCTCAAAGAAACCAGCTTTAAAACTGGGCTGCAAGAACGTCTTGACTATGCTGACCGGCCTATCTGAAGACCCCCCAGGTTATCAGCGACTTCATGAAAACTGCAGTTATTAATGACGAGCTCAAGAGGCTTCATGTGGACATTGCTACACTGCAGAATACACGTCTCGTAGACTCTGGATCATCGAAGGAGAGGGACTACATACGTTCATCTGGTAAAGAAAGAGCTCGCACGAACCTCGCCAACACGGTGTGAGCTTCACAGTTAGGAGCAGCCTCCTGAATGTGGTTGAACCAGATAGTAACAGTTCTCAAAGACTTCTCACTCTCCGCCTCAACACCACAGCAGGTCTCGTTACTCTCGTCAGCGTATATATGCCCCGACACTCTCTTCCAAACTGGACTCCAAGAACGAGTTCTGTGACAAGCTTTTAGCCATCAGCAGCATCCCAGAAAAGGAAGAGCTTGATCTCTTAGTCGAATTCAATGCCAGAGTGGGTTCTGATCGCGACTCGTGGCCCTCGTGCCTCGGACAGTTTGTTGTCGGCAAGACGAAAAATAATGGCCAGAGACGACTCAAGTTATGTACATACCACAGCCTGTGTATAGCGAAATCTTTCTTCAAAACCAAACCCCAGCACAAGATCTCTTGGCGACACCCACGCTCAGAGCACTGATACTAGTTAGATTTAATCATTACACTCGCTCTTATCACAGCGCAGGTTGTGATGTGTGCTACAAAATCAAGCTCCAGGTTACATCATGGCAAGAAGAAAAAGAATCATTGCATTGATGTCAGCAAGATTAGACAACTAAACCTTGTGGAGCAGTTTGCTGAGAGATTTTGAGTGTGTACTGAAAACCTCACAAATCGGAAACACTGCGACAGAGAAGTGGGCTACTTTACAGGACACCATGCACCGCTCTGCTTTGGCCACCTTTGTAAGAAAGACCTCGAAGTCATATAACTGGTTTGAGTCAAAGTCCACCGAGATGACTCCCGTCATTAAAACCAAGCCCGCCGCTCTAGCGGAGTGCAAGCGGTCACCCAACAAGTGAAAAGTAAAGATTCTTCGGGCTGCCAGAAGCAAAGCTCAACAGACTGCCAGACACTGCACCAATTAGTACGGCACAGAACTCAGGGAAAAATTCAGCCCGCAGTAATTATAGGGAATATCAGAGAAATGTATGATGGTATCAAGACAGCAATGGGACTACTGCTGAACAAGACAGCTCCCCTAAAATCCACCACTGGGGTAGTCATCACAGACAAAAGATAAGAGATGAAGAGATGGGTGGGGCACTATTCCAGTCTCTATTCTCATTGTGACGACTGTAGCTCTTGACGCCATTGAGTGCCTCCCTGTCGTGGAAGAGCTCGACACTGAGCCGACGATAGAGGAACTCAGTGAGGCCACCAACATACCTTAATGTTTTCTTCTTTTTCTTTTCACCACTGTATTCATAATTCTTTCCAAATCTGCTTATTATTGCCGACCATTAGTAATGAAAGAGAAGATCATGTTGCGCCAAAATTTGCAATTGAATCGTTCCCAAATCCCTTAATGTTTTTTCTTTTCTTTTTAACACTGTATTCATAATTCCTTACAAATCTGCTTATTATTCCCGACGATTATTAATCTAAGAGAAGATCATGTTGCGCCAAAATTTGTAATTGAATCGTTTTGAAATACCCTTAATGCTTTCTACTTTTTCTTTTCACCACTTTGAAATTCATAATCCTTCCCAAATCTACTTAATATTTCCTACCATTATTAATCTAAGAGAAGATCATGTTGCGCCAAAATTTGTAATTCAATTGTTTTAAAATGCCTTAATGTTTTCTTCTTTTGCTTTTAACCACTTTATTCATAATTCTTTCCAAATTTGCTTATTATATTTAGTTTTCTTTACTCTTAGTGATTTTGAAATCTGATTATCATCTCCGAACGACAGTCAAAAAAAAAAAGTCTTTTCTATTCTCTCAGTAAGGATATCAAAATGAAATCCAATAAAACTCGATTAAATGTCTAACGTGCGTCTTTTTATTTTGTCTCTTTTAGTTTTTTCATTAGTTCTTGGCAAATGAACAATATAACGCCATACCTTGGAATTCATTGAATCGATTTCATTTTGGGTCCACTTTGTCGGCCCGTTGTTCTTCTTGTCTACTTCAATGAAAATGAATATTATTTTTTTTATATGCAGAATCAAGACCTGAAGCAGATATTAATCAAATTATATTTCTTTCTTTCATACCTCTCACCAACCGCCAGACATTTGTGAATTTGAATAAAACATCATCGTATCTTGTCAAACAAGGTCTAAGACGTATTTTCATGTCGGACTAATGCCATTATTGTTGAAATAAACAGGAAGAGCTACCAGTAACAGACTTACAATCGGATAAATCTCCCTCAGTCTCTTGTGTCATGCCATGTTAAACCGTAGCTAGATTTTTTTAACAAACGCGAATTGAAATCCAAAGATTGATCAAATGTGCCACAGAAATAATAAACGAATAATTAAAGTTACTACAGAGATGCGATGACCTTCTTTAGTTAAAGCGAAGTGACAAAGGTCACATAACGACCAGTAGGGGGCGTAAGATCGTCGGATGAGAAAACTTCAGTTGCTATTTAGCACGCGTGGAGGTAAGACATGCTTGCCTACAATAGTTACTTAGAATATGCCGCTAAAATGATAGACTTTTTATCAGATCAACAACGATAAGGAGAATGGAAGAGCTCACATGGTATCTTCAAGTTCAGAGAATATACAACATTTGGAAACTATTATTCTTCAAAAATGCATTGCGATGAAGATTCTAAGAAGCAAAAGGTAATTGAGAAAGGGTAAAACACAATAGGGTGGAGGAAACACAGAAAATATTACTGAGGAGAAATAATTTATATGATTATCCAACATTTTGTAGGATATTTAAAGACGAAATATATTGTGTATTGCAATAATGGACATCTTTATGCAAGTTAATATTGCATTAACAATATTTTGCTGACAATAATAAACGAGAGAAACCCGTGGAATTTCCACGGAAGGATAATTATGATTTCCTGGAAAAATGTTACTTTGTCATACTACAAATGATAGTAACGTCTTCAAACATAAAGGTATTGGATAATAAAATAACGATAACACAGAGTGTAATTTTATTAAAATATCTATAAAAGTAATGTCCATAGAAGCTACTTTACTGCAATCTTATATTAAGCGGCGTATGCACAGACAATAACCAAAATACTTTACGCTATTTTGTTAGAGATTTTGAAAAGGAATTTTTTTTTTATTACTGAAAAATCATGGCTTCTGTGTCCATTGTAAACAGAAAAGACCAACTGAGTAATGGTCAAGGATGTAGAGGCCAGAATTTCGTTATTAAGTCGCTACCTACCTATTTTTACTATATTGTACAGTACACACACATATTTTTTTTTAATCATTTTACCCCTAGCAAGGCAGAAATGCCACTGATGAGCGGGGGTGGGGTCTATATAAGTGTAATAAGATTAATTAGAAAAGAGTGAGGAGTACAAACTAGTTAGAAAGGAGCAATAGAAAGCTGAGAATGCAGGTGCAATGACAGATACATAGGTGGAAAGAAAGAGAAGGATATACGGGAGTGGAGAGAGGGCTAGAGTCAAGTGGTTACTAGATGAGTATTGACATTGCATTTAAATTTCTGGAGGTTGTAGCCGTCAGGAAAGCAAGAATATGGGAGCGAGTTCCACAGGCGGGAAGTGCGAAAGAAGAAGCTGCAGGAGTAGAATTGTCGTCTGCATTTGGCTAACCTGACTGTGAATGGATGGGACCCAGTTGCCAGTCTGGTTGCACGAGTAAACATCTGTTGAGGAGGCATCAGTGACTTAAGCTCGTCCGAGCAGAAGCCATGAAAGTATTTATAGAACAGACAAAAGGAGGCCACATTTTGACGATGGGGAAGTGGCTGCAGTCGAGCCGCCAGATCAGTACCTATCACATTACAGACTCTCCTTTGGAGCCTGTCAAGAACACTAAGGAGCGCCTGACCATAAATGGCAGCAGTACTCCATGCACGGACGGATGGTTAACTTGTATATATGCAGAATGGATTCAGGCGGAAAAAACATCCTGGATCGACATAGTGACCCAATATACACACACAATTACTGCTGCAACCACCAGTTTAAGCTGCTACTGCTACGGTAATGCTATAGGCTCTCTCCTCCTACCCTCTCACTCATTACTACCCTTCTGTTTGGCAAAGGTGAGAGAAAAGCAAATGAGAGTAGCGTCTAAAAAGATAGAGGGGAAGGAAAAGCTCGTATAGAGAGTAAGTGGCGTACTGGACGGCAGAATTAAGTAACTAACTTAGGAAGAAGCAAGCAGAATTATTATATGAAATTATTATATCCACAGTCTTACTATTTAAACAATTCTTGCAGACAACGAATGAAATAGAACAACGAATGAAATACGATGTTTCAAGAAGATCATATTTGAGAGGAAAGCAAGAAAGAAACCAAGAAAACGTTACTGTGGAGAAAGGACAATAAAAAGAACAGGATTCAAGGAGACAGAAGATGACGATGTTGCATTTAACTTTTTGAAGATCGTAGTTGACAGGAAAGCAAGAAGAAAACTGAGAAAACGTTACTGAGGAGAAAGGACAATAAAAAGAACAGGCTATTGTCTTCATCTTCGTTGCAATTTTCACGACATTTCAGCCGTTGTACACCCCGGCTTTCTTCAGGTGCTGGGAATTTCTAACCGAACTGTTTATTCCAATCACTAGGATATATGAGTTCTCCTTCCTTGTGCGAATCCACTTATGGTATTCATGAGTTATCTTCCTTTAACCCGACGTTCTAGGTTATTCACTCACCACTGCTGTAGCTTAGTATTGAACCCATAACTATTACTGGAACTAATCAACACCTATTTCCACTGGACCATATATTCTTGAGGACAAGAATTTCTGGGACTTATAAACCTAATATTTCAGTAGCCTTTTTTACCAGAGTTCATATTGGATAGTTTTAAGTTTATGATTTTCTCTAGTATTTTTTACCAGAGTTAATATTGTATTTTTTTTTAATTTATGGTTTTCTCTAATATTTTTTACTAGAACTCATATTGCAATTTTGGACACTAATGATTTTCTCTGGCACCCCGCATTAGTGATTCCCATATTTTATTCATCTCCATGCTTGGCCAGTTTAGAAGATTTTTGTAGCCTAGCATATGTGCTGATTCCTTAAGTACGTAGTTTCCAGTGACGCTATCTAGTTGTTATTTCAACTTTATCTCATAGGGGGCAGTGATATCATTTCTCGTTCCATATGTGATCAGCTACGCCTGATTTTTTATCTCCTTTTGTGTTACGGCCTTGCGATGTTCATGTATCCTTATCTTAAGGGGGTAACTTGTTTCTTTTATATTTCTTTCCACAGCGTACACACAGTCCTTAGTCATTTCCTTCTTTGTTGCGGGGGGAGTCTTACTCGGGAGAGGTACCTGCGAAGTGTAGAACCACTTCCGAAGATCGGGTTGATGCTGTAATGACCACAGATCCTTCGTATTTTCTCCGATAACCCTTCACATGGTGTAGACAGACCGAGGCTGTTTTCTGAAAGTTGCCATACTCATGCACCTTCTCTTCCACGTTCGTTGGAGTTCATGTCATGTACCCTGGATAATAGTTACGTTGTAGGGTACTGCTTATACTGATCAATTCTTGTTCGTATATCTCTGGGTCGCCGCTTATGACTTGATCGACGTTGCAGGATCCCTTTCTTTACATTGTATGGGTGGTGAGAGTTGAAGTTAACGTATTGTCCAGTGAATGTTGGCTAGCGGTATACGGTTGTCTTAAACCCCTCTCTGTTTGAGCTATTAGCACATCCAAGAATGCCAGTTTGTTGTCACTGTCTTTTTCTATAGTGACCTGTATGCTCCAATAGCGTTTCGAATCCCTCCTGGTGTGGCCAGAGTATGAAGGTGTCATCAACATATCTCAGCCATATAGATGGCTTCAGAGCTGTGGATTCTAATGCCTTCTCTTCAAAGTATTCCATGATTATGTTAGCCAGTGATGGTGATAATGGTGAACCCATTGCTAAGCCTTCATCTTGAAATATGGCTGATCCCAGGCCGAAGTGTGTTGTTTGCGTGCAGAAATTCAGCATCTCCATCAAGTTATCCAGTGGAATACTGGTACGTTCTCCTAGGGATGAGTCCGATGCTAATCTCTCCCTGACTACCGATAGTGTCTGTACCATGGGTACCTTGGTGAACAGCCTCACCACATCCAGGCCCAGCATCTGGTTTCATTGGATGGGAGCATCTTTGATAACTTCCACGAAGTTGGTGGAGTTTTAGACATATGATGGTGGCTTCCCTATCAGTGGGACAATTATATCTACCAGGAAGCTACTCAAAGTGGTGAACAAATACCTTAGAACGTCGGGTTAAAGGGAGATAACTCATGACTATCAGAAGAGACTTTGCACAAGGATGTACCCCAGAGATCGTAATAAAGGGTTCGGGTCAAACTTTCTAGCACCTGAAGAAAGCCGGTGCGTGCAACGGCCGAAACGTCCTGAAAATGGCAACGAAGATGAAGACAATAGTCCGAAAAATGTAAATAGTTTAAATAATACCTCATCTTAGAAATATAGACAAATACAAAGGGAACAAGAAGACAAATGATGACGGATGAGACTGCCTTTAAATTTTTGAACATTCTTAATTACTCCTAATTGCCAACTACAGTAGCTCTTTATCCACTGGTGTCATGACTGGTGAAACTGCATTTCGAAATATCCACTTGGCAGTATATGTACTTAATGTATATGCCATGACACCCATTATCCTGTCATCTACCATGAGTATTCAAAATGCCTTCTTCTCAGTTTCGATTTTCTATTTGATCGATTCTTGTATTATTTGACAAATTAATCGATTCAACTCAGTTGACTCAATTAATTCGTGCCTTTTTTTTGCCTGTCATTATTTAAATATTTCTTCATCGTATGTGCGCTTGGCATTTTCAGAACATAGGCGGTTATAGCCCTTCGCAAATTCCTTACAAGTTACCATATTTTTCTAACCAGCTTTTCTCACGTGTTCCATAAAAAAAGCTCTAAAATGCTCGTCAAGCAAGAGGCTCGCTGCATTCTGTTAACTCACTTGCCATCAATATGTTGTTGTTAATATCCAATGGCTGTTTTGGACTATCCTCATCTTTATTGTTGTTTTTGGCAGAGATTTTGAGATGAGTTGTTGTTAATATTCAATGAATGTTTGGACTTTCCACATCATTTTTAATACTGTTTATTTATCAATTATTAATGATATTCTTAAAGGAACGTTTTGTAATTTGCTCGAAGCATTGTGTATATTGGGTGTATGGTTAGGGCTTGAAGGGTGTTACAATGCGTTTAGTAAAATAAAGGAAGGTAAAGAAGTTGTTGGGTATTACCTATTTATTATACATTAATATTTCGAAATGAAAATCTCATCTTCAGAATGGCAGGACAGCTTGAATCTGAGTTCGTACCTTTCAATGAATGGTCATTCCTGGCTGCTGCTGCTACTGCTACTGCTGCTAATGCTGCTGTCATTAATTGTAGGGAGTGATTGTGTGTGTGTGTGTGTGTGTGTGTGTGTGTGTGTGTGTGTTAGAGCATTTATGTGTGTGTTTATGGTATATATATGTGTGATTGATAGTTGGGACCTTTTTCTGGTCTAATGATATCAGTTTGTTTTAATATGTGGTTTATCTAAGTATGTGTTGACCTGACCGTTAGTTTGACTTTTGCTAAAGTGGAAGAGGACTTGTTTTATGACTGTTGTTTTATCTGTCTGCTTTATCTCGTGTGGGCGTGTCCGTGAGTGTGTCAGATGTGCGTGTTTATGTGCGTATAGTTCTTGTATTTTATTTTACTTTATTTTTGTATTCCTTTTTTAGTTATTTTGTTTTATTTATTTTATTTTATTTTTTTTATTTTTTATTTTTGTGATCATTTTATATGTATATACCTATTTATGGTATCATGTATCCGTGTATGTGTGTGTATATATAGATATATGCGTGTGTTTGTGTGTGTGGGTTCTGGTGTATAGTGTGTTATAGGTACCTCCACTATTTTGCGGGCAAAATAGCATAGCGTAATGAAAAAGACCACAAACTTAATGAAAATAAAGTTATATCGTTGATATTATTAAGATGAAAGACCAAAGTATTTTTTTATGAAATTATTTTTTGAAAGTTTTTAATCCTTTCTAACAAACAGCGTAGCGTAATGAAAAAGGCCACAAACTAAATGAAAATAAAGTTTTATCGTCAAAACGTTGATGTTATTCATAAGATGAAAGACCAAAGTATTTTTTAATTATATTTTGAAATTTTTTAAAAACCTTTCTATCAAACAACATAGCGTAATGAAAATCGTTGCAAACTTAATGAAAATAAGGTTTTATCGTCAAAACGTTGATGTTATTATTAAGATGAAAGACCAAAGTTTTTTTAATTATTTTTTCTGAAATTTTTAAATCCTTTCTAACAAACAGCATAGCGTAATGAAAAAGGCCACAAACTAAATGAAAATAAAGTTTTATCGTCAAAACGTTCATGTTATAATTAAGATGAAAGACCAAAGTTTTTTAATTATTTTTTCTGAAATTTTTAAATCCTTTCTAACAAACAGCATAGCGTAATGAAAAAGGCCACAAACTAAATGAAAATAAAGTTTTATCGTCAAAACGTTGAAGTCATAATTAAGATGAAAGACCAAAGTTTTTTTAATTATTTTTTCTGAAATTTTTAAATCCTTTCTAACAAACAGCATAGCGTAATGAAAAAGGCCACAAACTAAATGAAAATAAAGTTTTATCGTCAAAACGTTCATGTTATAATTAAGATGAAAGACCAAATTTTTTTAATTATTTTTTCTGAAATTTTTAAATCCTTTCTAACAAACAGCATAGCGTAATGAAAAAGGCCACAAACTAAATGAAAATAAAGTTTTATCGTCAAAACGTTCATGTTATAATTAAGATGAAAGACCAAATTTTTTAAATTATTTTTTCTGAAATTTTTAAATCCTTTCTAACAAACAGCATAGCGTAATGAAAAAGGCCACAAACTAAATGAAAATAAAGTTTTATCGTCAAAACGTTCATGTTATAATTAAGATGAAAGACCAAATTTTTTTAATTATTTTTTCTGAAATTTTTAAATCCTTTCTAACAAACAGCATAGCATAAAGAAAAAGGACGCAAACTCAACGAAAGCAACGAAAGCTTCATCGTCAAAACGCTGATGCTATCATCAAGATGAAAGATCAAAGTCTTTTTTAACATTTTTTAATCCTTTCCAACATGTTCGAAATTTTGGTAAAAATCTTGTTTCTTTATGTTATCGCCTTCCATAACTTTTGACATTGACTTTTTTGCGCTTGTTTTCCGTTGAAAACTCATTCATTTGAAAATTCTTGTAAAAATCAGATAATTTCAAGGAAATTTTCAGGATTTATTCACAAATCAATGAAATTATTTTTGATATGTGATTTTATAGAAAATTTTTGGTAAAACAATTTTCTTTATTATTAATATGTTATCCCTCTCCACACTTAATTTCATGAAATTTCGCAAATTTCGCACAAAACCTTATTTGTTGAAATTAATATTTTTTTGTTAAAAGTAGGAGTCATTGGAGAGTGTAAATCATCTATTTTTTTTTCAAATTGTAACATTATCTGAAAATCTGCTCTGAATTGAAAAATAATAAATCCAATAAAACTATGACATTAATTAATTAGAAAAGTTTTTCATTGTTTTTGCCAACAAGTAATATTAAGGACATTATTGTCTGAAGAAATAGATTTTGTCTGATGAATAATGAATTTTTACAAGAGTTTTTCCATTCATTTTTTTAAATATTTTAATTATAATAATTTATAATAGTTTAAAATCGTGTAAAATTATGTATTGGGGTCTTTATTGGATGTGATATAGTGATTAAGTGGAAACAAAATTTTTCAGAGTCCAATATTACGTAGTTACGCTATTTGTTTTTAAATAATTTTTTATTTTGTCTTTTAATTTTTTTATTTTGTATTTTATTTTACTTTGTATTTTGTTTTTACATTTTTACTTTGTATTTTATTCTTGTTTATTTTATTTTGTATTTTATTTTTTAAAATATTTTTTTATTTTGTATTTTCTTACCTTATTTTCATGTATGGTAGACTGAAATTGCTATTATTATAAAAAGATTACGTCATTTAAGAGTTTTGTCCCTTCACTTAGATTTATGAAAATTCTCATTTTATGGTCATTCGTAGCAACTGTCATTGTCTCGTCATTCAACAGTCCGTCAAACGTTCGATCAGACGAACATGACCAATCGTTAATAATCTGGAGTATATTACTTTTTTAGGCTATAAGTAGGTAATATTTCTTTAAAATCAGATTAATTTAACTTTCAACTTTTTACTTTTACCAAAATAAAGTGTCAGAAATCTTCTGAAATATTTTTAAAATTGATGAATTTTTGTTTGTTTGAAATTTTTTTTAAATTAAGAAAATGGCCGCTTTTAAGAAAATTTTTAAGAAATCGAAATTAAATGTGACCTTCCAATCTATATAATTTCCATCTGAAATACACCAGAATTTTTTCACTTAGTAGAAATAATAAATTTAATCATTAAGCTTTTAATTAAATCTAAAATGAAATCTCCAAGAATGCTTTTTCATTTTAAAAATTTAATTTTCAGCGTAGGCATCAAATTTTTATGCTGAAATGTTGGAGGTACCTAAACGTGTGTATATGTTCAGTGTATAGTATGCTGCGTGTGTATATGTGTGTGAATGTGTTCCGGTAGAAAGTGTGTAGGGGTATGGGGTAAGTGTGTGTGCGTGTGTACGTATGTTTATTGGTGTGCATTAAACTTTGATAGCGTGTTTGTGTGTATGCGTCTTACTGTTGTTGCCGGTGTGTGTCAGGTGCTTGATAGCGTTGCTTATTCTGTTACATATTCTAGGTTGAGCTCTTGTCTATTGTTGATCTGTGGGTGCAGTTGAGTTAATTATTAAGGACTCTTTTATGCGTAAGTTTCTAGCTTCAATATTGACAATTATGTTTTATTCCGTGTTTTTGCATTTTTTAGGTATTTATGAAAAAATGACGCATGTGCGTGTAGGTGTTTTTTTTTAATAATTATTTCATTTTTTAAATAATTATTTCATTTTTTCTGGTTGAATATAATTTTATTCTCACACGAGTTTCCATATCTTATAAATTCTGGAATTTTATCTCATCTTTGCTGCTTTTTACGTCTTTTATATAAGAGATATTTCACAAGTTTTTTTTTGTTTTTTTTGTTTTTTTACCATGTGCCAAACCATAGTAAGCCATATAAATGTCACCATAATTTCTTTCCGTGGATTAAATTTTGCAAATATGTGTTCTTATTTCTCATTGTGGAATCTTTATCGGTTTCTATGGTATCCTGATGCAATACTATTTGCTATTTTTGCATTATGATCAATATTATTTTTTCGTCGTATTTCACTTGTTTTTATTGTGTAATTGATTGAAAATGCTTATTTCCTTTTTTCAAGTCTGCAGAGAATCGACCTGTAATTCAGCAGTTTCATAGACAATAGAATTACCTTTTGAAAATTTTAGATAACAACTGACATCGAAAATCAATTCAATTCTTTGTGCAAACCACATGCTAAAGTATTTATCCGGTGATTTCATACAGGGAAAAAAGTCCGGAACTGTTGAAAAGCATAGGAATTTGAAAGTAACGAATTAATGCGAAATCATTCGTTAAAAACCAAACATCCAATTGTATTTCATGGTATTTTTTTAATCATTTCACCCCAAGCAAGACATTCCAATGCCACTATTGCGCAGGGGATTACATAGGGGAAAGTGATTGGAAAGAGTGGTTAGATATAGGAAATGTCAGAAGGAGGGTGATAGACGGGTAAGGATACCAAGGATGAGGGTTGGGTAATTGAGAAGGGCGTTTGAGAGAATAGATGTGAGTTAGTGTATTAGGAGGTTTCTATTGACCTTACATTTAAACTCCTGGAGATTGTAGATATCGGGGAAGCAAGTATATGGAAGGAAGTGCGGGAAGTGCGAGGAAAGAAGCTGTTGGAGTAGAAATTGCGGTTACATCTTATCTGTTTCACAGTAAAAAGGTGAGACCTAGTAGCTAATCTAGTATCTCATGCAAATTCATGTAGAAATTTAATTTATTATGAATTTCTGAGTATTGGAGAAACGCTTGCCGCGAGCCTATATTGGTTTGTGTATGTCACTCGTCCATCGATTACTGAGCTTCGTCGAAATTAAAATTAATTCAAATAAGGATCTAATCGAAGCAAAATGAACATCAGCAAATCAGCAAGCTCTGCCTCATTCCCAGATAGACACCAGACGCTATGTTAACCCTGTAGACTAGACTCTGGGGTAGAGTGCCACAGGCTCATCACGCTCTAAGTGTTTTCACTAGTAAATAAGTTTTTACAGCTAAAGATGTTAACAGTGATTGAATGCATAGTCTTCCTCGTTGGTTGTCAATCAAGACTAGAGGACCAAGTCTATTGTTAACACAGAGAAGAGGTAGATTCGTATATTTCCAAGAGTATTTGTTTTACAAAAAAATGGAAACAGTTTTATGTGTGACGGGTTTCATGTTTTAGGACTACCTTGGACTAAAGTGAAATTTTGTTAATGAAATTACATACGTGCATGAAAGAGAGGCTGCAACTTTAAATTTGATCTGGAAACATCAATTTTACTTTAAAATATCTCATTTGATAGTCATCGGTGGCAGCACTTACCCTGGGTAGGTTGAACCGTCTTCTTCCCTAGAAGAAGTTTTATGGGGCTTTTTTGGCTTCATAATCGCCCTCCTCAATAACCGCATGGGGTGTAATGCCAATGTAATATATTGCCTTGAAGAGTGGGAGTTTTAAGACTATATAAATTCTAAAATTTTAGTTAAAAGAAAAACTAAGCTGGTTTCCGACGATGGACAGTGGAGTCCTTTCTTAAGAGAAGGTAGCCAGAAATCGAGAAATCAGAGGAGGGTACTGAGGAGTTAAAATTGGTTTCGCAAAGCACTAGGATGTCAGGAGACTTTTCGTGGAGAAAAGATTCTACGCCGCATAATTTGGTACGCCTACCAGGGATATTTGTGAAGAAAATGTTGATTTAGACGATTTTTCTGTAGGTAGTTAAGCTTTGTTTTTTAAAATGCGACTGTTCATTTTTGTGTTGTTTGGTGAGGAGAGGCTTCAAGTAGAGTTTGAAGACGGTCATTGACTGCGATATGTGCAGGAAAGAGGTTAGCGCACACTGCAGCATAGTGTGGCCTCGTGGTTGCCTGCTGGAATCGCTTGAAAGGACACCTATCAATATTATGCAACTATAGATCAGAGTAGCTGTACTCGATTGCTACGCAAAAGTTAGGACTTTTAACTGCCAGTGAGAAACAGCAGAAAACTGCCCACCCCGTACCCTCACTATGAAGAGATGTTACCACCGACCGCACACATCCAAGAAAAATTGTAGTAGCAGCAATATTGAGGTCTGAGGAGAGGAAGAATACCGGGAACCACTTTCTAAACAGGGAATGAACCTCTAATTCTATTTAGTAAAAGTGGGAGGAGTGTGAACCAGGCGATGGTTGGGTGCAACTTGGTATTTAACTACAAAAATGCTGGTACTTGGAAGAAAATAAACAGACCGGTATTAACCAGTTTTAAAAAAATTGCAAAACGTGTGACAGGCGAAAGGCTAAAATTTCTAGTTGAAATTTGCATCAATGTTGTTTTCTCAGGAAAAGAGAAAAAACTAAACCATTCGTAATGAGGGGAACACAAAATGGAAGCATTTGATTTAATTAACGTCCCGATTAACATATTTTGCAAAAAACGTAGTTAGATCATCAAACTTTACTGAAAAATTAAAAAGGGATCTAAAAGCAAAATTTCCGGAATTTTTTTCAGATGGCTTAGGGTTTTCCTTTAAACTTAGGACAAATCTGCAAATTGAAAGAAAATGCTACTCCTGTTTTTTGTTTTAAAAGACCAGCACCCTTTGCTGTATTGGACGATATAGATAAAGAACTTGAAAGATTAGAAAAATTGAGTGTAATTGAAAAAAAATTATAGTCCTTATGCAAGCCCGACAGTTTACATATAAAAATAAAAATAAAAATCAGGGTTTACGCAGACTATTCTACAGGTCTGGATAACTGGTTAAAACAGGCCAACTACCTTCTACTGTCAGTCAGTTAAGTGCCATACGTGATACACGCTTAGGGCGATCATGTCTCGAAAGAGACATGACAGACTGGGCAGAATATTATCCCGCCGTAGGTTGCTATTGTTTTCTGCGGTAGACTTGTGACACCTCCTTGGCCGGGGATGCTCGTCTAATGTGACGCTTGTTCTCGTCGATGGTTGTGACGATCCCAGTTGTGAAACTGCCACCCGGCTGGCCGGTTGGTTAGGTCGCTCTTGCTGGTCGTGACGATCCCGTCCGATGATGTCGTCACAAAAGCTGATTTACAAGACGTCTCTTGCAACAACGCGCCACTGTTCCACGTTGTGAATTGATCCCAGTGGTCGCGTCGTGCAATTTTAGTAGTTGCCTTTTAGAGCCAGTCCGGACACTGGTGCACACTTGTGGTTAAAAAAATAAATAAATAAATACGGCACAAAAAAAAATAAAATAAATAAAATAATAAAATAAATTAACAAGGTCGAACACGCCTGGAGAGTTACAAAAAATGTCTTTATATATTAAAAAAAAAAACAATGTTTTTCTTTTTTTTTTTTTTCACAGAAACAGATAATACAGTTGTCGGAATGTTGGTTTACAACAGAGAGAGAGAGTGAGAGAGATACAGAGAGAGAGAGAGAGCTTGTTTTCAAAACCTCAGAATTTTCAATCTTCAAAATATTATTCAAAATAAGAATGTCTTTTCTAAGTTTCATTAAAGTAGCAGAACTCTTCAATTCTCGTTAAAGTCTTTTCACATATTCTCTATAATCAGGGCAGTCAATTCTCTATGCAACTTCTAAAATAACAAAGTCCTTTCGGGTCCTTATCGAAGTAGAGCGAACGAGGAATTAGAATTTTTGATTCTCCCATGGTTTAAAAAAAACAATAACGTTCTTTCGGGATTCATATCGAAGGTGCATTATTCCAAATTAACTCTTTAAGTTAATCGGCGGCAGGCTGTATTCGACATTAACTCTTTAGCTATAAGTTCTATGGTAGGCGACCAACCGTGGGTCATGGCTCCCCAGTTGGGAACCTTTTTCCATAGTCGTTACATTTTGACTGATAGCTACTCAGCTAACTTAAAAACAAATTCTCAGCTTCTCACAGCTGCTGACAATAAAAACTGAAAGAAGAACTGATTTTTCTCGCCGAGTCCGGATTTTTATAACAATCCCCAATTTTCTCAGGGGATTTGGTCGACTCGAAGCCTTCGCCCAATGAAATCATTTTCCGCCCACTCGATTTGCGGAAGGGGTTAGCTGGACGAATGAGATATCGCCAGCTCACATCATATTCAGATTTACCAATTTTCCACAAATTTCTGTTCTCAGGGACATCTAACCTCGCCTGGCCCCATCAAATAATCCTGACATTTTATTATGACTGCGACCATTTTGTCAAACTTCCACCTGGTCCAAAATAATGCGTATCGTATATGAAAAAGAAAGAAAATCATATTTCTCTCCTTCCCTCAAATTGTCAGCTAACTTATCTATTCCCCCGGATTTTACAAGTACATAATAGCATTAAAATAGCTATTTTTTTTATTCCCCGGACTTTTACAAGTATATGATAGTATTAAAATAGTTTTTTTACATAAGCTCACATCGCAAATTACAATAAAGCACAACCAATAATACTACTAATATTAATTCCTCTCTATGCGCTGTCTTAAACCAACAAAAGAAAGTATAACCGCGGAAGATAGTGTCACAGACTGGTTGGCGACCAAGGCTATAGAACGCAATCTGTCCTATTATTTAATCCATAACTGGAGGGAAGAGACGGATTAATTCCTTGTTCCCCGTTTAGGATGTGGTTACCGGCTTTCTCTTTTCCAATTTTTTTTACTCTTTTCTTTTTTCTTTTTCAATTGGAGTAGATAGACTAAACTATCGCCCGGTTCACACTCCACCCACGTCTGTTGAACGGGTGAAGAGGCTCATCCCTTGTTCCCCGTTTAGAATGTGGTTTCCGGCTTTCTCTTTTCCAATCTTTTCACTCTTTTCTTTTTTCTTTTTCAATTGGAGTAGATAGACTGAACTATCGCCTGGTTCACACTCCACCTACGTCTGTTGAACAGGTGAAGAGGATTATCCCTTGTTCCCCGTTTAGAATGTGGTTTCCGGCTTTCTCTTCTCCAATCTTTTCACTCTTATGTAGCCCCCTGCACATCAGTGGCGTTACCACCTTGCTCGGGATGATATGATTAAAAAAAAATTCAAATGGAATTCGAACTCGGCTCCTCGATTTCTTCTTCCGAGTCGATATCTACTACACCATAAGGCGCGTCCCCTCTACTGTCAGCAGACAAAATTTTTGCAAACAGGATTTCTCTGAAACGTATTGGCTGATACGAAAAGAGGAGGAATGTTCGAAAATTCTCACAATAAATACGTACAAAGGACTTTACAAATTCAATAGATTCTCTTTTGGAGTGAAGGTAGCGTCGACATTATTTCAACAGGCAATAGGCACTATGCTCAACAGTATAAATTTGCCAACGGCGTATCTGGACGATGTATTGATGAAAAGTAAAAAACCATGAAGAACCTGAGAAGCATGCCAAAGAGGTGTTCAAAAGAATCAAAGAATTTAGTTTCAAACTCAATATCGAAAAAGGTGAGTTTTTTTTTTTTGTTTTTTCTTTTTTTGTTCAAAATAAAAAAATTGGGACAAATCAGAGACGAGAAAAGTGGGCCTAATCCGAGCCGTGCAAGCGAATAAGAAACATGCCTGCCTCTACAAATGTATCGTCGGCGGACCTGAAGGAGACGACCATCACCTTTAAATGTGTTGTTTTTCATTTTGTTCTTTTTTTTTTAATTTTTTTAGAGCAGTCTTATCGATTACACCCTAAATTTAACGATGAACCACAAAAATTTGGAAAAATTTCAATATCTCAACATATTTATGTGGGGGCAGTTTTTCATATAACGTTATAGTAAATCGATCCTCCATTTTAGAGCTATTTGCCGTTACGACATTACCACCACCTGTAAATTGGTTGATTAAGTTTTTTTTACTTTTTTCAGTGCAATCTTATCGATTAAACCCTAAACTTTCCGATTGACAAAAAAATTTGTAAAAATTTCAACATTTAAACAATTTGGTGTGTGTGTGTGGGGGGGGGGGCTCAGTTTTTCATACAACCTTATAGTAAATCGATCCTGTGCAATTAACTTTTTTGCTTGCGCATATTCAACTACTGAATCCTTTGTGAAATTTTTAAATAAAGCCATTCTTGGAGTTTCCGAGGAAGATGCCATCGTAAGAATTAAAAAAAAACTTGAAAAAGACAAAATCAAGAGCAACAACTCGTCCCCCCCAAAAAATAAAAAAACAAAAAACAAAACGACCCCAACGCGAGTGATTCCAAAATAGAGGATCGATTTACTATAAGGTTGTATGAGAAACTGAGCCCCCTAAAATTGTTTAAATATTGAAATTTTTCCAAATTTGATTTGATAATCGGAAACTTTATGTAATAATCGATAAGACTACGCTGAAAAAAGTAAAAAAAAAAATGAAAAATAAAAAATTTAAAGATGTTGTTATTCTGCTTCAGGTTCGCCGTATCGTCTTTACAAGCATTTTTAGGATTGACAAACTATTATAGCAGTTATAGACTTAGAACACCATTAAGTAAAATACTTTAAAAAGCCGCAAAATGAATTTGGTTGGTAGATTGCGAAGCTTTTCAAAATTTAAAACATCATAAAAATATAACTTATCGCTGACGCTTACAACCTGAACAACGAAATCTATGTGGCAAGTGACGCAAGTAATCTAGGTTAGCGACCGTCCTTCTACATAAGGAAAAGGATGCTCAACTGAATGCCGTATATCATATTTCAAGGACTTTGTGGTGATACCGATCGAGCAAAAGCGATGGACCGGATGTTTGCACTCTCACGACCAAAAAGAAAATGACCAAAACTAGTCGGTGCGCAGCCGGATCGATGCAGATGTTCCGGTCGCAAACTAAAAATTAATTAAATATCAAATTCCAGTTCGCGAGCCTACGTGAATTTTATTTATCGGCTAATGGGAAGCCCAGAATCAAATACGGATGTGAATTCCCAAATGATCTGCTGCGATCCACAAAGTCGAAATGAAAAGCCGATACAAAAAGCATCGCCAGACAGACCGACCCAGACAGACTCGAGAGAGACGAGAGTAATTAGTATCTCCCTTGACCAAGTCAAGTGGCTTACTATGCTCGCCGCCTTACCTCTCTTTTTCTTCTTCGCTGTCTCAAAACTACTTACTGACCTAAGGAGCGGATACATCAAAGACATTCCTTACTTACAACGCTCCCACATACCTAAGCATTAATTCTCTTTTCGGCATTTTTTGCCATGAACATTTTAACGTCCGTTGGACCCATATTTAAAGGATTACTTTATTTGTAAACACCTTAATTGATATGTGTATATATAAAATGTTATTTCTCAACTCAATTTGCTTTTCTTGATTTATAATCTTTTTATGACTTATAATGGGCTATCTACAACGAGGCCAAATTCCGTCAATCTGCAACAACACACAACTACCCTTCACTAGAACGGACTCCTCACTTTAAACTGCAAAAGAATGGATAACCCGCTATAAAACACAAGATAAGATATATACAAAATTTACATTTTTTTGCATTCAAAACAGAAACAGATTTTACTACTGGCAAATTAAATAAATTAATTTAAGTTCTCTTGAGGTCGTCTCTATCGGAATTTACCTGGATTGTATACCAGGTGTGCTATATATATATATTTTATTAAAATACTTTAATCCAAAACAGAAAAGTAGGAAGGTAAATCCCAAAAACCTGATCCTAATTAATATTAAATTTTAATATTAAAAAATGATACAGGTGGAGAGCTCAATGTAATTAAAAATACAGAGCCAATATAAATTAAAATAAATTTTCAATATTCAAAATACACAACTACCCTTCAAAAGAACGAGTCCCCACTATAATTCTACTTTCTACAGAAACGAAATATTTTCTGATTGAAAAAGAAAAGATTAGCTATGATATTTGCGGATAAAAAAATTCCATAAATATATTAAGGGAAGGCAGTTTATTTTTCAAACTGACCAATGTCCATTGCTGTCGATATTTGGTTCCAAAAAAGAAATTCCGACGCATTCAGTCAACCGTCTTTAGAGATGGGCAACTATCTTTTTGAACATCTCGTTTAAAATGAAATTCTTTCCGTCAAAAAAGAAAGCCTACGCTGATGGATTGTAGAAGTTACTCTCCAAAATAAACGAACTCTTCGAAGAGACAGTGATTGCTTCAACGAGTTGCGAATTGGAAACGAAACACGTCTTCTATAATACGGTACAGAAATTACGGTAAATTCTTGTTTTGTTCCCCGAAAGCCTTTACCCCTTCAAATCTTTCCAAAACATCCTTAATTCCGTGCAAATGTATGCTGAACTGAAATCGATAATTGTTTATTGTAATATTTGTTTCGTTCCCCCGAAGGCCTTTACCCCCCTCAAATCTTTCCAAAACATCTTTAATTCCGTGCAAATGTATGCTGAACTGAAATCGATAATTGTTTATTGAAGAAACTTACTTTTTTTTATCGAGCAGAAAAATATGAAACTTCTTGTCGCTGTTTATCTCAACCCCCTAACCACGGTTAGAAAATGTTATTCACTGCAGACTGGCTTCACGCGTAGTTATCCGATTTTTCGGTCTTTTTACTTCTTTTTTGCGATTACTACGCGGAAAATGAGTTCCGAAACCAAACAAATTGCGGAATAATCGCTCAAAGTGAGTAAATCGACCGAAATAAGTATCTTATGCCTCAAGTCATTCAGCAGTGAATCAGATATGAGAATAGTGATAATGGGTGAGATATAGTCCGATGTATTTCTGGTCGATACCATGAAAGAAAGGTAGGTTTCTTCAATAAACAATTATCGATTTGAGTTCATCATGTATATTTGCACAGAATTAAGGATGTTTTAGAAAGTTTTCACGGGGTTAAGGCCTTCGGGGAACAAAACAAATATTTACCGAAATTACCTGTTACATTCGATGAAATCAGGCCAAAGCTACATTCGACAAAGTCATTACTAAGAAAAAGAAAGAGTTAATGAAACAAGAAAAATAAAGAAAAAGTATTTTTTCAAAATGCAACGGCATATTATGATACGGAAATCGGGTAGTCATCCCAGCGGTTTTTGTCAAAATAAATATTGAGAAATCTTTTTTTTTTTAATCATATCACCTCGAGCAAGGCGGTAACGCCACTGATGTGCAGGGGGCTACGAAAGAGTGAAAAGATTGGAAAAGAGAAAGCCGAAAGCCACATCCTAAACAGGGAACAAAGGATGAGCCTCTACACCTGTTCAATAGATGTGGGTGGAGTGTGAACCGGGCGATAGCTTAGTCTATCTACTCCAATTGAAAAAAACAAAAGGAAAAGTGAAAAGATTGGAAAAGAGAAAGCTGAAAACCACATCCTAAACAGGGCACAAGTGATGAACCTCTACACCTGTTCAATAGACGTGGGTGGAGTGTGAACCGGGCAATAGTTTAGTTTATCTACTCCAATTGAAAAAACTAAAAAAAGAAAGGAAAAATGAAAAGGTTGGAAAAGAGAAAGCCGAAAACCACATCCTAAACAGGGAACAAGGGATGAGCCTCTACACTTGTTCAATAGACGTGGGTGGAGTGTGAACCTGGGCAATAGTTTAGTTTATCTACTCCAATTGAAAAAACTAAAAAAAGAAAGGAAAAATGAAAAGGTTGGAAAAGAGAAAGCCGGAAACCACATCCTAAACAGGGAACAAGGGATGAGCCTCTACACTTGTTCAATTCATGCTAGACGCCCAGGTATATCGCGTATGAAAGCGCTCATGAAAAGCTATGTATATTGGCACGATAGGGACAAGAATATAGAAAATCTGGTTAAAACATGCAAAAATTGGGGCGTTGGCTGCAAAGGCACCAGCCGTGAAATTTAATCGCTGACAAAAAACTGACAATCCATGGTCGAAACTTCATATTGACTATGCTAGACCAATAAAGAGAATTTACTACTTTATCGCCGTGGACAGTTTTTCGAAGTGGCCTGAATTTTTTTTTTAATCGTTTCACTCCAAGCAAGTCATTCCACTGCCACTATTGCGCAGGGGGTTACACAGGGGAAGGTGGTGAGAAAGAGTAGTTAGATATAGGAAATGTCAGAAGGCGGGTGATAGACGGGTAAGGATGTAGATGGGAAGAGTGTTTGAGAGAATGGATGCGAGTTAGTGTGTTAGGAGGTGTCTATTGACCTTACATTTAAACTCCTGGAGATTGTAGCTGTCGGGGAAGCTAGTATGTGGAAGGGAATTCCACAGGCGTGAAGTGCGAGAAAAGAAGCTGTTGGAGTAAAAATTGCGGTTACATTTTATCGGTTTCACTGGAAAAGGGTGGGACCTAGTTGCTAATCTAGTATCTCGTGAAAATTCGCACCTAGGGGATCTAAGTGATCTAAGTTCATCGGAGCAGAAACCGTCAAAGTATTTATAAAAGAGGCACAGAGAAGCCACGTCACGCCGGTGAGAGAGTGACTGCAGGCAGTCTGCCAAGTCGGAATCGATCACATTACAGATTCTCCGTTGTATTTTGTCAAGAAGCCCGAGAAGAATAGTTCAGGTGCCAGGATCAAAGTCAATTTAGGCTTTTTACATGTGTTATTTGCGAGATTTGGAATACTGGACACTATTGTGTCTGATAACGGAACTCAATTTTGTTCAAAAGTATTTGCAGATTTCTATAAACTTTATTTAGTTGCTCATCTAACAACCCTGACCTACCACCCAAGATCAAATGGACAGGTAGAAAGATTTATTGACGTATTCAAAAGAGCTATGAAAAACGCAAGCAAGATAGAAACCATGAATGGAAAACTGCAAAATTTCTTGTCCGTATATCGAATAACGCCAAATATAAACGAAAGTTAGGGTATGTTTCCAGCGGAACTAATGTTCGCTAAAATATCAGGTCAGTTTTGGAGAAACTGAAACGGACAAAAAAAGAAAAAAATAGACGACAGAACAAAATTCGATGGTAAACATTTCAACGCAGGCGACAAAATTTATTTTAAAAATTACAACTTAGGAAAATCGCCATGGGAGGAAGGTACCATCGACTAAATGATTGGTTGTATGTTGTACCTAACCAAACACCGAAGATGAATAAATAAGAGGCATGTTAACCAAATTAAAAAAAAGGTATTCGCTCGACGTAGAGTATCGAAGGGAAGAACCCATGTCGGTGATTTATGACATGTTTGATGCACCAATGCCTCAACCGGTGCATCAAATCGCACAGGAAAGCGTAAAAGAAGACGAACGGGTACGATTGAAATAGACCCTTAAAGAAGGAAATTGTCCGGGGGAAGTAAGATTTCAGAGGAAGTGTTTTAGAGTGGCTGACTCCCATGCAACACTCTCAATGATGGAATGGTCCATGGCCTGAAATGGTCTATTTAAGTAAAGAATAGTAGCATTTCAGGCTTAATATCTGAGTGTCATTCGATTACTTCGGCGATTATTGTGATATAAACCCAACGTCTCTGTGTTGTAATTTCTGTCTTGTCTGTTATTGTAACTATTTTACTGTTCTGTGTATATCCGTTTAGCACCGAATATTGTGTTGAATAATACCGCAGCACACTTTCTGTGTATCGTATCATCCTTGTCGCTGCAACAGCAGGAAACAAGGAATAAATCTCTTCCTCTTCTTCTTCTTCTTCTTCTTCTTCCTTCTTCTTCTTCTTCTTCCTCTTCTTCTTCTCCTTCTTCTTCTATGTGCCCTGTCCTTTCAGGACGTAGGCGATCCTGGCTTTCCACATCTCCTTATCCCCGGTGCCTCTAAGCACGCCTTCTCCTGTTACACCATGCAACCCTCGTTCCGTCATCCGCCTGCTCAGGCCCTTCAAATATGTTATCCACTGCTTTCCTCTGTCTCTTTTTCCCTCTATCTGGCCTGTTAGTATCAGCTTCTCCAAGCCCTCTCTCCTCATTGCATATCACAGGAACCTTAGCTGTCTCTTCCTCATGCTCAGTATTAATTTCCTTTTCGTTTCCATCATTTCCAAAACGTCATCATTGTTTACATACTCGATCCATGATATTCGCAGCATCCTTCTGTAGAACCACATTTAAGCTACTTTAAGTTTTTCCTTCATCTTCGGAGATATTGTCCAACATTCACTGCTATACTGAAAAATTGGCATCACATAGCAATCCAGTAGTCTCTTCTTTGTTTCTAGCGAAATTGTCCTGTTTCTTAATACCTTACTCAACTTCTGGAATGCTTTCTTCGCCATGCCAATTCGCCTTCGAATCTCTGTGTCGCACTTTCCGTCTTCTGTCATAACACTTACCAGGTATTTAAATTTTTGTACCTGGTTGATTCTGGTATCTCCGACCTGCATTTGGAATTTTGGGCTACTCTTTTTACTGATGACCATGCATTCGGTTTTCTTGCAGTTTATTCTTTCTTGTCACTCTCTTCAGCTACCTTTCTGGTTAAAAAAAACGAGAAGGAGTGTGAACCGGGCAAGAAGTAAAACTATTTTTTCTATTGATAGTGGCTTCATCATTATTATATTATAGTTATTTTCACTCGAAACAAGGCGTTAATGCTACTAAGACGCAAGGGATTACACGGAGTGAAAGCGAATGGGAAAATTTTATAAAAAAACCGGAAACCAAATACTAAAAAAGAAAAAAATGGCTATTTACTCCTGTTAAAAAAATTAAAAAAAAAACACTCGGAAAGAGAGTGAATCGGACGATAGACAAATCTATCTACTCCTGTTAATTGGAAGAATTATTTTCTTGTGACGTGATTTGTGCATAAGGGTTTCACCGGACGACAGCGGTTTTTCTGTTGTAATTACATATGCACATGTAGAAGAGCGGTCGCTGCAATTTTGAATGACATTTTTTCTTGTGAGAAGGCAAGCACGAAGATCTTTGCTGGAATTTAAACTCGACACGCTAATTCCACTTTCTGCGTCGATGTGCGAACATCTCACCAAGCATAATGTCTACTGATTTTAATTTCAAAAATGTCGGATTAAATAAATTGCAAACATTATGTTTGCTTATTTTTAATAAAATCCGTTCATACTCACGGATAATCTTTCGCGTTATACAATAAAAACATGTCAGAAATGAGCTGTAACGTTGACAGATATTATTCTCATTCATTTCTCAATGTACCCAAGTACTTTCAATCTTATTCCGAGATCATCTTCAGGGGTGTGAGTTATGGTAACAAAAATAACCGAAAGACTGTGTTACTAAAGATTACTGTACATTTTTTCTGCTTCAAATATAACGGTTGACAAACTGCTTAGCGTTCATTAGAACGTGAAAATTATCCAAAATGGAATTTTTTTATGTTGTAATGTCATGGTCATGTACGTGTTAATGCATCAAAAAACTGTTCTTTTTACAAACATTTTAGAACATTACTACAGTATTCATAGCTGATTCTATTAATTGACGGCTCAAGTGTTTTAATGAATATTGCCTCGAGAATCTGTAGTTTGCTTTTGTTGTTTGCTTTGTGTAGAATAGTTGTATTATCGATCATTGTCTTTTTATATTGTGAATGTAGACAGGAATTCTAATTTGCTTCCACTACGAAAACATTTTCTTACTGCCAGGAGGCTCAGAAGTGTGGACAATCGTAATGAGCGATAGAAACTGACTAAAGTTGTGAGAGAAGATAAAAAAAACAATAACTTTTGGTTAGGCTGAAGGTGCGTTGCGTTGCAGTAGATATCGACTCGAAATGACAAATCGAGAAGCTGAGTTCGAATTCCAGTTGAATTCCTTGCATTCACTCTCGCACAAATACCTTTGGGAAAGGTTTTAATCCGTCAATTCCTTCAATTTATGGGTTAAATAATGGGACAGATTGGGTTCTATAACCTTGGCTGGCAACCAGTCTACCGCAAAAAGCAATGAAAACCTACTGCAGGAGAATCTTCTGCCCAGTCAGTCATGTCTCGAAAGAGACATGATCGCCCAAAGCGTGTATCACGTATGGCCCTTGGCAAATTTTATACTAATATTCACATAATACAAGGCCCATGAGCCACACAAGGTAGGTATTTACGGTGTGGTATTCTATGAGCGAAGAAAAAGGCTAGATGTAAAGTTCATATCCTTATGCAGAAAAGATTACGGTTAAAACTAGACGTTTAGGCATGCATAAAAATATAAACCGGAAACATGGCTATTGTGAATCACATGAGGCAAATACAGTTTCACTTCGGACCGAGATATTTTTTTTTTCATATCGCCCCAAGCAAGGCATTTTATTGCCACTGTTGTGCAGGGGGTTACATAGGAGGAAAGTTATGAGAAAGAGTGACAGGTTATAGGGGGTATCCGGAAGTGGGTGAAAGAAGGATGAGAATACTGATGAGAGTGGAGTGGACGGAGAAGGGAGCATGAGAGAGAGGATGCAGGTTAGTGAGATAGGAGTTGACTATTGACTTTACATTTAAATTCTTGGAGATTGTAGCTGTCGGGGAAGCAAGTAAATGGAAGGGAATTCCACAGGCAGGATGTGCAAGAAAAGAAGCTGCTGGAGTAAAATTTGCGTTTACATTTTATTGGGTTCACAGTAAAAAGGTGGGACCTAGTTGCTAATCTTGTGGCTCGGGTAAATTCATTTACAGGGGGCACCAGTGAGTTAAGTTCATCAGAGCGGAAGCCGTGAAAGTATGTGTAGATTTGCATAAGATGCTAAAATTAGCACCTTGTTCAAAAGACGAATATGGCGTAGACAGTTTACCTCACTAACTCTTCACCGTTTCTTTTATTCTTTAGAAAGACTTTTAAGGTCATTCCTTGAATTCGCACTTTCCTTCGGGAATTGTCCTCAGTGTTTTCGCGATATTATCAATGGAACGTGTGTGTGTGTGTGTGTGTGTGTGTGTGTGTGTGTGTGTGTGTGTGTGTGTGTGAGTGTCTGTGTGTGTGGGGATGTATGTGTGTGTCCGTTACCTATAGACTCCAAAACGAGAGAACTGATTTTCTTGAAAATTTACACATTTGTTCTATAAGCGTCTGCAAGTGTTCTTAGCTAGGTTTTATGTCGAGGTACCCCCGATAAATATCAAAAATCGATAATCGAAAAAATCGGGTTATAGAAGGAGTGGCCCGATTTTAATCAAATTTGATACACTCATAGACAAAGACATAAGAAACGATATTCAGAAGTTTCAAAGTTGCAGTTTTTACAATAGTGCAGAAAATCGATAATATATATATATATATATATATATATATATATATATATATAATCGATTTTCTGTACTATTGTGTAGCAATCGGAGTCTAACCGTACTGATGAGCTGTGATACAGCGAAACAGATCTGTCTGCGGATGACAATAATATATATATATAAAAGGCAAGATGTGTGTGTGTGTGTGTGTGTGTGTGTGTGTGTGTGTGTGTGTGTGTGTGTGTGTGTCTGTGTGTGTGTGTGTTTATCTGCCTGTATGTCTATTTTTTCAGCCCTGTTATTTAGAGCTCAGACTCTTTGGACGTTGGCACGAAAGACTAAAAAGCAATAGTTGTTTTCAGTTAAAGCGAAAACGTAGACTGAAAGAAAAATGAATGGATGTAAGTCAAATTTTGATTTCCTGGTATCGATATCAAATAAGTTTCTTTCGTCGTAAACTGAATTTTGAAGGCTAAATAAGTACTCTGAGTAAATGGTATCATGGCCGGGACAAAGAACTACAATTATACCTACTTAGAGCCAAACCCGAAGCAAAAACTAAAATAAAAGGGCTGAAAAAGTGCAGAAATACAGGCAGATAAACAGACACACACACAAACATCTTGCCTTTTATATATAAATTATCGATTTTCTGCACTATTGTATGAACTGCAACCTTGAAACTTCTGAATATCGTTTCTTATGTCTTTGTCTGTGAGTGTATCAAATTTGATTAAAATCGACCACTCCTTCTATAACCCGATTTTTTCGATTATCGGTTTTCGATATTTATTGGGGAGTACCTCGATACAAAACCTAGCTAAGAACACTCGCAGACGCTAATAGTACAAGTGTGTAAATTTTCAAGAAAATCGGTTCAGCCGTTTTGGAGTCTATAGGTAACAGACACACAGACACACACACAGACACACAGAGACAAAGTACCATTTATTATATAAGTTTAGATAGGATATGTGTCCTTAAACCTTTTACATTTTGTTAATCAACACAGGATGCTTTCATTATTAATAACAAGACGTTAAAAGCATCATCGATACTTAAGAATTTCTTTATGATAATCTTTCCTGTAAATATCGATAGAATGTTTTATGACAAATAAAGTTGTTCTCAATATTGCTGCAGTGTTGTAACCGGGAGACGAGATGTGGAGGGGGGGTATTTATAAGTGTATTGTTTTGTAAACCTTTTCTTTTCTTTCATCTACATGAAGGTTGCAAATTTAATTTTACTGTATCTTTAACAACAGCTATTTCTTGCCGAGAATCGTGGTGTTGTTTTGAAATGCAACCAGAAAAAAAAAAGAAGGTATCTTAGGTCTGCTTCACACCACGATTTCTTTCAAGGTAAACTGCACAAGAAATTAAAGTCTAAATATCACGATAATGTCACGCTTTGATATCACGAACTAATGGCATTGTTTTCCAATCCTAAGAGCACACGACATTTCATTCGTGCGGAATCCATACAAAACCTACAGAATATATATATATATATATATATATATATATATATATATATATATATATATATGTGTGTGTGTGTGTGTGTGTGTGTGTGTGTGTGTGTGTATAAATGGTGTCCATAAAGTCCATGTGCACTTTCAAAAATTCATAACTTTATTTGTATTTGCGATAGAAATAATCTATAAAAAATGAGCTTGAACAATTAAACTTGAAAAATAATACAGTGTTTCAACAAGATGGAGCTCCTAGTCATTTTGCTCTGTGTGTTAGACAGTTTTTAAATCAAGAATTTCCTAACAGATGGATCGGAAGGGGAGGGACATTTTCTTGGCTTCCACGTTCACCAGATTTTCTCCATTAGATTATTTTAAGGGGACATGTGAAAAAAATTGTGTATGCAACCAAACTTTGTTCATTAGAAGATTTGAAAGCTAAAATAACTAATGTGATTTCAGGCATTACTGTAAATCAGTTTTCCGTGAACTGCAAAATCGTATTACCCTTTGTATTTCTAATGATGGAGGACATGTGGAAACTTAAATAAAATTTCAATAAAGCCGAAAAAATATCGATTTACTTCTTTCTAATCCTTTTTACAAATTATTTCTATCGCAAATACAAATAAAGTTATAAAATATTTCAACTGCACATGAACTTTATGGACACCCGATATATATATATATATTTCGGATAGGGACTACGAAATTATCTTTGCGGCCAGAAAATCCATTCTCACCTTTGATGATTCCACATGGACAAAGGGGCCGGGGGAGGTTTTTAACGTCCCTATGGGAGCATATGATTCAGCCCAGGTGGTTGATCTTGTGGGAATTTACATTTTAGATATTCTAAGCAGATTTTTAGACCCAAAACTATATCGGGACGATGGATTAATAATTATCCCTAATTCCAATGGGCCCTACACAAATAGGATACACAAAAAAATAATTAGAGCCCTGAAGTACCTCGGCTATATCGGGACGATGGATTAATAATTATCCCTAATTCCAATGGGCCCTACACAAATAGGATACACAAAAAAAATAATTAGAGCCCTGAAGTACCTCGGCTTTAAAGTCGAAGTCACCTCTAATCTTAAAATTGTAAACTATCTAGACATCACCCTTAACTTAAATGATGGATCCTACCAACCATTTCTCAAAGAAAATAGTTCCCCCACTTATATTAATATTTCATCCAACCACCCCAAAAATATTATAAAACAGATACCCAATATAGTGAATAATAGAATCAGCCAATTATCATCTCACATTAAACCTTTCAACGCAAGTAAAAATGTTTACAATAAGGACCTTCAAAAAAGCGGATATAAGAACAAGTTAACATATAATAAACCTACAATAGACTCCGAATCATCCAAAAATAAAAATAAAGGAAACTGTAGAAAAAGAAAGATAATTTGGTTTACCCCCACCCTTATTGTAAACTAACTAACATCAATATTGGTAAATATTTTCTCAAGTTAATAGACAAAAATTTCAATAACAGTAACCCTGTACGGAAGATTTTTAATAGGTACACCCTTAAAATTAGTTATTCTTGCACCCCGAATATGGACAGCCTTATTAGTTCCCATAATAGGAGTATTCTCGTGAACTTGCGCAATGCTGAATCTAGGTCCGGAATTCTAAACGAATGCAACTGTAATTCTGTGGACGCCTGCCCGGTGGAGGGAAAATGCAAATCCACCCAGGTGATTCATGAAGCCCGCATTCTCCATCTTACAAAAAAACGACTTCCGGACCGATATCGGTATGTCCGCCGTCCTTTCGAGCAAAGACTATATAACCACAAGTACTCCTTTTCGAACCCCGGTCAGAGGTACCAGACAGCCCTTTCGCGGGCATTCTGTAAAATGAAAGAAGGGCTGGATCCTGAAATTAGCTGGAAACTGATAGGTTTAGCCCGTATTCCGAGGGATTTTCGTGATAGGTGCTTTCTATATTTACTGGAAAAAATTTCAACATTAAAATACCCCCACCAACACCGGCTACCGAATCTTAGGAGGGAATTCATCAGTAAGTGCCTCCACAAGGCAAATTTTTCGAATACTTAAATTTAGAATTTAAATCCCCGTTGACTAGATGTTAGAATATAAATTAAAAGGATTCAATTTAAATTTTAATCTTAATTTTACCCTAACGTTAACCTTAAAAAGTATTTTAACCACCCCCCACACCTTCCTATCCCAAGCTCCTTTAATTGCCTATCTTTAGAAAATATGGATTCTTTTACTAAACCCCTTTTTCCTTGGTTAACACATATATGTATATATATATTTTTTTTCTCTAATATTTTTTCTCTAATAATTTTTAAACCGATAACTTCCTGTAATTAGCATTTAACTCGCTTCTATCTAAAAGGTTTAATCAAATAAACTTTAAAAAAAATTAAAATCTTATATTGAAACCCATTCCTTCTCGCCTAAATACACCTCTTCAAACAGCCCAAAACCTTAACTTTAAAAAGTAATTTAACTTATTTAGTTGTCTATCTTTATAAAATATGAACTCCTATTCCTCCCCTTCCTAAATATACCATTTCAACACCCTGTAACCCCGCGACTACCAGCTCTGTCCTCTTCCACTTTGTAACCGTTGTTAACCTAAAACCCCTCCACACTCTAATCCAGGGCGTTCGCCATTTGGATCCGACACCTTTGAATTTTGAAAATTTTCTCTAATTTTTATATATATAGATAGTAAGATACGGAGTTTCATAAACTATGCAATCATGAGAAGCATATGATGAACTGGTCGTGTAAGGATTTGAATTTTTAGAAATTTAAATCCTTACACGAAAGTAGACCATAGATATATCAAGCAGTGAAAAGGATTTGGTATCACGAACTGATAATGATATATTAAACACTTTATAGCTATTAAGTTGCGGTATACTAGAATAATAATAATAATAATAATAATAATAATAATAATAATAATAATAATAATAATATCTATCTATCTATCTATCTATCTATCTATCTATCTATCTATCTCCTTGTATATATATATATATATATATATATATATATATATATATATATATTCCGACGTCTATGGCATGTCAAAATTTCATGCGTTAGGCAATCATCATGTTCATATTTGTTCATATTTTAAACTGACGCCATTGACGTAGAACAACTTGTTTATTCCTTAATATATATATATATATATATATATATATATACAGCTTTGTTTATACATTGAGCACTATATTACACTATATTATTAGCACCTGAATAGTAATACTGTACATATGTGCACCCTCATATGTACATTTAATTATTCAAGTCAATATATTCATGCATATATATATATATATATATATATATATATATATATATATATATTTATAAACTTTCACGTAATGTATACGTGTCCTTATGATGAAACTATAAAGCGCAGGTTCAAACCTCATCGAGGTTGATTCGTCAGGTAGTGACTTCTTAATGTTATTGGCATTGGTAGGTGGGGAGTGGAAGGGGAAGTAAGAGTGCGAAATCTTTGGCAAAGTTCTTGAAAAGCTTACCACAGATTCACACGAGGGTTGTGAGTTGTGACATTGGGTATACAAAATTGTTCGGAGGCCGCCAATAGGTGTACAACATTAATCGTAAGAATTAATAAAACAATTGTTGAACTTTCTATTTCTTTGGAATATGCGGTCAGTATTAAATTGTAACGTTGAGAATAACCGCTTTCATAAAGAAAACGTTTGGCATTTGTATCATTTCGCGTTTTTATAAAGGAAACACTTAACATTTAACACTTAATATTTAACATTAAACGTTCAGCATTAAGCATTTAACACTTAACATTTAACATTAAACGTTCAGCATTAAGCATTTAACATTTAACATTAAACACTTAACATTTAACATTAAACGTTCAGCATTAAGCATTTAACATTTAACATTAAACACTTAACATTTAACATTAAACGTTCAGCATTAAGCATTTAACATTTAACATTAAACACTTAACATTTAACATTAAACGTTCAGCATTAAGCATTTAACATTTAACATTAAACACTTAACATTTAACATTAAACGTTCAGCATTAAGCATTTAACATTTAACATTAAACACTTAACATTTAACATTAAACGTTCAGCATTAAGCATTTAACATTTAACATTAAACACTTAACATTTAACATTAAACGTTCAGCATTAAGCATTTAACATTTAACATTAAACACTTAACATTTAACATTAAACGTTCAGCATTAAGCATTTAACATTTAACATTAAACACTTAACATTTAACATTAAACGTTCAGCATTAAGCATTTAACATTTAACATTAAACACTTAACATTTAACATTAAACGTTCAGCATTAAGCATTTAACATTTAACATTAAACACTTAACATTTAACATCAAACGTTCAGCATTAAGCATTTAACATTTAACATTAAACACTTAACATTTAACATCAAACGTTCAGCATTAAGCATTTAACATTTAACATTAAACACTTAACATTTAACATCAAACGTTCAGCATTAAGCATTTAACATTTAACATTAAACACTTAACATTTAACATCAAACGTTCAGCATTAAGCATTTAACATTTAACATTAAACACTTAACATTTAACATCAAACGTTCAGCATTAAGCATTTAACATTTAACATTAAACACTTAACATTTAACATCAAACGTTCAGCATTAAGCATTTAACATTTAACATTAAACACTTAACATTTAACATCAAACGTTCAGCATTAAGCATTTAACATTTAACATTAAACACTTAACATTTAACATTAAACGTTCAGCATTAAGCATTTAACATTTAACATTAAACACTTAACATTTAACATTAAACATTCAGCATTAAGCATTTAACATTAAACACTTAACATTTAACATTAAACATTCAGCATTAAGCATTTAACATTAAACACTTAACATTTAACATTAAACATTCAGCATTAAGCATTTAACATTAAACACTTAACATTTAACATTAAACATTCAGCATTAAGCATTTAACATTAAACACTTAACATTTAACATTAAACATTCAGCATTAAGCATTTAACATTAAACACTTAACATTTAACATTAAACATTCAGCATTAAGCATTTAACATTAAACACTTAACATTTAACATTAAACATTCAGCATTAAGCATTTAACATTTAACATTAAACACTTAACATTTTACATTAAACATTAACCATTTAACACTTAAAATGTAACATTAAACATTAAGCATTTAACAATTAGCATTAAACAAATAACATTTAACATTTCACATTAAGCATTTAACATTTATCATTAAACACAACTTTTAACATTAAACAAATTAACATTAAATATTTACCATTTAACATTAAACATTTAACATTAAGCATTAAACATTTAACATTAAACATTAAACACTTAACATTTTACATTAAACATTTACTATTAAACATTTAAAATTTAACATTAAAAATTAAGCATTTAACAATTAGCATTAAACAAATAACATTTAACATTAAGCATTTAACATTTAACATTTAGCATTTAACATTTAACATTAAACATATTAACATTAAACATTTAACACTTAACATTTAACATTAAACATTAAGCATTTAGCATTTAACATTTATCATTAAACACATAACTTTTAACATTAAACAAATTAACATTAAACACCATTTTACATTAAACATTTAACACTTAACATTTAACATTAAACATTTAACATTAAACATTTAACATTAAACATTAAACACTTAACATTTAACATTAAACATTAAGCATTTAACAATTAGCATTAAACAAATAACATTTAACATTTAACATTAAGCATTTAACATTTAACATTAAGCATTTAACATTTAACATTAAACAAATTAACATTAAACCTTTAACTCTTAACATTTAACATTAAACATTAAGCATTTAACATTTATCATTGAACACATATCTTTTAACATTAAACAAATTCGCATTAAACACTTAACATTTAACATTAAACATTTAACACTTAACATTTAACATTAAACATTTAACATTAAACATTAAACATTTAACATTAAAAACATTTCTCATCAAACATTTTCACATTTAATACTTAACATCTAACATTAAACATTAAGCATTTAACATGAACACTTAACACTTAACATTTAACATTAAACATTTAACATTTAACATTAAACATTTAACATTAAGCACTTAACATTTAACATTTAACGGAAACATTTGACATTCATATCCTTCAACGCTGAACTTTCTTAAAAAAAATCTTTTTATTCCAACAGTTTTCAAGCAATTAGTCCTCTCAGGTTCACTATTGTTGCCCTTCCTAATATTCATTGCAGTTTCTTTGCTAATGTTTTGTTTAAAGCCATCTTAAAATCAACATCATGGTTATATCATTTTAATTTGTAGTCACATGTGATGCATTTTTTGTATGTCTTAAAAGGATAAACGCTATTTTTAGTGAATCCACATATCAGAGTTACCATCCTTATTTTTTGTTGTTATTTTTTTTTCTTAAACAGCGAAATTAATACTAACAGGCCTCAATAGAGAAGTTTATTAAAAAACGTAACTCCCAGAGTAATCAATCCTTTTCCCATCGGGGAAACAATTATTTTATCCAAAGTGCGCCTCTGCCAGTTCAGCCTGTCTGACAGAGCAAACATTGAATTGTTCCTCGTCAGAATGTCTGCGAATCTATAACCACTAGATTCAGTTTCGTAACTGAAACGTAACTATTAACCAAAATTATACTAAAATTTTTTGAAATACTGAAGAGTTAATTTATTCAATAAAATCACTATTGAATTCGATTACAGCCCCAAACGATCTCAAAATTTCCTGTATCTATTCGGGACGATCTCATTGTTTAAGTTGGGCAATGTTGCCATAATCATTGCCTTCAGGTCATCACTGGTGTAATAAGGAGTTTTCCCAAGGGGTTTGTATCATGGGGAGTTGGGTGAACAGTTAAAACGGGTGATGCCGTCCCAAAAAATTGTCTGACAGTCATGACTGGGTTCTCCTGCTAGTGTGGCATGGTGCAGAGTCTCGTTGCCTAATACAGTGTCTTCCAGCAGCGACCCTTTTGACTCAGGGCAGCATTAACTCTTCAAGGCACTTGATGTAGACCCCGTGTTGAGCATGATGACGTCACCATCACTAGCGATCACTCTAAACACCTTCGTAATCACCATTAGACTCATCCAACTCTTTGCGAATCTTCTGTACTGTCCTCAGATTGAAACCCAAACACTCAATAATTATCGTATTAGAGCGATCGGCACGAATGCCAAGCAGTACAACATGCTGTTTCTAAATTTTTGGCGGAGTGAATTGCGTCATGGTGCACTTTTTTTTTTTACAGACGGTGCCCAACTGACCGAACTACGCCAATTGAGCGCCGGAGCAACTCAAAACCTGAACAACTCAGAAGCGAAACAACACCGCACCAGAATAAACAGAATAAAAGTAATTTAAAAATAATAAGTAATCAAAATAATTCCAAAATACAATATAACGTTCTTTCTGCGCTCGGTTCGGCAACCAATCTATGAGAAGAAAAATTTGAATTTACAACTGTGAAAGCTGCAACAGGAGACTGCTTAATTATATTTCCTATTTACGCATGGCAATTCACAGATAATCTAAACTTATTTAAAATGGAACTTTGTCTCTGTGTGTGTATGTGTCTGTGTGTGTGTCCGTTACCTATAGACTCCGAAACGGCTGAACCGATTTTCTTGAAAATTTTCACAGTTGTACTATAAGCGTCTGCGAGTGTACTTAGGTTTTGTGTCGAGGTATCCCGGATAGATATAGAAAATCGATGATTGAAAAAATCGGGTTATAGAAGGAGTGGTCCTATTTTAATCAAATTTGATACACTCATAGACAAAGACATAAGAAACGATATTCAAAAGTTTCAAGATTGCAGTTCTTACAATAGTGCAGGAAATTTGATATTGATACCAGGAAATCAAAATTTGACTTACACCCATTCATTTTTCTTTCAGTCTACGGTTTTGCTTTAGCTGGAAACAACTATTGCTTTTTTGTCTTTCGTGCCAACGTCCAAAGAGTCTGAGCTCCAGGACCATGGATTACTTTTAAAGCTTTCATTACACCCGAGCAACGCCGGGCTATACTGCTAGTGAAAAAAGTAAATCTGGGGAGGGTCATGATCGCTTTCCTCCTGAAACGACATGTAAATCCATAAATTTTCTTTTTATAGTCTCAGTTGGCAGGTAAGGAGAGTGGCGAATCTGAATTTAAGAAGGCAATGGGAAACTCGGTCAGTCAGTTAAGTAGCTATACGTAAGACACGCTATGGCGATCATGTCTCTTTCGAGACATGACTGACTGGACAGAAGATGAACATTACTTTCTGCGGTAAACGGATTGCCATCCAAGGATATAGAACCCAATCTGCCCTGTTATTTGACTCATAGCTAGAAAGAGAAGAGATGTATTATATTATTACGTAGTAATTAGTAGGGGAACAGTTTATTACTTCATAACAATAGAAAACCGATCCCTCACTTTATGACTAGTAGAAGCCTTAATCATTATTCCAACTATTATATTGTCAATCAGTAAAATTCCATGCGTAAGACACGCTTAGGCGATTATGTCTCGAAAGAGACATAATCGCCTGGGCAGAAGATTATCCCGTACTATGTTGCCATTACTTTCTACGGTATACTGGTTACTAGCCAAGGCTATAGAACTCAATCTGCCCTGTTATTTAACCCGTACCTGGAGGGAAGAGACGGATTAATACTTTTACCAAGGGTATTTGCGTGTAAATGAATGCAAGAATTTCAAATAGAATTCGAACTCGGCTCCCCAATTTCTCGTTCCAAGCCGATATCCACTGCACCACTATGCACATTCTAATAGGAAACTATTCCACAATATTTCCCAATAGATCATGACCATTCAAAATAAAGTGACCGGTGGAGAGTAACGATTGCCTACCTCTTAAAGAAACAATGTATTTGAAAAAGGTGTCCTTAAAAATGGATACATTTTTGCTTGGTCAATCTCATGATCACAATATTTTAGGACCTGTAAGAATTGAACCATAACCAATTTTCTCAACATTATAGCGTCGTTGCGCTGTGAGATGGGCGTTGAAGTGCAGTGGATATCGGCTCGGTACGAAAACTTGGAGAGCCGAGTTTGAATTCCAGTTGAATTTATTCATTCACTTACATGCTAATATCCTTGGTAAAGGTATTGATACATTGCTTCTTCCTCCAGCTATGGATTAAATAGCAGAACAGATTGGATTCTATAGCCTTGGTTAGCAACCAGTCTGCCGCAGAAATTAATGGCAACCTACTGCGGGAAAATCTTTTGTCCAGTCAGTCATGTCTCTTTCAAGACATGATCGCTCAAGTGTGTATCTCGTATGGCACTTAACTGACTGCAGCGCCTTAGAAAACTGACTTTTGTTTTGTAAATGTCTGCTCCATTACTAATTTGGTATTTCCTTCAGTTGAAATGAAACACGTAGAAAGTTGTTCAATAAATAGAGTTCATTTATAGAAATCTGGTTTTAAAAATCAGCTTGAAAATACTTTGAGATATTGAAACACATCAGTAGGAATAGAACCAGGCACCTGTTGTTTTATGATTTGCTATTTGTTTCATTCGCTAATTTTGGTATCTTTTTCAGTCTTAGCTGCATCCGAATAAAACTGGTTTACTAAACTGTTATATTGAATATATTCATCTGGCCATTAATAAAATTGAATATATTCATATGGCCAATAAGAACATAACGGACAGCTAAATTTAATTTGTAGAGCGTTATCAAATTATCAACATTTTAATCAGGACAGTCTTCTCAGGTGATATGATCAAATAGCGGTTAATGACATAGTGGTTTCTTCGATCGAATAACTTCAAATTAATCACATTTTTGCTAGAATGTTTACAAAAGTATTTAGCACATCCAGGTAAGCATGCTCTCACCGCATATAAAATTGCTAGCTTACAAAATAAAATTTAAAAAATACAAATTGACAATGACTTATTTTAATTCAGTGCCTGTTTGGCTGCAACTTTGCACAGGTCACAAGGGTAAAAGAGTTAAGCACGCTTAAAATATAAGGAGGTTATGCTATGACACCCTTTCTGCAACAAGAGTAATTAAAGAGAACGCCTATTTGGACAAGTAAGCTACTTGCCTTGAACACCAATGCGGACTTAAGGATGCCCCTCAACCAGAACCACTATTTAGACAAGGAAACAACTTGCCTTGAACACCTACGCGGACCTAAGGATGCCCGTCATCGAGAACGCCTATTTGGACAAGGAAATCACATGCCTTGAACATCTATGCGGACTTAAGAATACCCCTCATCCAGAACGCCTATTTAGACAAGGAAGCCACTTGCCTTGAACACCTATGCGGACTTAAGGATGTCCCTCATCCAGAACACCTATTTGCACAAGGAAACCACTTGCCTTGAACAGTTATGTGGACTTAAGGATGCCTCTAATCCAGAACGCCCATTTGGACAAGGAAACCACTTGCCTTGAACACCTATGCGAACTTAAGGATGCCTCTCAGCCAGAACGCCTATTTGGTACAAGGAAACCACTTGCCTTGAACACCTATGCGGATTTAACGATGCCCCTCATCCAGAACGCTTATTTGGACAAGGAAACCACTTGCCTTTGACACCTATGCGGACTTAAGAATGCCCCTTATCCAGAACACCTATTTGTACTAAAGCACATACAAACCAAAAGGAACTCTTATATCCGTGTCATCACTACAGATTACTGAAAAAACAGTCAGTTTCTTTGTATTGCCCTAATAACTTCCAGACTCCTCCTCATTTGCTTTATTCTTACATAAATGCTGCCTTTTGGGTGATGATTCGTTTTTTACTTTTTTAACCCTTTCTCGCACACTTCGCACACGTCGCAAACGTCTCCCTATCTCGATACTCTACTGCTATTCCCATAGAAAATGTTCAATCGAGCAACATTCCTTAATTCCCTTAACTGTAAGAGCTCCAGCCACGCCGTGGACATTAAAGCAAACCACCCTTATTCACTTCTTATGCATTTAAGGACCAGTTTCCACTGGGATATTTTCTTATCAAGAGATGTTGCTTTGTGGAACAGAATCCTTTGCACGATGCGTTTCCGACCACTACAAGCTTAACCACTCCAAGTCGAGGTTTAACAGCTATCTTTAAGAAACTGCACCTCTTATTCTTACCGCTCAAACAACAACCATCTCCTTTCTACATTGATTGACTCTTAAGCCTTGTATAGAGCAAACATTAGTAAAAACTTCAATGAAAACTCTTTAGTTTAATATTGTTCAAGAACAATATCTACATATTTCATAATGCCTCATATTCAAGAAAACAGAAATTGGTCGGTATGTAACTAAAAATAGACAACGGCACATAATATCAAAATGGGGAATTCTATCAATTAAAGAATTGGTTGATCGTGTAATTTAATAATGGAAGAAAGGAACCACTCGTGTTTTATCCTGATTAAGCCGAGACATCAGAATGATACGCTAAATGTTATTTAAAAAGAATACTCGTTAAAAACTAAGATTAGTTAGCCGTGTGCAAACCATTTTATGAGCAGCAGTGCAAGTTCTTGAACAGATGGGTTATAATAATAGAAAAACCAGGATAAATTCACTTTTTAAATTAGTCAGTGTTTAGCAGAGGAGACAGCAAAATGATAGAATAGCTCTTGGAAATTCTGGCACTTTGTCAACATTGCAGATAAAAATTTAAGGTTTCATCAAACGTAATATTTTCGGGGTTTTCCGGTAAAATGCATTTACAATATTTTTTGTGTTCTGATGGACATAATTTCCTTGAAAGTAAATGTACTTTTTCCCCATCTGGTGTACCCTGACAATATTTTTTTAAATATCTTTGCATCTTTCGTAAGACGAAAAAAATACACATATTTTAGAGTTATATAAAAACTAGCAGTATAGCCCGGCGTTGCTCAGGTGTAATGAAAACTTTAAAACTAATCCATGGTCCTAGAGCTCAGACTCTTTGGACGTTGGCACGAAAGACTAAAAAGCAATTGTTGTTTCCAGTTAAAGCAAAACTGTAGACTGAAAGAAAAATGAATGGATGTAAGTCAAATTTTGATTTCCTGGTATCGATATCAAATAAGTTTTTTCGTTGTAAACTGAATTTTGAAGGCTAAATAAGTCTTCTGAGTAAATGGTATCATGGCTGAGAATAAGAACTACAATTATACCTACTTAGAGCCAAACACGAAGCAAAAACTAAAATAAAAGGGCTGATAAAAATACAGACATACAGGCAAATGAACAGACACACACACAAACAGCTTGCCTTTTATATATACATATATATATATATATATATATATATATATATATATATATATAATCAATTTTCTGCACTATTGTAAGAACTGCAACCTTGAAACTTCTGAATATCGTTTCTTATGTCTTTGTCTATGAGTGTATCAAATTTGATTAAAATCGGACCACTCCTTCTATAACCCGATTTTTTCGATTCTCGATTTTTGATATTTATCGGGGGTACCTCGACACAAAACCTTGCTAAGAACACTTTCAGACGCTTATAGTATAACTGCTTAAATTTTCAAGAAAATCGGTTCAGCCGTTTCGGAGTCTATAGGTAACGGACACACACACACACACATACACACACACACACACACACACATACATACACACACAGACAAAGTTCCGTTTATAAATAAGTTTAGTTTCAGCAATAGAGTTGGGAACCGTATCAGTCGTGAATGAAACTAGAGTAGGAGTTTCATTTGATTTCTGCAACATTGCCTAAAACATTCTTATCTGATATTTAATATTGTAGTGTTCCATGCTGTTGCCTTTATTGGAGGTGTTGTCATTTCAATAACTGTTTTTTGCTGTTATTGATAGTTATTGATATATTATTTATAATGCCGTTGTTCCGATAACTGTTTTTTTGTTGTTGTTGATAGTCCTGTTGTTCCATTAACTGTTTTAGCTGTTGTTGATGGTCTTGTTGTTCGAATAACTGATTTTGCAGTTGTTAGTGATGCTGTTATTGCTAGTGCTGTTGTTTTGATAACAGATTTTGCTGCTCTTGATAATGCTGCTATTCCAACAACTGTTTTTATTGTTGTGGCTGTTGTTGATTTTCCTGTTGTTCTGATAACTATTTTTGCTGCTAAGGATAATATTGTTTTACTAACTGTTTTTGTTGGTGATGATTGTCCTATTGTTTCAATAACTGATTTTGCTGTTGTTGGTGGTGCTTTTGTTTTAATTACCGTGTTTCTTGTTGTGGACGGTCCTGTTCTTCCAATTAGTGCTTTTGCTGTTGTTGATGGTGTTGTTGTTCTGATAACAGCTTTTGCCGCTATTGATAATGCTGTTGTTCTAATAACTGTTATTGTTATTATGGATGGTTCTGTTTTCCAATAACTGTTTTTGCTGTCGTTGTTGGTGCTGTTGTTCCAATAAAATTTTTTATTTTTGTTGAGAGTCCTGTTGTTCCATTTACTGTTTTTGTTGTTGTTAATGACGATGTTGTTAATAGTGCTGTTGTTTTGATAACTGTCTTTGCTGCTTTTGATCGTTCCAATAACCTTTTGTTGTTTTTGATGGTCCTGTTTTCCAATAACTGTTTTTGCTGTTGCTGATGATGCTGTTGTTCTAATTACTGTTTTTGCTGTTATTGTTGGTCCTGTGGTTCTAATAACTGTTATTGATGGTTCTGTTGCTGATAGCGCTGTTGTTCTGATAACAGTTTTATTGCTATTGATAATACTGTTGTTCTAATGGCTGTTTTTGTTGTTGTTGATGGACGAGTCGTTCAAATCACTGTTTTTACTGTTGTTGTTGGTGGTGCTATGTTCCAGTAACTGTTTTTGTTGTTGTTGATTGTCCTCTTGTTCTAGTAAATGTTTTTGCTGTTATTGTTGGTAACGCTGTTCAAACTGTTGTTGATGGTGCTGTTGTCCTGATAACAGTTTTTGCTGCTATTGATAATGCTGTTGTTCCAATAAACTTTTGAGGATGGTTCACTTGTTCAAATAACTGTTTTGCTGTTATTGGTGGTGCTGTTGCTGTCTTTGTTGTTGTTGATGATTCTGTTGTTCTAATAACTGTTTTTGTTGTTGTTGATGGTACCGTTGTCTCAGAAACGTTTAGCTGTCTTTGAAGATTTTGATGTTCTAACAATTGTTTTTGCTGTTGTTGATGGTGCTGTTAATCAAAGAAGATTTTTGCTGCTGTTGTTTCAAAAAATATTTTGCTGTCGGTGATGGTGCTGCTGTTCCAGGTACTGTTTTGTTGTTGTTGTTGACGATGCTGTTGTTATAATAAGTGTTTTGTATGTTTTTGATTTTGCTGTTCTTCGAAAACCTTTTTTTGCTGTCGTTGATGATGATGATGCTCCAGTTATTGCTTTTGTTGTTGTTCATGGTGCCGTTGTTCCAATAAATTTTGTTGCGGTTCTTGATGGTGTGCTCTTCTAATACTTTCTTTACTGATATCGATGATGCTGTAGCGCCAATGACTTTGTTGCTGTTGCTGATGACGATGTTGTTCCAATAACTGTTTTATACTATTTTTTAAGTTTTCTATATCACTCGTTTCTCAATTCCTTCGTTGACATGCGTTTCAAAATCCTTACGACGTCAGAAATATATTTTTTAATCCTCGTCGTTATTATTATATTGCTTGCATAAACTCATAGATTCTGGTTAATAATAATGTTAAGGAAAACACTGAAACCAAAGATTAGGGAAGAAAAGGTTTAATAATACGTGAGAGATTAATTAATAATACAATTATAGCTATTACTGTATTTCAGTGCGGCAATGCGTATGACTCAACGCTACGTCTTTCAACCCTATATGCAATCCTGTTTCTATGAGCAGATGTTCTACGCATAATGAATGAACGTGTCTATTTTCAAATATTAGTGTAGAGAAGGTCGGTCGTTTTTCTACACGACAGAAACTAAAGAGTACTGAACTTCTACGCAATATTAATCCTTCTATACTGAAATGAATGTTGCACAAATGAAGACGAGACTTCATGCAACAGAAATGGGGTCTTAAAATATATTCTCAGCATTCTTCTGTAGGACCACATTTCTGTTGCTTCAAGTTTTTTTCTTGAATGAATATGAAAATAATGAGGACATTTTAAGGAAACAAAGCCACGCTATTAATTAAAAGGAGGAAGATCCAGTTGTCATTGCGTCAGCACTTAATAAGAAAAGAGGGCTTGGAAAATCTGTCACTCACAGGACATATTTAAATCAAGTAGGTTAAAGGGAAATGGTGAGTAACCAAACTAATAATCTGATATAAATAGATGGCAAAACTTGAAATGGGGAGTGGTGAAAAGACAATCTTTACTAAAACCTACAAAGAAAAAGAAGTTGTGGGGAGTCATGATCGACCTACTGAACATGCTTGTGTAAATGAATGGCAAAATTAGAAATAGGAAGAACGGTTACGAGATAAACGTTACAAAGGGTCGTCGTACCTCCGAACGAATCTTTCGACAACACGGTGGCGGCTAGCGCGCGTTCGACAACGCCGGCGAGTCGTCGTGCGTCTGGACTTGAACTTTGTCGATCAAGCCCATTAAAAGTCAGAAATAAAAATGAACGACAGGAAGGTGTGTGTGTGGGTGGGTGTAAGGAAAAGATCAACTTATCGAATTAACTTGTGAATAACTATTAATCGATACGAATCAAGAATCAAGTATGCCAAAACAAGGAATGGGAGGCATAGTAAAAAGACAAACGTTATTGAGATCTACAAATGATATGAGGTACTAGAGAATCACGATCTTCCATGCCGTGAAAGAGACACTGCACGTGAAATATATTACATTGAGTGGATGATGTAATTGACAGATACATCCGGCGGTAGATAGAATCAGAAAAAGTGACAACCGGCTTGAAAGACAATGGACTGGCGGATGTGATTGACAGATACATCCGGCGACTGGAGATAAAAACAAGAAAGTGACAAACCGGAAAAAGCAAAAATGCGTGGATGAAGAGGCGTGGCTATGTGGGTCACGTGTGCGTGTTAAGACTATATAAGGTCTAGAAATTTAAATACCTAGGAAGCGTTCTAACAGGAGATGGAAAGTGCGACACAGAGATCCGAAGGTGAATTGGAATGGCGAAGAACGCGTTCCAGAAGCTGAGTAAAATACTAAGACACAGGAAAATTTCATTAGAAACAAAGAAGAGAGTTCTAGATTGCTATGTGATGATGTCAGTTTTTGAATATGGCAGAGCATGCTGGACAATATCATTGAAGATGACGGAAAAACTTGAAGCAGTTGAAATATGGTTCTACAGAAGGATGCTGAGGATATCATGGACCGAGCTTTTGAGTAATGATGAGGTGTTGGAAAGGATGGAAACGAAAAGGAAATTAATAGTGAGCATCAGGAAGAGACAGCTGAAGTTCCTGGGACATGTAATGAGGAAGGAGGGCTTGGTGAACCTGATACTAACAGGCCAGATAGAGGGGAAAAGAGACAGAGGAAAGCAGCGGATAACATATTTGAAGGACCTGATCAGGTGGATGCCGGAACGGGGGTTGCAAGGTGTAACAGGAGAAAACATACTAAAAGCCACCAGAGATAAGGAGAAAGCGTGGAAAACCATGATCGCCTACGTCCTGAAAGGACAGGGCACATAGAAGAAGAAAAAGATTCCCGCTACAACTCCTATGCGTGTACGAAACCTTTCCGACTACCCTCCTGCTCGACCTAAGCGTCAAAGAATAAAAATATAAGATTATATTTAAATATATATATGTTCATCGTGGTTATCCTGCAGTAGTATATAACCCGCGTAGAAGAAGACTTGCAGCTTTCTATATAAACATGATAAATTTTAGTTTATGGTTTCATGAGAAATTTATGGTAGTGATTGTTGAACAGCTATGAAAACCTCAGGAATATTCGTAATGCAGGAGAGGTTTCTTGTATCGATTAATAATCATTCTCAAGTAAATAAAAATGAAAAGATGAAAATAACTCATGTTTAAGTCAATCATTTCTGGGATAAGATTGTGAAATTGAAGAATGTCTTAAAAACTTATGCAAAATATGTTTCCTCTGCAGTCTGTTCTTTTATGAGAGCCGTGAAAATAAGATAGCAAATCGGATATATTTTTACATGAATAAGTAATTTCTTTTTTCTTTTTTAGCAAATCCATACCAGCGCAGTTCTCGACAGAAAGATTAATAAAAAATGTCTGCTTTTATCTTCTTTTTTTCTTTTTCCTTTTTTTACCCACGCTTTTATAGACGGGTGTTTTTGTCTTTAATGCTAAGTGATTTCCCAACATCAAACAGTTCTGTAATTAATTTATTACGCATCGTCATATGCTGTGTTGGGTTATTTTTATAAGAAACTAATTTGACTTTTAAATTTGTTGATTAATTATGAAGATTACGTTCTATTTGTGACTTGTTTTTTTCACAAACATTTGTTTTAATACAGCACAAATAAAACTCGCTGGAAATCGAGAATATATTTGAGAAACAAGACGAAATGCGAAAGAAAACCAGAAAAGAAAACTAGAATATTTGCAAATAAAAGAAAATTGTTTCATCTTTAAATAATTTACTGCGTCATTGCTTACCATTCCGTCATTTAAATAAACTAAATTCATGACTAATCCCACCCACCTCGTGTTTTTCCGACCCATTTATTTTACGCCCCCTTTTATTCAAGTTTAAGTTTCAGTTTTGTTTAACGGCATATCAACACCTCTGTGCGTTATTTAATGCCCAAAAAGATGGGATTTTAAGGTATTTTTAAATGTTCAGTTACAGTAAGAAAATTGATTTTTAATGAAAAATTTACGTTTTTACTATTTTTATTTTAGAAAACTGAAGATGTCTTCGAATTTTGTATTAAAAAATGTTTTTCTGAGAATAATTTTTTTCATTCAAAAATCTGTTATGGCAATAATTGTTCTTCAAAAATGTATTGTTGGTCATATTTTTCTTTCAAAAATGTAAATTTTTTTTTTATAAAAGTCTATTTTTATGTATATACTAGCAGTATAGCCCGGCGTTGCTCGGGTGTAATGAAAGCTTTAAAACTAATCCATGGTCCTGGAGCTCAGACTCTGCCTAAAGAATATTTGTGTGAAGTTTGGTGAGAATCGGATAAAAATTGTGGATTTATATAAAGGACATACAGACAGATAAACAGACACACACACAAACATCTTGCCTTTTATATATACATATTATCGATTTTCTGCACGACTGTAAGAACTGCAACCTTGAAACTTCTGAATATCGTTTCTTATGTCTTTGTCTATGAGTGTATCAAATTTGATTAAAATCGGACCACTCCTTCTATAACCCGATTTTTTCGATTTTGGATTTTCGATATTTATCGAGGGTATCTCGACACAAAACCTAGCTAAGAACACTCGCAGACGCTTATAGTACAACTGTGTAAATTTTAAAGAAAATCGGTTCAGCCGTTTTGGAGTCTATAGGTAACGGACACACACACACACAGACACATACACACACATACAAAGTTCGATTTATAAATAAGTTTAGATTTCTATAAAAGTGTATTTTTATACTTTCATAGTGTTTTGACCTCAGTTTGAGGGTTAACAATTTGCCTATAGCTGGGACCATAACATGTGCTACCACTCCGGGTCAGGGTGGACCTGAGAACAACAGCAATTAAGAGGTGGTTCCATGCTCCTCACAACCTCCCAATCAGAGGCCACTTTACCATCATACCCAGAAACAATAGGTACTAAGTGCAACAGAGCAAACCATATATAAAAGGGATGCATACAAAGGACCCATGGTTTGCTGATAAGACACGGCTGTGAATGGCACGGTCATCAATATCGTGGAATGATTTGGTAAAACGATTTCTTCAAAAGCGGACTCATTTTCTCAAGATATGTAGTTGCCAGTTGTTTAGGATTTCGAATGTTCATTTTCATGTCAGTAAGCCCTCTTTACCTGGAATATTGGCGCAACAAAGTCTTCCAACTTGTATTTCCTACCATGTAGCTTCAGATTAAAGTATATCGAATAAATAAACGGTTCTTACCCATCAGGCATCATATCAGAGCAGTGTCATAAAGTGGGGGATCGGTTTTCTATTGTTATGAAGTAATAAAGTGATCCCAATAATTACTACATAATAATATATCTCTTCTTCCTCTAGCTATGAGTTAACTAACAGGACAGATTGGGTTCTATAGCCATGGCTGCCAACCAGTGTAGCGCAGAAAGCAATGGCAAAATGAATAGCAATCTAGTCTTTTAAATCTATTATTAGTGGGTTCGATACCCACTGAGCGTTCCATATTTTTGAGCCTGTACCAAAATGAAGCTTAACTTGTTAAGTGATTAACTCTATTGAAATTATTGTCCCGTTTTGCGTTGAACTCATTAATATCCATTGTAAAATCTAGTATTAATTTTTACCTAACACATGAGGGTCGTTAGAGCATCACATACACTATATAGTAGCTGTAGTGTGTCTAAGGCAGGATAACCTGACGGAGCCCATACATCTTCAGGCAGGTTTTGAACACAGATTTATATTTCTTTCTGAAAGCAAGAGAGTCAGTCAGGTTTGCGGTAGAAGAGATTGTTTATTATCCTTTCCAAGCGTATTTGTGGGTAGGTGAACTTAAGTCAGTCAGTGAAGTGCCATACGTGAAATACGTTTGGGCGATCATGTCTCTTTCGAGACATGACTGACTGAGCAGAAGATTATACCGCCGTAACTTGCCATTGCTTTCTGCGGTAGACTGGTTTCCAGCCAAGGCTATAGAACCCAATCTGTCCTATTATTTGACTCATAGCTAGAGGGAGAAGAGATGCAATATATTAAGTAGTAATTAGTGGGTGATCAGTTTATTACTTCATAACAATAGAACAACGATCCCCCACTTTATGCACAGTAGAAGCCTTAATCAATATTCCAACTATTATATTCAGTCACTCAGTTAAGTGACATACGTGATACACGACTTGGGCGATCATGTCTCGAAAGAGACATGATTGATTGGGCAGAAGATTATCCCGCAATAGGTCGCCATTGCTTTCTGCGTAGATTGGTTGTCAGCCAAGGCTATAGAACTCAATCTGTCTTATTATTTGACAGTATTTGAGATTTGACAGTATTTGAGAGTATGGATGCGAGTTAGTGTGATAAGAGGTGTCTATTGACCTTACATCTATATTCCTGGAGATTGTAGCTGTCGGAGAAGCAAGTATATGGAAGGGAATTCCACAGTCGGGAAGTGCGAGAAAAGAAGCTGTTAGAGTAGAAATTGGGGTTACATCTTATCTGTTTCACTGTAAAAGAGTGGGACCTAGTTGCTAATCTAGTATCTCGTACAAATTCATATATAGGGGGCACCAGTGATCTAAGTTCATCGGAGCAGAAGCCGTGAAAGTATTTATAAAAGAGGCACAGGGAAACCACGTCTCGCCGGTGAGAAAGTGACTGCAGCCGGGCTGCAAAGTCGGTATCGATCACATTACAGATTCTCCGTTGTATTTTGTCAAGAACCCCGAGGAAAATAGCAGGGGCACACGACCAGATGTGGCAGCAGTATTCAATACACGGGCGGATGGTAGATTTAACAGAATAAAAAAATCCCTTATTAATTAGAAATTTCTACAAATATACGTGTACTAATGATAGGTCTATAAAAAAGCTGGTATTAATTATAGCTTTTTGTCGGTAAATTGAATTCCTTGCATTCACTTACGCGCAAATAACCTTTGGAAAGGTATTAATCCGTCCCTTCCCTCCAGTTATGGGTTAAATAATAGGATAAATTGAATTCTATAGCCTTGGCTGGCAACCAATGTACAGCAGAAAGCAATGGCAACCTACTGCGAGATAATCTTCTGCCAAGTCAATCATGTCCCTTTCGAGACATGATCGACCAAAGTGTGTATCACGTATGGCACTTCACTGACTGACTGATCAGTCAGTGAAGTGCCATACGCGGACGTTAATATACCGAAATAGACAAGACTGACTTGGCAGGAGTTTTCCCGCTGTAAGTTGCAATTACTTTATACGGTAGACTGGTTGTCAGCCAAGGCTACAGAACCCAATCTCTCCTAGCTGGAAGGAGAAGAGACGGATTCATACCTTTCCCAAGTGTATTTGCGCGTAAGTGTACGCAACTGAAATTCGAACTGGGGTCTCCAGTTTCTCGTTCTGAGCCGATATCCACTTCACCACAACTCACTATATATATATATTCGTCATCCACATACAAGACTGTTTCATGTAATGACAGCTCATCAGTGTGGCTAGACACATCCACATGCTTCTGGCCGGAGTCGCTAACACCTAAGCCACACACACACACACACACACACACACACACACACACACACATATATATATAATGCATTAATGTCTATTTCGAGCAATGGTAAGCATTCATATTTCAGATAATTTTCGCGAAGTCGTTAAAGTTGAAATCTTTATTTTCGGATTTCTGAAAGCAAAAGTTACGAATGAGAATGTTAATTCTATGATTATCTATCTATTTGGACATTGGAGAATAAGTCTATTAAAAGGCATATTAAAGGAGTGAGCCGTGGCAAAATTAGGTCGAGTAAAAGACGCCGTTTAGAGAGCTTTGTTGAATGGTTTAAATAGTTTATTGAAACTTGTTCTATACGGATATAGGTTGTTTCACACGGTAATCTTTTTTTTCTTTCTTTCATTTCTCTTGTTTGTTTATTGTTGTCTTTGATTTTGTTTCTAACAAAAAAAAATCTACATACAAACATCAATCAGATTCTGAGTTGTGTTTGTAGGGTTATCGAAATGGGCCAAGACGAAGCCGTACGTGAAGAGGCCGCAAAATGTTTAAACCGCAAATGAAATTCTTAAAACCGATCTTATTAAAAGTAATAAAAAGAAAAGGAATAAGGGTTAGATGTCTTGTGTATTTACTTCTTACTTTTTGGCTCGATGCCAAAGTCAGACAAGTACAAAACAAATTGTGAAGACGAAGATTGCAGCCGACAACTTTTACCGCCATTAAACCGATTATTTATTTATCTTGTTTTGTTTTGTGTATAAATTTCGTTTATATGTAACAGTATCTCATTTTTTAATTGTTTCTTAAAAAAAAATAAAAAAATTAACTACGTTCATCATTTTTACAAGGAAATTTTTAAAAACTTGTTTTTGTTTTACTTATGGCGATATCACATCTAAACATTGGGGTAAATTTTCGTTGTAAGTCCCGGCGCTTTTCCCCTTCAAATTTATCCAAAATAGCATTATCTCTTTCCAAATGTATATGCTGAACTCAAATCAACAATTAGTTATTGAAGAAACTTACCTTTTTTTATCTAAATGTTCATAAAAAACCGAACTATATCTTGCACTTTTTCTCTCCCATAACTCTCACGAAGTCATGTAATTAACTGCAGAATGATGTACTGCGCATGTGAACGAATTTTTAGTTTTTTAGTCGATTTTTCTTCATTTACTGATACTTCCGGCGATGTACTTCTGGTAATGAAAGTAATGCGCTATTGTATTTCTACGCTTAGTACTTTCATAACAGGAAGTACATCGCCGGACGTTTTAGTAAAGGAAGAAAATCGACAGAAAATTGCTGCCTACGTAGAACGTCATTCTGCAGTTAATTACATGACTTCGTGAGGGTTACGGGAGAGAAAAAGTGCAAGATATAGTTCGTTTTTTTTATGGAATTTCAAAGCAAAAAAGATAAGTTTCTTCAATAACTAATTGTTGATTTGAGTTCAGCATATACATTTGCACAGAAATAATGCTATTTTGGATAAATTTGAAGTGGGGAAAGCCGTCAGCACCTAAAACGAACATTTACCAACATTGGTCATTGTACGATCACTGAAGTTAAGCAACATGAAACCTATAAGTACTTAGATGGGTGACAGCTTGGGAATATCAGACGATATAAGATTGGGTGCGTTGTATTGCATAACTGATCTGGAAATCGGAGAACCGAGTTCCAATTCAGTCGGTTTTATTATATCTAATTACACTCAAATAACTTTGAGAAAGGCATCAATTCACAATTTTTCCCCTCACATATGGGTTAACCAGGAAGATTTGTATCATTAAGTCATTATTATATTCACTCCCACAATAAAATCTTACAATCTAAAAATGTTTTCTCGCTTTAAATGATATGAAGCATTGTCAACTACAATGAATTTGTGACTAGTATGTATTTCCTTGACTAGTATTTATAGGATGTGTGTTGTGGTGCAGTGGATATCGGCTCGGAAGGCGAAATCGAGAAGCGGAGTTCGAATTCCAGTTGAATTTGTTGCATTTCACTTACGCGCAAATACCCTTGGGAGAGGTATTAATCCATCTATTCCTTCCAGTTATGGGTTAAATAACAGGACAGATTGGTTTCTATAGCCTTGGCTGACAACCACTCTACCGCAGAAAGCAAAGGCAAACTACTGCGGGATAATCTTCTGCCCAGTCAGTCATGTCTCTTTCGAGACATGATCGCCCAAGTCGTGTATTACGTATGCCACTTAACTGATTGACTGAATATAATAGTTGGAATGATGATTAAGACTTCTCCTGGTCACAAAGTGGGGGATCTGTTTTCTATTGTTATGAAGTAATAAACTGATCCCCCACTAATTACTACTCAATAATCTAATACATCTATTCTCCCTCTAGCTATGAGTCAAATAACAAGACAGATTGGTTTCTATAGCCTTGGCTGGCAACCAGTCTACTGCAGAAAGCAATGGCAATCTACTGCGGTATAATCTTCAGCCCAGTCAATCATGTCTCTTTTGAGACATGATCGCCCAAGCGTGTATCACGTATGGCACCTAACTGACTGACTAATTTATTTCCTATTAATTTTCATACTTTTTATCGTCTAGTATTAGTACTAATATTACTTTGAAATGGTTATGAGATGAAGCATTGTAAGCCATTTGACAAATATTTCAATAGCACCTCATCGTGGTGGAATGACCAACAAGATTGTCTCGCTAGATCAATTACGAATGAGTACTGAGTTTGACCAGTACTGTGTGACATATACTTTCGTGTCACATCTAAGCTAAGCTTTTAAAAAATCACCATTTGACAAGTGTCATTCATTTCAGTTGCTTTTTCCGAGACTAATAGATACTCTTCGGCTATCGTTAAACAGTGCGTGTCGGGAATAACAGACCCCACAAGTCTGTTAATCTATCTCAGTCAATATTATATGTCAATATTAATCATGCTTTACACAATACACCTTCGAGATCTCGTTACCAGCCACTATTTATATTGGCATTATATACCAGTCAGATTGTAATACGTGATACATGCTTGGACAATCATGTCACTTTACATTGCTAATAGCTGACACAGAAAGGAAACTACAAGACCTCCTACAGAAGGTAGCTGAAGAAAGTAACAAGAAAGGACTAGAAACAAACTGCACGATAACCGAATGCATGGTCATCAGTAAAAAGGGCAGGCCAAAATGCCAAATACAGGTCGGGGATACTAAATTCAAACAGGTATAAAAATTTAAATACCTGGGAAGTGTTATAACAGAAGACGGAAAGTGCGACACTGAGATCCGAAGGCGAATTGGCATGGTGAACGAAGCATTCCAGAAGTTAAGTAAATTATTAAGAAACAGGACAATTTCGCTAGAAACAAAGAAGAGAGTACTGAGTTGCTACGTGCTGTCCGTCCTTCAATATGACAACGAATACTGGACAATATCATCAAAGATGAAGGAAAAACTTGAGGTAACTGAAATGTGGTTCTACAGAAGGATGCTGGGAATATCATGGATCCAGCATGTGAGCAATGATGAGGTTCTGGAAATGATGGAAACAAAAAGGAAACTAATACTGAGTATCAGGAAAAGACAGCTGAAATTCCTAGGATATGCAATGAGGAAAGAGGGCTTGGAGAACCTGATACTGACAGGCCAGAGAGAAGGAAAAAGAGACTGAGGAAGGCAACGGATAACATATTTACAGGGTCTGATCAGGTGAATGACGGAACGGGGGTTGCGAGGTGTAAAAGAAGAAAACATACCCAAAAGCCACCAGTCATAGGGAGACGTTAAGAAACATGGTCGCCTACGTCTGGAAGGGACAAGGCACATAAAAAAAGAAGACGCCAACATTATAATATTGCTATAACCATCATCAGGGCTTATATTATTAGTACTTATGTGAACATTTTTGGTGTTGCGAAATGTAAACTTTCTAAATTCATTCATAGGCCGAACACCAAAAAACTTCACACTAGTAATAATAATATAAGCCCTGATGATGGTTATAACAACAGAAACATTATAATGTTGGCTACCCTACAATAAAGTCATATGTTTCTCAAGTTCCTGGGACACGCAATGAGGAAGGAGGGCTTGGAGAATCTGATACTAACAGGCCAGATAGAGGGGGAAAAGAGACAGGGAAAATCAACGGATAACATATTTGAATGACCTAATCAGGTGGATGACGGAACGAAGATTGCATGGTGTAACAGGAGAAGGCGTGCTCAGAGCCACCAGGGTTAGGAAAACGTGGAAAGCCATGATCGCCTACGTCCTGAAGAGACAGGGCACATAGAAGAAGAAGAAGGCAGATTTCCTCAAAGATGGTTGCCATTTCTTTTTGCAGTTGCCAATCTGTCTTGCTCTTCAACCTAAAGCTGGAGGGAGAAGTGATGGTTTAATAACTTTCCCAAGGGTATTTGCGCGTAAGTGAATGCAAGGAATTCAACTGTGATTCGAACACTGCTCTCCGACTTCTCGTTCCGAGCCGATATCCGCTGCACCACAACGTACATAACTACTTTAGTTATTGCTTTTTTTCTGTTCATTCCATGTCTGAACGATGGTACAAAATTAGACACTTTTATACGCACACAAAACTATCAAAATTACTCGTAGTCACTGAATTGTAATAAGCTTTCCCATTTATGATTAGTAAATATAATTTTACTCGATAACAATATTACCTAACCGAAACACATTTACCCATTTTAACCCAGTGTCCTAATTTGAGGACAGCATAAAAAATGTAAAAAATAATGGGTATAAATCATTATATAAAACCATTATTATACATAGATAGTGAGGACGTATTTGATTCATCAATAAAATTACCTTCCAAATATTTCCCGGTTGGAAGAAAAATTCTTGTAAATTTAATGCTCTAAAACCTTAAGACACTGGGTTAAAATGGGTTAATACAGAATATTAAAATATTTAAACGTTATAAATTATTATAATTAAATTTTGTCTGAATAAAGTAAATTTTTGTAAAATTTGTAGATTTTTTTAAGACGATAGCGTCGATAACATATCTTATTCATAAAATCAATTAAAAGTTTTTCTATTTTTAAAAAATGTGTATAGTTTCAAATGTTTATAGATTCAGTGCAGCTTTTTGGTAACTGGGTTTCTGTCTTATATAAATAACTGGATGTCTTTAATTCTTCAAGGATGTGTGCTTATAACTAATATAAACATTCTTCTTCTTCTTCTTCTTCTTCTTCTTCTTCTTCTTCTTCTTCTTCTTCTTTGTTCCATGTCCCTTCAGGACGTAGGCGATCATGGTTCTCCACGTCTCCCTATCCCTTGTGGCTCTGAGTATGTTTGCTCCTGTTCCACCTCGAAACCCCCTTTCCGTCATCCACCTGATCAGGCCCTGCAAATATGTTATCCGCTGCCTTCCTCTGTCTCTTTTTCCTTCTATCTGACCCTTCAGTATCAGGTTCTTCAAGCTCTCCTTCCTCATTACATGTCCCAGGAACTTCAGTTGTCTATTCCTGATGCTCAGTATTAATTGGCTTTTCGTTGCCATTCTTTCCAACGCCTCATCGTTGCTTGCATGCTCAGTCCACGATATCCGCAGCATCCTTCTGTTGAACCACATTTCAGCTGCTTTAAGTTTTGTCATCATTTTCGCTGATATTGTCCAGCATTTCTAATGTGTTAGTACTTTACTCAGCTTCTGGAACGCGTCCTTTGCCATACCAATTCGCCTTCGAATCTCTATGTTGCACTTTCCATCTCCTGTTAGAACACTTCTAGGTATTTAAATTTTTGTACTTGCTTGATTCTGGTATCTCCCACCTGTATTTGGCATTTTGGGTTCGCACAAGCTACTAAAAAACGAATTTCTTGAAATTTCATGAAATAATTAAGGTTACAAAATATTTTACCACGATTTTTGAAAACAAAGAAACGTTTCTCAAATAATTTAATTAATTTGTGAATGAAACAAATTCAACTAGAATTCGAACTCTGCACTTTAATTTCTCTTTCCGAGCTGATATCCATTGCACTTAGGCACATCCACATTTATGATCAACCGAATGAATTTTGTTTAATCATTTCACCCCACTTTTACGCAGGGGAGGGGTTACATACGGGAAGGTGAAGAGAAAGAGTGGTTAGATATAGGAAATGACAGAAGGACGGTGATAGATGGGTAAGGATACCGAGGCTGAGGGTTGGGCAGATGGGAACAGTGTTTGAGAGAATTGATGCGAGTTAGTGTGTTAGAAAGGTGTCTATTGACCTTACATTTAAACTCTTGGAGATTGTAGCTCTCGGGGAAGCAATCATGTGGAAGGGAATTCCACAGTCGGGAAGTGCGAGAAAAGAAGCTATTGAAGTAGAAATTGCGGTTACATTTTATCGGTTTCACTGTGAAAGGGTGGGACGTAGTTGCTAATCTAGTATCTCATGCAAATTCGTACCTAGGGGGCACCAGTGATCTAAGTTCATCGGAGCAGAAGCCGTGAAAGTATTTATAGAAGAGGCACAGGGAAGCCACGTCACGCCGGTGAGAAAGTAACTGCAGGCGGTCTGCCAAGTCGGTATCGATCACATTACAGACTCTCCGTTGTATTTTGTCAAGAACCCCGAGGAGAATAGCAGGGGCACACGACCAGATATGTTATTCATTTATTTTACCTAAATTTGTGTTATTTAATTTAACCTCTTTATGGAGTAAGTTATTATTCTAAAATAGAGTATTTCTGCCATATGTGGGGTTGAAACTGCATCTCTTTTCAGCCCTGAAGAGTTGAAAAGCGTTTACCCGGTCTTGTGCGTAATTAATTATTTCCCATCCTACAACCACTTTCCCCCAAACGCAATGTTGCTAAAGTATCGGTACTCTTTCTACTTTTTGTTTCTAAGGATAAATATTTTGACGAGAGTTCTAACAATTCAGACCTTCAGAGAATTACTGGCATCTACTGACGATGGCTGGAGCGTCTGTCAGCAAAATTTTTTTTGCTGAAAAATAATGTCAATCAGCTAACCGACAAATGTTATGTTTATATTAATCATACACAGATATGTCAGATTAAATAAATTGTAAACATTGTGTCTGGTTATTTTTAATAAAATCTGTTCATACTCACGAATAATCTTTCGCGTATTATAATTGAAAGATCTCAAAAATGAGCTGTAGCGTTAACAGATGTTATTATCATTCATTTCTCAAGGTACCCAAGTACTTTCAATCTCTTTCTGACTTATTTCAATTATAATACGCGAAAGATTATCCGTGAGTATGAATAGATTTTATTAAAAATAAGCAAACACAATGTTTGCATTTATTTAATCTGACATGTCTACAAGTAAATTTGCTGCCTAAATACCTAAATTTTAATATATATATATATATATATATATATATATATATATATATATATATATATATATATAGTCATTCACAGACAGATCTTCTTCGCTGTATCACAGCTCATCAGTACGGTGAAACATCCGATTGCTTTTACCTAGAATTGAATCCCAACCGAATTTTCGTCAGTCGTCGATTCTACCTCTGAGCTATGGGCGCTCGGTAGAAAGAGGCAAACTTTTAGCGTGTTATGTATAGTGTACACACTCCAGTAGCTGAGAATGTGGGGTTGAAACTGCATCTCTTTTCAGCTCTGAAGAGTTGAAAAGCGTTTACCTGGTCTTGTGGGTAATAAATTATTTCCCATCCTACAACCACTTTCCCCCAAACGCAATGTTGCTAAAATATGAATGAACAATGCGGAGATGCTAGAGTAGCTACTATTTTTTCAAAGCCTACTATTCTTCCAGAGTGCTTAATCAGGTTGTGAGAGCGTAGATGCAATGTAATATATGGATGAGCGTTGTGATGCGGTGGATATCGGCCCCGGAACGAGAAACAGGAGAGCAGAGTTCGAATACTAGTTGAATTTGTTGCATTCACATACGCGCAAATATCATTGGGAAAGGTATGATTCCGTCGCTTCTCTCTCTAGCGATAGGTTAAATATCAGAACAGATTGGGTTCTATATCCTTGGTTCGCAACCAGTCTACCGCAGAAGGTAATGAAAATCTACCCAGTCAGTCATGTCTCTTTCGTGACATGAACGTCTAAGCGTGTATCACTTATAGTACTAAACTGACTGAATATATATATATATATATATATATACACATACATACCCGATATATATTTCCCCACAACGCACATTACTACTATAATATGTATGCTTATGTACACATACACACACACACACACACACACACACACACACACACACACACACATATATATATATATATATGCACATATATATATGTGTGTGTATATATATATGTTATGTATATATATGTGTGTGTGTGCATGTGTGTGTGCATTGTAAGGCTATCACATACTAAAATATGATTCCTTTTCTTACAGCATGTGGTTATTTGAAGAAAGAGACAGTATACGCCGGAATTAACGAAGCCAACAATTATCTTGTCGGCCTTCTTGTGGCTTCAAATCTAGCGGAACACTAAAAGAAAGAGTTTTATCAAGCATCAGGAACATTTTACTCGACAAATGGCAGGCGAAGCCATCGAAGTCTTCACCTGTCGCTATATTAGGCGTTATTTTACTGAGATAGAGAATTGGCAAACAGTGGGAGAATCTTGAATAAACTGAACAAGAAGAGAAATCAGTATTTTATACAATTAAAGACTTCGAGTCAAGTCATGTTATGAGTTTGATTTTCACGTTCTGCTTTACTATTTTTTTTTAATCATTTCACCCCGAGCAAGGCGGAAACGCCACTGATGTGCAGGGGGCTACATAAATGTAAAAAGATTAATTAGAAAAGAGTGAGGAGTACAAACTAGTTAGAAAGGAACAATAGAAAGCTGAGAAAGCAGGTGCGATGACAGATACATAGGTGGAGAGAAAGGGAAGGTTATACGGGGGTGGGGAGAGAGCTAGAGTCAAGTGGTTAGTAGATGAGTATTGACTTTGCATTTAAATTTCTGCAACCACGAATGATAAAATTTAGCACATACCCACACACCCATATATTCGCCAAGTAATTAATAGGTCAGTGTCCCAGTAGTATCTTAGTGTTCTTGGCGTTGCCACTCGGCAGTGTTATTAAACTTCACAGCCATCATGTGTAGGCATCAGCCTTCTAGACGTTCACCAGTACTGACGCTGATTTCGTCTAGTGATAGATGTTGTTGTGTACCCGTTAATCGTCAGGTGAGCTTCCTGAAAGAGACGTTTTAACTTCTCTATCTCGTTTTTTTTTTCTTTGTGATCTATTCCTCCCAACCAAATCATTACTGTCACTGGTAACGAAAGGGCTACAAATGACAAGAGCCAACAAAAATAGGAACAAGGTACAGAAGGTCGGGGAAAAGTTAATTGAAATATGTGACTTAAATGGATAAAAGATTTGCAATTGGCATTGCACTTAAACTCTTGGAGATTGTAGCTATCAGGAAAGCAAATGTATGGAAGGGAATTTTAAAGTCGGTAAGTGCGAGAAAAGAAACTGATGTAGTAGAAGAGACGCTTACATTTTACCGTTTTCACTATAAAAGGGTGAGACCAAATTGACAGTCTAGTAGCAGGAGGAAATTTGTGTAGAAAGGACACCAGGGAGATAAGGTCGTTAAAGAAGAAACCGGGAAAGTATTTGTAGAAAAGACAAAGGGAAGCCACATCTTTCTGGTGAGAAAGTGACTAAAGTCGAGCTGCCAACTTTAGATCGATTATATTGCAGAACCTTCTTTGAATTTTGTTGAGAACCTCCGATATAAATAGCAAGAGTGCTCAACCAGATATGGCAACAGTATTCAATGCATGGATGAATGGTAGATTTGCATATATGCAAGATGGATTCTGGCGAGAAAAAACTTGCTGGTCTGACAGAGTGACCCAAACTTCCTAGCAGTAGCTGTAGCTATTGATTCGATATAGTCCTTCAACTTGAGGTTGGCTGAGAGAATGAGGCCGAAGAGGCGCAGTGTATTACTTTTTTGGGAGAATGGCGTAATCCATACTGATAGAAAGTAAGAAAGTTTGTCTATGGTAGTTAATGAAGAGCAGTTTCATTTTGGAAGTATTAAAATTTACAAGCCATTTTTTGTCTCAGTCCATCACAGATTGGAGGTCCTTTACAAGAGCAGCATCCATATTTACCAGTTTAAATGTAGATTTATTATCATCTACATCTGATTTTGAAACCGACTATTGATTCGATATCGTCCTCCAATTTGAGGTTGGCTGAGAGAATGAGGCTGAAGAGGCGCAGGGTCTTTCGCAGGGTCCATCAAGTGTCACCTATATTGATGGGAGGTAGAAAAGTTTGTCTCTGGTCATTAAAAGGAACTAGCTTTGTCTTAGAAAGTAAAATCAATTTTAGAAAACAAATTAACAAACTCTGTTGATAACTAATAACAGGTTAAATGCAAAATAGATACATTGGAGATTATTAATATTTCCAAGTATCTCTTCCTTCCAGTTATGGGTTAAATAATAGGACAGATTGGGTTCCATAGCCTTGGTCGGCAACCAGTCTACTGCAGAAAGCAATCGTAACATACTTCGGGATAAATCAATGCAACATTTTTCAGGTATAATCGATGCAACATTTTTCAAACAGATGTTTGAACCAAACGCACACAAAATCCAGGGAGCATACGCAACTATATCTGAATTTGTGCGCATGCGTCCGGGATGTGTGTTGTCGACTGGCTTAACGAAAATGTGAACGTGTGTGTGTGTGTGTGTGTGTGTGTGTGTGTGTGTGTGTGTGTGTGTGTGTGTGTGTATTAAAATTAATTTCAGCAGCGCTAGAAAAGAAAACGGGGGCTGAAAAAACAAGAAAGCGAGGTGAGTGTGTATGTAGTTGCTAGATAAGAAAAGTAGAATGTTTGTTAGATATAGAAAGCGAAAATAAGAAAGAACAGAGCAAAGTGAAATAAACAAACAAGCAAAGAGAGAAACAACATTAAAGACAGAAAACCTAAGGAAGTAGAGAAAGAAAAGAGAAAAGAAAAAGGGAAAATATAGGAAAAAGAAAAGACGTGGAAAGAAAAAGACAAAGAAAGATTCAAAGGAATCGAGAAAGAAGAAAAAAGTAAGAAGTGACTCAGGAAGATGGAATTTGCAAAAATAAAAAAAAGAAAGAAAGAAAAATAGAAAGAAAAATGGTTTAAAGAAAGTGGGAATTAGAAAGAGGAAAATAAGGAAAAGAAGAGTAAAAGAGAAAAAGAAAATGAAGAGTAAAAGATAACAAAAGAAATTAAATTAAACAAAAGAATAAAGGTGAGAAGAAAATAAAGCATTAAAAGGAAAAGAAAACAAGAGGACTGATCAAAAAAAGAAAAAATGAATGAATGAATGAAAGAAAGAAAGAAAAAGAAAGAAAGAAAGAAAGAAGGAAGGAAAGAAAGAAAAGATTTCAAAGAAAGTGGGCAGTAGAAAGAGGGAAATAAAGAAAAAAAAGTAAGAGAAAAATAAAAAGAAAAGACGAAAAATAAAGTACTAACAGGAAAAGAAAACAAAAGGACTGATCAAAGAAAGAAAGAAAGAAAGAAAAAACAGAAATAAAGAACCAAAGAAAGAAAATAAAAAAAGGAAAGAAAGAACCAAAGAAAAGACAAAAGAAAGAAAGAAAGCGAAAAGAAAGAAGGAAAAAGGAAGAAAAGAAAGAACTAAAGAGCAATAATAGAATGATAGAAGATAGAAGAGAAGTGAGAACGACGAAAAGTAACAAAAGAATTAAGGTAAAGTAACTCAACAAAGAAGAGAAAGAAAGAAATTGATAAGAAAAAAGCAAGCAAATAAGGCAAAAAACAATTATCTAAAAAAGAAGAAAAACAAAAACAAAAAATCTTTGAGCAGGGGTGTGGGAATTAACGTATATAAGTAATATGTTGAAAAGTACAAGAACATAAAAAATGTAAGACCCAAAGAAAATGAAATTGTGATATAAATGGCCGGCAGGTATCCAATGACATTTGACGATCAGCGACGAAGGACAACGTTGACGCTGGAAATGCAAAACTACTACCACGCATGCTCTCACGCACGCACGCACGCACGCACAGAACAGAGAAAGAGGTGGAGAGAGACAGAGAGAGAGAGAGAGAGAGAGAGACAGACAGAGAGAGAGAGAGAGGACGTGGCATGGCGTCGTCAAGTGCGTAAGCCAAGCATACTCAATATTCGTTGCTAAGAACCGGTGACGTCATCCGATTGACAGCTTCGTAGTAGCCCCGGTTCACACTGACGGTGGCGGAGGACACTTGTTCGCTCCTTCCGCCTCCGCCCGTGGAATTGGAAAATTCCAGAACAGATACAAAGAGAAAAACTCAGCAAGAAGAAAAAAGAATTTCACTGCAACACGGTTCCGAATTGGCAATGGACTGCATTAATTGGTCACTCGGTTAGGAGCACAATCATTCTTAATAGCGGATAACATTAAACCCAACGCTCTTTGGCAAGCACTCAATACATCTTTTATTTGTTAAGGAAACGTTTTAAATTGACGTTGCACTACTTTGCTTCGAGTAGGTCGTTAACCGTACGCCTACCCAAAACGAATATGGCTCAAAGCTGTTTTTAAAATGTGAATATCACGCATACTCGGGATTAGGAAAAGAAATTGTTCAGCGCTACTTGATTGAGACGCCTTAGGCGTTAGGTATTAACCCTGGCCCTCTTAGTGAAATGGGGAGTGATTCTGCATTGAAGGATAGTCGCTTGCAGCTGAGCATAATGTTTGTCATAATTTTATCCTCGCACATAACTAATGAGAACACGAGAACAAATCACTCTTACGTAGCATTTCATTTTATTCAACAGTAAACTTTGTCAAATACTGTCGAAGCGTAGATTCTTCATCAGGTTATAAAATCTTCCCTCTCTATGGTGGGTGTTTATATAGCTACCTTGAATACTTGGGAAGTTTGGGAGAAATAACAGTATATATTAAGAGCTACAAGGGACGGGAAGATGTAGAAGGCTATCATCGCTTACGTCCTGAAGAGACACTGCACATGTTCATTTTCGTGTTTTATGAAGATAGTTCCATAAACACCGGAAAGAGATGAGACAGGATATGGCGAATGAAGAGAGTATGGCTTTTTTCGTAGACCAGATCATCTTTTCGGTATCCGTCTGTGTAAACGCATTTCTGTTTTCTTTAATGTGGGAAGATTTTTTGGCATTTACTGACATATAAGAGTATGATTATTACATATATACTGTTATATTGTTATCAAACAAGAAAATCATATTGACTATAGATAGAACATTTATATATAGACAGATATCAATTAAGGTTTTTTTTTTACAAATAAAAGGAATGTCTTTTGGAAGAGTTCAAATGACGTTAAAATGTTTATAGCAGTGGAGTAGATAGACTAAACTATCGCCCGGTTCACACTCCACCCACGTCTATTGAACAGGTGAAGAGGCTCATACCTTGTTTCCTGCTTAGGATGCGGTTTCCAGTTTTCTCTTTTCCAATCTTCTCACTTTTTTCTTTCTTTGTTTTTAATTGGAGTAGATTGACTAAACTATCGCCCGGTTCACACTCCACCCACGTCTAAGAGGCTCATCCCTTGTTTCCTGTTTAGGATGCGGTTTCCGGTTTTCTCTTTTCCATTCCAATCTTTTCGCTCCTATGCAGCCCCCTGCACATCAGTGGCGTTACCGCCTTGCTCGGGCTGATATGATTTTTAAAAAAAACTGAAAAGAGGGTCTGTGCGTAAGTATGTGTGAGCGTTTGTCACTTAGGAATGTCTTTGATGTATACGCGCCTTTGGTACGGTAAGTAGCTCAGGGACAGCGAAGAAGAAGATGAGAGGGAAAGGAGGCGAGCATAGTGGATCGCTTGATGCGGTCAAAGGACGTGCTAATTATGCTCGTCTTTCTCAACTCTGGCGATGCTTTCTGTGTCGGCTTTTTATTTCCACTTTGTGGGTTCCCAGCAGGTCATTTGGGAATTCACACCCGTATTTAATTCTGGGCTTCCCATTGGATGATAAATAAAATTAGCCTGGGCTCGCGAACAGGAATTTGATATTTATTAATTTTTGATTTTCTGCCGGAACATATGCGTGGAGCCGGGTGCGCAAAGACCAGTTTTGGTCATTTGCTTTCTGGACGCCTGAGGGCAAATATCCGGTCCCTCGCTTTGCTCGGTATCACCACACTTAGCAGTCTCGCATGTTTTGTCTTTCTTTCTAACGATATTTTTCTATTTTTCAACACTTTGCTCAAATATGCAATGTCTCTTTTGCAAAACCAATGCTCAATTCTCGGTGTCATATTTTCTAACCTCTGTGACTTCCATATATACTTAATGTTGACATCTCTAATTTATCACTCGCATCTTGGACTTGTTCTTCTGCTGCCTACTAAATATTTTGTCTTCTTACAAATAACAGTCAGTCCTTTCTTCCCATTTTTCTTTAGTACCTGGCCTAGAAGATTCAGTAGATTTTTATATTTTTAATCTATACATTCACAAAACTAACTTCGTCAAAGAGTTTTTTTTTTAAAACATCAGCCCACTATTTTGCGATGAATCCTTGTCACAACATTTTTATAATATTCTTAACATCATATCTTATTCTTACCAATATTTTCGATATATTTCTTTTCAAAGATCCCTCGTAAACCCTTTTGCAATTTTATACATTGTAGGATTCTATTTCTTACTTGAGGTTAAGTTTTTCTTATAACGCACAGCAAACTCTCCCTATCTCAACTCACCAAAATATCAATAATTATTGAACTCTTGCGAATTGGAATAATACGAAGTCGTTAAATGTGACACCGCAATCTGAAGCATTGGAAAAGCGGAAGATGCTTTCTGAAATCTAAACAAATCATCATAAAACAAGAAAATTTGATTGAACGTAAAGTAAACGTTGCATAATCTTCTTTTTATATCTATCCTTCTATATGGTAGCAAGTGCTGAACAGTTTTCTAACAGGTGAAAATGAAAATTGAGACAACAGAGACATGGTTCAGCATAAAGATACTGAGAGTACCATTGAAACACCTCTTAGTAATGAGTAACTTTAAAGGATAAAACAAAAAATATATTTGAATTTAAAATTTGCAAAAGATTATTTTAGGGCAGAAAATGAGGAAGGAGAGTTGGAAAATTCGACACTTATAAGTCATGCTGAAAGCAAGATAGACAGATAAAAAATATACCCTATAAACTGATGTAACTGGGTGACTGGAATAATAAAAAAGACAAATATTAATAAGAGCTAAAAATAAAGGAAGTTATGGAGAACCATTGACAGAACACGTCAAAGCATATATATATATATAAATTAATGCAGTGAGGTTTTTCACTTATCTGAGCAGTGTCTTTCAGTCATGCCAAATTCGAAGTTTCCTAAAGGCATTATTGTGATAGCTTCACTCTTCATGGTTTTTGTGATTTGCTGCTGTTCCCCACTTATATATATATATATATATATATATATATATATATATAGTTAAATAAAAAGAAGACAAGAGGAAAACTGTATTATACTCGCCTACGCGTTTCGTCCTGTGATGGACTTTATCAAAGTAAAACGACTAAATGAACTTTATTCCAACTTACTTATCTATAAACAGTGTTGGCAACTATAAAAACGCTCACAAATCATTCAGAAAGATGAGCAGAAATATTTTAGTTTTAGAATTCATTCATGTGTAATGCAATGTCACGAGATGTTAAAATGAAGGGAATTTAACCGTTTTCTTTGGACTTTTTATTATGTATGTTAGTCTGTTTGAGTATTGTTTTTATAAGAAAAGGTGACATTGGAAGAAAATCAGGGTGTAAATTGATACTTTGGTAATATTGGAAGGCTACGCACTCGAACATTTTCCTTCTGAATGAATTGCTTACACTCTTTATTAGTGCGGCATTTTCTAAACCGAAATTGTGGTCGAATTTATTTCCGTGAATCACGAATGCATTTGTAAGATTATTATTAGTGATGTCTCTTCTGTGTTCATATATACGTTTTTTTAGACTCTGCTTGTTTCTCCGATGTACACTGAGGAACAATTTTGGCAATTTATTTTGTATATCTTGTCTTCTTTTTATTTAACCATCCTGTCCTTAATCTCAGATCATAAATGAGTACACTTATATATATATATAAAAAATTAAGGCAGACGCGTAATTTCAGGGTAAATCGGAAGTGTAGGCCTATTTTAGGTTCGCTTAAAATATTCGCTTAATTTTTCTTAGATTTGCTTAATATATATTTATATACATATATATTTAGAGTTATCCTACCACAGTATATATAGGATACTCCTTTGGATTATTCTATACACACACACACACACACACACACACACACACACACACACACACACACACATATATATAATGGGCCACTAAGTATCGGACACTCTTAATTAAGTAAATCATTACAAACAGTGCGCTACCAACCCATTCGTTTGTACAACATAATATATAAAGTTTGTTATTACAATGGTTTATAAATGCATTATATCACTACACAAAATTTCCATGTTTCATAACATTATTCTTCTTCTTCAGGTATTATTTTTAAAATAAGTGGTGAAATTATTTATTTTGGAAAATATAAAAAGAATTCATGGTAATTTAGAAAGTTAAGGAGGAGTGGTTGAAAGAAGTTAAACCATATGATTATTAGCGTGTCTGTGTGACTTAGTCAAAAGTGAGAATGAGGTTGAACGGTAAAGTTGGACATTTAAGTCGTATGAAGGTGAATTATTGAATTATGTCATGATAAAAATGAGACCCTTTATCTCTATGGGGAAGATACATATGAGGAACACATAATATAAAAATGTGTAGACAGTGGTTTTGGAAAGATTTTAAGGTTTTAGAGAAAATAAATTTTTATACTACTGAATATTTTAAAGAAGGTGAATTGCTTAAGTTAAAATTTTAATCAAGTAATTATGGTACAGTAACTTATAATGTAGTTATGGAAAACAAATATGTATTATGTGGGTCGTTAATTTAAACTTATTATAAATGGAACTTTGTGTGTGTGTGTGTGTGTGTGTGTGTGTGTGTGTGTGTGTGTGTGTCCGTTACCTATAGACTCCAAAACGGCTGAACCGATTTTCTTGAAAATTTACACAGTTGTTCTATAAGCGTATGCGAGTGTTCTTAGCTAGGTTTTATGTCGAGGTACCCCCGATAAATATCAAAAATCGAGAATCGAAAAAATCGGGTTATAGAAGGAGTGGTCCGATTTTAATCAAATTTGCTACACTCATAGATGAAGACATAAGAAACGATATTCAGAAGTTTCAAGGTTACAGTTCATACAATAGTGCAGAAAATCGAAAAGGCAAGATGTTTGCGTGTGTGTCTGTTTATCTGTCTGTATGTCTGTATTTTTTCAGCCCTTTTATTTTAGTTTTTGCTTTGGGTTTGGCTCTAAGTAGGTATAATTGTAGTTCTTAATCTCAGCCATGATATCATTTTACTCAGAGGACTTATTTAGCCTTCAAAATTCAGTTTACGACGAAAAAGCTTATTTGATATCGGAAATCAAAATTTGACTTACATCCATTCATTTTTCTTTCAGTCTACGGTTTTGCTTTAACTGGAAACAACTATTGCTTTTTAGTCTTTCGTGTCAACGTCGAAAGAGTCTGAGCTCCAGGACCATGGATTACTTTTAAAGCTTTCATTACACCCGAGCAACGCCGGGCTATACTGCTAGTTTATAATAAAATAATTGTTATGTAATATTAGAGCATGAATTATAGATGAATATTATAATTAATTAAATTTTAAAGAGAAATATTTACGGTGTTTACATAATGCTGTCAATTCATTTCAATGGTTTAGTAGTATTTTATTTTTAGGAAACTTTATAATATACAGCTTTTCATTCAGGCAAAGAGGGCAAAGGTCATAGTACTGTACGCGTTATTCTTGAAGGAAGTTACATGCATATACCATCGCTGTATACAATGTTCTTAGTAGAAGCAATGTAAACTTTTTAAATAGTTGAGTTTTGAGTTTGTATTTATTTTATCAACTAAATTAAGTGAGTCAATATTCACTTTTTTATAACTTTTAGTTATATTTTTAATTAAAGTGGGTATAATTCTGAGTTGTAATTTTATAAAAATTAAATCTTTTGTCAGGCTTAACAAACATTTTGTCTGCTGTTCTTATATTAAACGACATGATCAAGATGTCTGGAAATTTTACTTTTTTTTGTTAAAATAGATGTTATTGAATTTTTCGAATAAATCAGATATAATGTTTGCAATCTATCTATCTATCTATCTATCGATCTATCTATCTATCTATCTCAGTCTGTTCATTATCTATCTATCTATCTATCTATCTATCTATCTATCTATCTCAGTCTGTTCATATCTATCTATCTATCTATCTATCTATCTATCTATCTATCTCAGTCTGTTCATATCTATCTATCTATCTATCTATCTATCTATCTATCTCAGTCTGTTCATATCTATCTATCTATCTATCTATCTATCTATCTATCTATCTATCTCAGTCTGTTCATATCTATCTATCTATCTATCTATCTATCTATCTATCTATCTATCTATCTCAGTCTGTTCATATCTATCTATCTATCTATCTATCTATCTATCTATCTATCTATCTCAGTCTGTCTATCTATCTATCTATCTATCTATCTATCTATCTATCTATCTATCTATCTATCTCAGTCTGTTCATATCTATCTATCTATCTATCTATCTATCTATCTATCTATCTATCTCAGTCTGTTCATATCTATCTATCTATCTATCTATCTATCTATCTATCTATCTATCTATCTCAGTCTGTTCATATCTATCTATCTATCTATCTATCTATCTATCTATCTATCTATCTCAGTCTGTTCTATCTATCTATCTATCTATCTATCTATCTATCTATCTATCTATCTTAGTCTATTCATTTCTATCTATCTATCTATCTATCTATCTATCTATCTATCTATCTCAGTCTGTTCATATCTATCTATCTATCTATCTATCTATCTATCTATCTATCTATCTATCTATCTATCTATCGCAGTCTGTTCATGATCTATCTATTTATCTATCTATCTATCTATCTATCTATCTATCTATCTATCTATCTATCTATCTATCTTTTATTTTAGCCTATTCATATCTATCTATCTATCTATCTATCTATCTATCTATCTATCTATCTCAGTCTGTTCAGATCTATCTATCTATCTCAGTCTGTTCAGATCTATCTATCTATCTATCTATCTATCTATCTATCTATCTATCTATCTATCTATCTCAGTCTGTTCAGATCTATCTATCTATCTCAGTCTGTTCAGATCTATCTATCTATCTATCTATCTATCTATCTATCTATCTATCTATCTATCTCAGTCTGTTCATTATCTATCTATCTATCTATCTATCTTGAGTTGTGAGTTCAATAGCAGGCTACAGCAGCGGTGAACAAATTACTTAAAGATTTGGTTTAAAGAGAGATAACTCATGGCTACCAAAAGCGGTTGTCAGAAGTAATGAGAATAAAATACCCTAGTGATCGTAAGAAAGGGTTCGGTTCGAAATCCCTAACACCCGAAGAAAGCCAGACCGTACAACGGCCAAAACGTTGTGAAAATGGCAACGAAGATAAGGACAATAGTCCGTATGCAAATAGTATAATAATGTATTATAATTAAATCATGTGAGAAAGGCGTTGTAACTTCGAAAGTTGTTTTTATTTCCCATTTTCCAAGTACTTTCAATCTCTTTCCGAGATCATCTTCAGGAGTCCAAGTAGCAGTAACAAATTAACTCCAAAACAGTGTTGCTATACATAAACTTTCAAATTTACAGCGCTTTTCTCACATCCTTTATTTATAAAACACGGAAGATTACACGTAGTTTTGAACGGATTATATTAATAAAGTACTACTAAACCATAGAAATAAATTAAGCAGACGTAATGTTTGCAATCTATGTAATAAGACATATGTTAAAGAGAATTTTCTGTCTAAATACACACAAATACACACACACACACACACACACATATACACACACTCGTGCACATATAAACACAGGCACACACATATATACATATATGCGTGTGTTTATTCAGACAGCAAATTCTTTTATATATATATATATATATATATTCTCTTACATATATATATATATATATATAGATTATTATATTTTCTTATATATAGACAGCAAATTCTCTAACATATATCAGTCAGTTAAGTGTCATACGTGAAACACGCTTGGGCGATCATGTCTCGAAAGAGACATGACTGACTGGGCAGAAGATTATTCCACAGTAGGTTGCCATTGCTTTCTGCGGTAGATTGGTTGCCAACCAAGGCTATAGAACCCAATCTGTCCTGTTATTTAACCCATAACTAGAAGGAAGAGACGGATTAATACCTTTCGCAAGGGTATTTGCGCGTAAGTGAATGCAATGAATTCAACTGGAATTTGAACTCGGTTCCCCGATTTCTCATTCCGAGCCGATATCCACTGCACCACAACGCATAACATATATACATAAGAGAATATATTGGCATATGATACATCATACGCTAAAATTCTGCCTCCTTCTACCGAGCGCATAGCTCAGAGGTAGAATCGCCGACTGACGCCAATTTGGTCGGGTTTCAATCCTGGGTAAAAAGCAATCGGATGTCTAACCGTACTGATGAGCTGTGAAACAGATCTGTCTGCGAATGACTATATATATATTCTCTTATATATATATATTCTCTTATATATATATATATACAAGTATTGTTGAAATAATATTCCATGTCAAAAGAAACACTATTTTTAAGAAAGTGCTCAATACAAAAGTAGAGCTAATAATAAAAGTAGATCGAATATATATATATATATATATATATATATATATATATATATATATACGAACAATATTGGGGAACATGTACTACCACCCCTGTTCCAGGTGGGCTAGGGAGCAACAACAATTAAAAGGTAAATCCACACTCCTGAAAACCTCAAATCTCACCATCAGACTCCCTGCTGTCGGAGGAATTACATATCGTGCAATTTCTTTTCATAGCATCTCTTGGAATAGTAAGGCTTACACGGGCTTCGTTTATCTTTTCTGTAGCCCAAATGCAACAATGTTAAATTATTTTACATGTTACCAGCAACGAGAAGCGATCTTTGATTTGTAAGTTCAATATCTGGTGACAGTAGTGGTGAAAAAAAAACTTAGAGTTGAGGTAAATAGAGATAGCTAAAATATTGGGAAGTGGCATGATTCATGGAACGAGAATTATCTACTCTAGTGATCGAAATAAAGAGTTTGGTTTAAAATTCTAGTCACCAGGAAAAGGTAGGGCGTACAATTGCCAAAACGTCGTGAATGTGACAATACAGATAAGGACAGTAGTCAAAACAATGTAATTAATGCAAATACATCATTTGAGAAATATATATATATATATATATATATATATGTTGCAAAATTATTATTTATGTTCATAACATTAACCATTTCCTTGTAGGCAAATATTTGCCATTCATTGACTGAGCAGAGAGTGTAGCTGCCAAATGAAATTTATAAAAGCTTTGTATTAAAAACTCTTTTAAAAAGAAAATAGATTTTATAAGTTTCATGAGTTTCATTACTCTTTCCAGTATTGAGGGGAGTTTCCTTCCTAACTTTTTGTTCGAAGTCTAATATAACGTCAAAATCTTGATTATGTCATTATTTTCTCTTCGTGCTAGTTTTAGTTTATCTTGAGCTGATGTGGTTTCTGTCATTTCGTACTGTGCTATATTTGTGCTACTGCAGCGAGAGTTCACGTAAATTCGAAGGATGATGGTCGCATTAAAACCTACGTACTTCATTCGCTGGAAGCATTTATCTGAGAAAAAAGTTATATAGAGCTAATCACTTAGACATTGCTGAGTGGTGATTGCTGTTCGAACTCTTGTGTGTTGCCCGTGTGTGTTCTCCCTGTGCGTGTCTTGAGTAGCTTTATGTGCGTACATATACAGACCAGAGATGCGCACCAAATTTAATATTTTTTGGTCGTGTCCCCATTTATTTAGGTAGGGTTCTGTAGTCTGCCTGGTGGGACGTCAACATCATGCAACAGCAAGTCTATTCTTGTTTTATTTTAGACGGTGTAATTGGGAATTTTAAAATACATCATTTATTTTCTTTTTCAACTCCTACCAGTGAATTTACCTAACAGCGCTTATTTATTTAAAACCGTGCAACAACTCCTGTTTATGCAACAAGGTGTAAAAGGAACGAATAAATAAACAATGGGAAAATAAATTAAAAGTTCATAAGTGGGCAGACGAATCGATAGGTCAAATTTTGATAGATTCATATAAATATTGATTAATAACAAATTTTTCTGGGGAAATCTTTGAACCCAGTGATCTCATTGACAGAAGCAGATCAGTTAAAATTAGTTTTCTATAATTTTTGAAGAGATAACATCGTAAACTTTAACACTGTGGGGGTTGAGGATCTGTTTATGCCTTTTTATTCAGAGAAAGAGGGCAGAGAGAAAGAGAGAGAGAAAGAAAGAGAGATAAGGTGACGGGATAAAGAACAAATATTTACTTGAGTTTATTGTAAAACAAACCAGAAAAAGACATTTAAAGGTCAGGGAACAGTCGACATGGTGTCTGCATCAAATACCGCACCAATTTTTATATGTGAATATTTCTTGACGAGAAACGAATCGAATTTGTCGGAAAAGATTTCAACAAAGACGAGAATTGCAACTTCCCACGCAGACAAGAAAACAGACTGACAGGTTTCAATGCATGAAAAATGAAAAATTATAAATAGAAAATGAATATTAATAATAATGATAATAAACACAACAAAATACAGGATGGCTTAGTGGGTAAAGATCTCATGTAATTTTCGTGTCAGTAGATTGTATTCGAATATAAATTTTGTCGATTTTTAATAATCCTTTCACCCCAAGCAAGGCAGGGCGGTAACTAGGGTGCAGAGGCTTACAGATTGAAAGGAACCAAGGTACAGAGTATGCCGACGAAAGGATGATAGGTGGATGAGACTTAGAGAGATGGACAAGATTTAAGAAGGTCGATAGGATTTCGAAGTTGGCAATTGACTTTCAAGGTTGTCTTTCCTACATCGAAGGATTGGCGCAACGCAATCATCCTATGTTAGTTCTTCTTTATCAGAGCTTGTAAAGAATGAAGCTAAACTCATCCCATAAAAAAAATTACTTTTTTTCAACGCAAAACACTAACACTGAAGAAACGTCTTGTATTTTTTTTCAAAAAACAAATGAATTTAAAAGGTCTTCATTGCCCAACTTTCATTGTCAGTAATTAAACGTCTAATAATAATTGAATTGACTGCATTTTACTCAACGAAGAGGGACCATTAAAAGCGCGTATTACAGTATTTCAAAGTTAACAATCCCATGGACAAATTCTGGGGCAAGAAAAGACTCTCACCTAGAATGTAGTGCACCATATGGCACGAGTATATCACGCAATGGTTACAAAATAAATATGACATTCAACTAATTACAGACGAATGTCCACTTCTAAAAAATCCTAAATTTCAAATAACAGAAAAACACTGGAGAGCACCACGAAAATATGAGAGCAACGACGACACCAACACAACTCCACAAAAAAGAAAATTCGAAGACGTAGGCTCAGATAACACAACCACCAACACCGGAAAAAGAAATACAGGACAATGAACGAATGAAACTATCTTTATTTCAGTGAGAATAAAAAAGGGTGAAGAGAAAAATAACGCCGGCCTCATTCGCCGACGTTTCATATATAAGATTTTAAAGGAAACTTATGTATAAAACGCCGTAGTAGAGATATCTTCTGCTCCGATGAACTTAGATCACTGGTGCCCCCCAAATACGAATTTGAACGAGATACTAGATTAGCAACTAGATCCCACCCTTTTACAGTGAAACCGATAAAATGAAGCCGTAACTTCTACTCCAACAGTTTCTTTCCTCGCACTTCCCGACTGTGGAATTTTCTTCCACACGATTGCTTCCCCGACGACTACAATCTCCAGGAGTTTAAATGTAAGATCAATAGACACATCCTAACACACTAACCTGCTCCCATTCTATCAAACACTCTTCCCATCTGCCCAACCCTCATCCTCGCTATTCTTACTCATTTGTCACCTTCCTCCTGACATTCCCTATGTCTAACCACTCCTTCTCTTTACCTTCCCCTATGTAGCCCCATGCGCAATAGTGGCAGTGTAATGCCTTGCTTGGGGTGAGATGATTAAAAAAAAAATATATATATATATATACCCTAAGAGGCATCACCAGCAAACGTCGGTTATCACCATTATTCTATTTTATTCTTACTCTCCCTTTACCTAAAAAAAGAAAAACAAGAGGATCACTATTGCATCATTCTAGGACATTCCTCGTTGAATATCCTAGAATGATACAATAGTCATCCCCCTTTTTTCTTTTTTTAGGTAAAGTCCTGTTAATCTTCATTAAACCCCTCCCATGGAAACTGATTAAGAATCGACTCTCTACGGTCCTTGTCAAAATCCGGCTCCTGTTGTGCCCTCCGACCTTCATGAGCTGTATAGGGATCTGAGTAAACTTAACATTTTTAATTAATTCACCCCGAGTAAGACGGCAATGCCAAGAAAACGCAAAGAGCTCCTGGGTGTGAATGAGAATTAAGACATTTTTAAAAAGAACTGGAAACCCGATCCTAAACAGGGATCAAATGATAATGAAGGGATATGTCTTAATTTTCCTTTCTTGGTGGAAGGAATATATCTCATTTCCATTTGCACGTGGGTTAGTATACAAATAATATTAAGACGGGTCACCATGTAACGACAAGGCGAAAGGGAAAAAAATGAAATCAATGAATGAACGCTTGCTCTGTAAGGGACTTTTATATTATAACACACACAATAATACATATATACATAAACGAGTGTCTACATGTGGAGAAATACATATCCATTATGTCTATCGCAAAGCAAAGTATCATAAGGAACAAAAAGAAAGGTCTTACATTTAAACTGAAGCTACCTATGTTAGGCCATTGACATGACTCCAGATTTTGAAGGGCGGAATTCATCAGTGTCCCAAAGCGATAATGTCATCATCATTCATCATCATTTATCCATCACAACCAATGGTGAATAGGGCAGGAACATTTTGTTGCTGTTTGTGTAACAAATTGTTTTTTTACGGGGCAGGGTTGTTAGCCCTGTATCCAACCCCCCAAACCTGGAAGACCGGTGGACCATTCTTGGTCCTTACGTTTACAGCACCTGGTATTCCAAAATGGTCACCTATTTAACTACTGACCAGGCTCGATGTTACTTAACTTCGGTGATTGTACAGGAACCGGTGTATTCAATACGATATAGCCGTAGACTTTTTGCTTCATCCATGTCCTCATGGGACGGCAGAAGTTTTATGTTCCAGCGGAACGCGGCGTTCGGCAGATTCTGCCTAGGCCCAAAGACCCAGGCAGAAGAGAAACAACCTTTTTCCTCAGTTGAAATATTGTGACTAGCGCTTGGGTCACTATCAGGAAGAACGTCACGAGCGGTTTTCACGTGACACGTGACTTTATCTCGACCAAAGGGAAATAAGCACCTTTTGTATTCTTACAATAGCCTTCTACACCTGTTCAAAATCTTGGGAAAGAGCGTGAACCGGACGACAGGCTAACCTGTCTACCCCAATTGAGGAGAAAAATAATCAATAATTAGTAATGAAAATTTCAGAGTTCAGTCGAAAATCGTGAAATAAAAATAGTATAGAGCTAAAGCAGAATTTTTAAGGAACTAGAAACCCATTCGTAAACAGAAAATTTATATATATATATATATATATATATCGTCCTGCTGGTACTATATATATATATATATTTATTTATATGGTTCAATGCATGTACTGTGATGAACAGCATGTATATATATATATATATATATATATATATATACGATATATATATATATATATATATATATATATCGTCCTGCTGGTACTTGAACTACATATATATATATATATATATATATATATATATATATATATATATATAAGGTTCAATGCATGTACTGTGATGAACAGCATGTAAAAGGAAAAATGAATGCCCAGCTTTTGGTAAAACATGCCTAACCGACAAAAAATCATTTTCATACAAAAGAAAATTTGAATTTGCCACAGAAAAGGCGGAAATATTCGCAATAAATACATTGACAAAAACCAGGGAATAAGTAAAAATAAATAGGAAATATTTTCAGATGCAGGTAAATACGGCCATTGGCGCAACGTTAATTCCAACCATTTTTTGTCAGGACATGGAAAAGTCTAGGCTAAAAAAAGTCTACCTTACTATTAAATCAATTCCATGATAGTCGATTCCGCTCCAACCCTTGGCTTGCCTATATGTGTATTATTGTTAATTGTACCTTAGTACAATAAATCTGTTATACTTATTACTGGTATTGAGTACCATTCTTCAACTGATCTATTTACACTGTGTTCCTTTACGGGATATATCAGAAAAAATAAAAGCAAACTTTTCTCGTCAAAATCTTTGTTATTTTTATGAGGAATGACGAAAAGAATTTTCTGATTATTCAATTATATTTTACCTTTAGTCTTTTTTAGGCCTTTCAAAATTTTGGTTGATATTTTTTTTCTTGCGTCAGTGGATCACCATAAATTTGGTATAGAAACATTTAGCGTCTTCTTCCGGTGAAAAAACACATTGATTTAGAAATTCTAGCAAAAATTAAATAATTGTAGGATTTAAAAAAATCAAATAATTATGGAATTTTCATGAAACTTTCAGGGATAAAATAAATTATTTTCGAAACGTTTCTTTTCTCCTTTTTTTTTTTTTTGAAAACCATGGAAAAATATTTATTTACATCTATTACCCCAGTTACTGCATAAAATTTCAAGAAATTTATTTTTGTATAGCTTTATGTTTGTATTGGTTATAAGCACACTGACTTGGAGAATTTAAAACATCCACTTTTTTATATGATAGCAACCCAGTTACCAAAAATAATATTGTTATCATAAAAAAATATATTAACTAATCATAAATGGAAAACTTATTACAATTCAGTAACTACGAGCATTTTAAAAAGAATTTTGAGTTTGTTTTTGTGTGCGTATAAAAGTGCTTAATTTTGTAATACCATCGTCTATACACAACATTATCACAAAATAAGAGAGGTAAGTGCAGTAAATTTAATAGCCAAAGTAATTAAAATTCGATAAAACATAACATTACGGAAATATTTTCTTAAATTTTTAAGATTACTGTTACATTTTCTTTTCGTTAGTGTTGAATTTTGCCTTGAAGGGTAATTGCATTGCAAGATTTAGAAGAGAAATAAATGTTTGGGATGTCAGTGAATATAGAATGTAGGTGGCAAGCTGAATTTTGTTTTGACGACAGAGGTCAGAATTCAGCACCCGAAAAATAATAAAACGTAATTGGAGTTGCCAGGTGTCAAGTGCCAGAGAGGTTTGCCTATTTAAGTGAAATCAGACAGCACTTTAACCTACTGTCTGCAGTCGAGTTGAGAACGCACAGAGAACAGCGAACGAGCGTGGCCTCTGGCTGCTGCGCGCAATATGTGTGTGCCAACCCTCCGACTCGACCATCTCCTACTCCGCAGCTAATGTCAGCGAGAAGCGAATAAAGAATTGTTGCACATTTTTATTTATATATCAAATGTTGCAGTTCGTCATTTTAACTGCGATAAAGCAAGTCACTTTGGTTCCAGATTATGTTTCGTCATTTATCAATAAGAAGAATATTGTCAAAATTTTGGTTGCAGCTTAATCTTCGTCGTTCCTTCAAATGATATACAACATTACTGGGTACTTAAAAATGATACAAAAATAAACGTTCACGTTATATTCATCTAGTATTTTTACGGATATGTCCCCCGTAGTAAAATGAGTTAGATTTCCCAAACCTAAGCTGTCAGTACAACTGTTAAGACATTATAAAAGTGATATTTATACTAAAAGTAATGCTTGATTAAACTTTAAAGCAGCTATTCTTTCTCAGATAAAGTTTCAAAAAGTATATTTTATTTACGAAATATTTTTAATGAGGCGAATTACGTTGTGCTGAGTTATGACTACAGTCGTCGATTTTCAGTGAGTAAAAAAAAACAAAAAACTAATTCCAATTAATTTAAATTCGTTTTAAAATGCAGTTAAGTATTTTGCGTATTAAAAATATTAGCTGTAACCTTTTATCCTAATCAGCACTAATATAAAACATTCAAGAAAAATTCGTCATTTTTTTAATTTAATTTAAATATATGTATCGCTTTTCTTTGGAAGTCTCTCTTTCTCTCTTTCTATATATATATATATATATATATATATATATATATATATATATATTGTCATCTGCAGACAGATCTGTTTCGCCGTATCACAGCTTATCAGTACGGTTAGACTCCGATTGCTTTTTTACCCAGGATTGAAACCCGACCGAAATGGCGTCAGTCGGCGACTCTACCTCTGGGCTATGGGCGTTCGGGGGAAGTAGGCAGACTTTTTAGCGCATATCATTATACGCGCCCAGTAGCTAATGCGCTCTAATTCATTTCACTGAATGAGCGATGCGTACATGCCAGAGTAGCTACTGTTTATCAAAGTCTACTATTTTTACAGAGTGCTCAATCAGGGTGTGAGAGCGTATATATATATATATATATATATATATATATATATTAAAAAAGGATTAATTCAAAGATGTTGAATGGCCATTTCGATATGAAGATCCCCACGGGGGACAACACAACACCTCAGCAACAGAAAAATCCTTTCAGAAACTGGAGAAAAATTCGTCTACTTTTCCTTTTTAAATAGATTGCAAAGAAATTAAAAAATAAAATAAAATAAAATAAAAAAATAAAGGGAAAGAAAAAGAAAAAGAAAAAGAAAACGAAAAAGAAAAAGAAAAAGATAGAATAAAATCAAATAAATAAGAAAAGAAAAAATTGACATCGTCTGGGTTCGCAAAAAAAAGGGAGAATGTAACTAAAAATTAACAGACAGCCGTGTTAAATCGACGTAAGTTTAAGCAACACGGAAAAAAGGTGGTAAGAGAGATAAAAGAAGGAAGGGAGGGAAAAAGAAAGAAACTAAAGAAAAAAATTTTTTTAAATATTACAGACGCTAGACAAATTCAAAAACCTAATTTCCCCAAAACGTTGAAGTATTAGAAAAAGGCCTTTACTTAAAAAGGCATAATTATTAATAAAAGGGAATAAAAAGATATAGGATTTAAAATAAAATTATTTTTTTTAAAAATTAGGTCATTTGAAATTAAACTAAATAAAGACAACACTAGGTAAAAAAAAAACAAAAAAAAACTTAATTACAATTATGCATGCCTACAGAAGTACACACATACATACATATATATACACACACAATTCTACGAATAAGAATACATATATACATACACATACACACACATACATTCAATTTATTACACACTTATATACATATACATTCCTGTTTATACTTCCTGCTTTTTTCCCTTGGATTGAAGTATCTGAATTAATATATATATATATATATATATATAAACTGCTCAATATCTGCTGATCATTCAAGTTGGATAAACATCAAAAGTTCTAGGAAGCCTTTTTTTTAAATCATTTCACCCCAAGCAATGCGGTACCGCCACTGATATACAAAGAGCGACATGAAAGCTTTAGGCAGCTACAGTGGGTTAAACAGAAAGGGTAAGAGAAGGATGTGAACACAGGAGTGAAGACAGTTGTGAAGGTAGAGAAAAAAGAAAAGAACAAGATACACGGGGTGATGTAGAAAGGACTGGAGTTAAGTTGATAAAAGATGAGAATTGACACTGCATTTAAATTCCTGGGGGTTATTTATAGCCATCAGGAAAGCAAGTATATGTAAGGGAGTTCCACAGGCAGGAAGCGCGAGGAAAGAAGCTGATGGAATAGAATTGTCGCCTTCATTTGGTTGATCTAACTGTAAAAGGGTGGGACCTATTTGCCAGTCTGGTTGCACGAGTAAATTCTTGTGGAGGGGATAACAGTGATCAAAGTTCGTCAGTGAAGAAGACATGAAAATATTTATAGAAGAGACAGAGGGAAGCCACATCCCGACGATTAGAAAGTGGCTGGAGTCGAGCAGCCAGGTCGGGACCAATCACATTCCAGATTCTCCTTTGGAGCCTGTTGAAAACACTGAGATGAGCAACAGGGACAACTGACCAGATATGACAACAGTGTTCCATGCACGGTCGGATGGTTGATTTGTATATGTGGAAAATGGATTCAGGCGGAAAAAATCTTCCTGGCCTGACACAGTGACCCAACCTTCCTAGCAGTGGATTTAGCTATTGATTCAATGTAATTATTCCACTTGAGGTCGAAAGATAGGGTGAGGCCGAGGAGGCGCAGTGGATTGCTTTCAAGGAGACTTGCTTGGTCCATGCTTATGAGTGGCAGGAGAGATTGCCTGTGATGGTTGACAGATAGGAATTTCGTTTTAGCATAAATATAAATAACGTATGGAAACCATTAAAAATAGATCATGAGAAACAAAAGAGGGTGTAGCCTTGACATCAAGGCCTCAACTGCAGCCATAAGAAACAGAAACGCAAATGCAAGAGTGTCGTTCTCCTCTGTGCACGTATTCTCACGGGTCTTAGCAGTAAATGTCTGATCTGACGAAAATAAGGGATGTAACCCGTCAGAACAATCTTCTATGCAAATAGCGACATGCTCGCAAGAGGCTTGCAGCTTTCCGTTTGTGGGAAATGAGTAGTAGGGTGGAAAATAATTCATCAGCTATTCTCAGCGATTAGAGCTTTCTTTTATCCCTTCAGAACGTAGGCATTCATGGCCCTCTACATCTTCCTATCCCTTGTAGTTCGTAATATCTTTTGCGTTAGTATTACTCCCAAAACCTGCTCTACCATTCATTTGTTTAAGAACATTAATTATGTCAGGAATTGTTTTCCCCTGTCTCCTTTTCCCCTTTATCCTTCCTGTGAGTATTAGATTCTCCAAGCCATCATTCCTCATTACGGGTCTCAGAAGCTTTAACTGTCTCTTTTTGATTCCATTCTCTCCAAAACTTTGTAGTTGCTCATATGTTCAGTCCATGGTATTCTCAGCATCTTCCTGTAGAACAACATTTCTGTTGTTTCAAGTCTTTCCTAGATAACTGATGTAATGAATATGCATACACCTTTGTTCCCCCTCACAGTAATATAATTGGCTGGAGTCAGCCATAAATACAGACTAAACCGGGGACGCCTAGGACTACGCCTATTGCATATGCCTACGCCTAAGCATGCTACATACGACTACGACTAGTACCCTCCATTACGGCTACTTGCTAGATATTCCTACCCGGTTACAATGGCCGAAACCGCTTAGCTACTTCGAATAATATATATATATATCCCTTTCCAGGACATAGCTCGTGCTGTTGCTCTGGACATCTCCAAGGCTTTTGACAGGGTTTGGCACTCTGGCCTTCTATGCAAGCTACGGGGTTACGGTATTACCGGACGCTTGCTTGATCTGATCCAATCTTTTTTTAAATAACCGCAAATAAAGGTCGTTTTAACTGGGCATGCCTCTTCATCCTACAGTACAAACGCTGGTGTCCCTCAGGGCCCGACGCTCTTCCTTATTTTCATAAATGACCTCCCAGACGAGATCAAGAGCCAAGTAGGCATCTACGCAGATGACACCACAATTTACTCCCGCATCAGTAAGAAATCCGGCGAGGCGGGAAAACATATCCTCGCTGCTGATCTTGAGAGGGATCTGCACTCGATGGTGGACTGGGGTAAGAAGTGGCTTGTCAATTTCAATGCGTCTAAGACCAAGCTGTTGTCTGTCAATCATCACAGGCAACCTCTCCTGCCTCCCATAAGCAAGCGAGTTTCCCTGAGAGCAATACACTGGGCCTCCTCGGCCTTACCCTCTCCTAAGCGAGTTTCCCTGAGAGCAATACACTGCGCCTCCTCGGCCTTACCCTCTCCTAAGCGAGTTTCCCTGAGAGCAATACACTGCGCCTCCTCGGCCTTACCCTCTCCTCTGATCTCAAATGGAACCACATCATTGAGTCCATAGCTAAATCCACTGCTAGGAAGGTTGGGTCACTGTATCGGGCTAGGATGTTCTTCCCGCCTGAATCCATCCTGCATATATACAAATCAGCCATTCGTCCGTGCATGGAATATTGCTGCCATATATGGTCAGGCGCCCCTGCTGTTCATCTCAGGGTTCTTGACAGGCTCCAAAGGAGAATCAGTAATGTGATAGGTATCGACTTGGCGGCTCGACTACAGCCACTTTCTCAACGATGAGACGTGGCCTCCCTTTGTCTGTTCTATAAATACTTTCATGGCTTCTGCTCCAACGAACTTAAATCACTGATGCCTCTGCAACAGGTGCTTACTCGTGCAACCAGATTGGCGACTGGGTCCGACCCATTCACAGTTAGATCAACCAAATGCAGACAACAATTCTACTCCTTCAGCTTCTTTTCTCGCACTTCCTGCCTGTGGAACTCGCTTCCATATTCTTGCTTTCCTGACGGTTACAATTTCCAGAAATTTAAATGCAATGTCAATACTCATCTTTTAACTAATTGACTCTAGTTCTTTCTTCCCCACCCTGTATATCCTCTCCTTTCTCTCCACCCTTGCAACTGTCATCACACCTGTATTCCCATCTTTCTCTTGCTCCTTTCTAACTGGTTCGTCTTCCACTTCACTCTCTTCTAATTAATCTTTTTACTCTTATGTAGCCTCTTGCACATCAGTGGCGTTACCGCCTTGCTCGGGGTAATACGATTAAAAAGAAAATGTCACAAACTAATGTGTGTCTCTCGGTAGATCGATCCAAAAATATTTAAGAGCAAAATTTATTCTATTTAGTAAGAAGACATTTTTGAAAACTGTTTCCTTTTTCTTGTTGTTGTACATCTGTTGCTATTTCCATTTTTCCCATCACTTGTAATTTTCCTCTTTTTAATGTTCAATGAGGGCGTGTTTATAAGTTTACCAAAGCTAAAGAATGTTAATTAACTGAAGAAAAATAAATATTTTAAATCCATTTTGTCATTCTTGCTTCTCTACTCCGGCGCCAACACTATCTCTTGTCTCTTTCTCTTTCTCTTTCCCTCTCTCACTCCGCCCCCATCTCCCTCTCTCTCAATTCCTCTCTCCCTCTTTCCCTTCTATCTCACTCTTTTGTTAAAATCTCAAATCTTTCATTCGTTCAATTGAAAGGTTCACAAAAGCAAAAACACAAAGCGATGAAACAGAAAAAAACAGCGTTTGTTTATTTGTTTATTTTGCATTTAATATTGCAAATTAATTGAAATTAATACTTGAATAAAAATGATTTTTAAAAGATATTTTAATTTAAAATTTTAATTATAAAAGTGAAGAAAACTGATTGAAAATAACGAAAGTCACTGTCTTTCATTTTATTTTTGCTAAAATTTCATTCTTCTTTTTCTTCTTTTTTCTTTTCTTTCTTACCTTTTTTTTATACCTTTTCATTCTTTCTCTTTATTCCTCCCATTCTTCGTTCTCTTTATTTTTTCTTCATTTCTTTTTTCCTTTCTTTCTTTATATTTTTCCTTTCTTTCTTCCTTTTCTTTCTTTTCTTTCTTATTTCTCTTTTTTCCGTTTCATTATTTTTCACTCTTCTTTTTCTTTATTCCTTTCTTTCGTCTATTCTTTCTTTTTTCTCTTTCTTCCTTTTCTATCTTCCCTTATTTCTTTCTTTTCTTTCTTCTCGTCTTTCTTCTTATTTCTTTCTTTCTTTCTTCTTATTTTTCTTCTTTTATTTATTTATTCCTTTTGATTGTTTTTCTTTATTCTTCTCATTCGTCCTTCCTTTTGTTCTTGCCTTTCATTTTTTATGTCTTTTCTTTCTACCTTTCTTTTTTCTTTCTGTCTTCTTTTTATATATTCTTTTCTTTCAACCTTCTCTTTCTTTGTTTTCTTAAATCTTTTTCACTATGCCTTTTGATTCTTCTGTCTATTTTTTCTTTCTTTTTGTTCTTTCCTTCTTTCTATATTTTCTTTCTTTCTTTTCTTTACACTATTCCTTTTCTTTATTCCATTTCACTCTTTCTTTTTTCGTTTCTTTCTTTTTCTCTCTACTTTTTCTTTCTTCTTTTTCGTTCATTTCTTTCTTCCTTTTCTTTATTTCTTTTCACTCTTTCTTTTTGTTATTACTTATTTCTTAATTTTATTTCTTCTTTCATTCATTCTTTATTTTCTCTTTACTGTCTTTCTTCCTTTTCTTTATTACTTTAATTTCTTCTTTTTCTTCAATTATTTTTTCTTCCCTTTCTTTATTCTTTTTCATTCTTTTTTTACTTTATTCATTTCTTCTTTCTTTTCTTTCCTACTTTATTCCTCTTTTTCCTTGACATCTTTCTTTTTTCTTTTTTAATTTCTTCCTTTCTTCACTTCTTTAGTTTTTCCTTTTCTTCCTTTCTTTCTTCTTTTTCTTACTTTTCTGTCTTCATTTTACCTTTTCTATCTTTCTTTCTTTCTTAGTTTCTTTTTTACTTTCTTCCCTTTTTCTTACTTTCTTTCTTCTTTTTCATTCTTCCCTTTCTTTCTTTTTTTAATTTTCCTTTTCTTTATTCTTATCTTTTTGTTTCTTCTTTTTCTTTCTTTTATTCTGTATTTTCATAGAACGTGCTTCTACGACATTTCTCATCAGGACATTTGACATAGAAATAGTGATAGTGTGGAATGAAGAAATGAATATGATTCCTGTTCGTGTGTGACCTAGCTGAAAAGGTCTGAACTGAGGAAACTATAAAATGGAGCGCTCATCTGGACATTTGACATATAAATAGTGATGGTGTGGAATGATGAAATGAATACGATTCTTGTACGTGTGTGTCTTAGCTGAAAAGATCTGAACTGGTGAAACTATAAAATGGAGCGCTCATCTGGACATTTGACATAGAAATAGAGATAGTGTGAAACTATGAAATGAATATGATTCCTGTTGGTGTGTGTCCTACCTGAAAAGGTCTGAACTGGTGAAACTATAAAATGGAGCGCTCATCTAGACATTTGACATATAAATAGTGATGGTGTGGAATGATGAAATGAATATGATTCTTGTACGTGTGTGTCCTAGCTAAAAAGGTCTGAACTGGTGAAACTATAAAATGGAGCGCTCATCTGGACATTTGACATAGAAATAGTGATAGTATGGAATTATGAAATGAATATGATTCCTGTTCGTGTGTGTCCTAGCTGAAAAGGTTTGAACTGGCGAAACTATAAAATGGAGCGCTCATCTAGACATTTGACTTGGAAGGAGCGCGGGAGTGTGTTAATGTTATAGTGAAACACACCTATTCTTCTTATAATGAACTCTCCTTCCTATAGTAATAAGATTAAACAGGAATTTAACTCGAGAATTTCTTGGGAAGTTCATAGGAGTTCTTAGAAGTTCTAGAGAGTTCTTTAGAGTTCTGTGAGTTCTTTAGAGTTCTGTTGGAGTTTAGTAGAACTATTAGTTCCAGTTTGAGCATAGTTGGACTAAGGCAGTTAATATTAGTCGGCAGTTAGCCGAATATTAAGAAGTCAGCTTACATTGGAAGATTTCCAAGTTTCTAGGGTGCGTTAAGTCGATTAGCAACCGACAAAGCACGATTATAACCTTCAGTGCAAAAACTCCTCCACAACAGTTAGGGAGTAATGTATATCATCCAACTACGTGGAATGTTCTAGCTGTAAAATTCTGAACTGACGAAACTAAAGAATGGAGCACTCATCTGAACATTCGACATAGATTTAGCATAGAATTGAATGTGTATACATGGGTTTGATTTGACTACGTGGCGTGTCATAACTGTGATGGTTTGAGCTGTCGTAATTAAAGAATGGTGTCAACTTGCTTTTGATATTCAAAATGGCTGGCTACTTTTCAAACAGATGTCGAGTAAAGAACACGCGAAAGAAACGCTTGTGTTATTCTCTGTGATCTTAAGTGATTTGCGGAAAATACACGAAGACTCACCCTGAGCACACAGCTGTTATTTACACGAAGACATTCGGACCTGGATGGCCAAATGCATTCATTATTCTCTGTAATCGCAACGTTCTCGGTGATCACGTGCAACTCCTTGAGATACTTCAGGTGTGCAGCTGCATCAGCGTCGGCATTTGATGTGCATTTTGAATTGCAGGTGTGATGAAGAAGAAATTTTGCAGAGAGCGAGAGAGAAAGAGAGAGAGAAACAAAGAGAGAACTATAGAATGTGATAGAGAAATATACAGAGAAAAATAGGGAAATAGAAACAAAGGCGGAGAGACAGAGAAAGAGAGAGGGCGAGAGTGAGAAACAAAGATGAAACTATGGAAAGTGATTGAGAAATATACAGAGAAAAATAGGGAAAGAGAAACAAAGGCAGAGAGAGAGAGAGAGTGCGAGAGAGAGAAACAAAGAGAGAACTATGGAATGTGATAGAGAAATATACAGAGAAAAATAGGGAAAGAGAAACAAAGGCAGAGAGAGAGAGAGAAAGAGAGAGAGCGAGAGAGAGAAATAAAGAGAGAACTATGGAAAGTGATAGAGAAATATACAGAGAAAATAGGGAGAGAAACAAAGGCAGAGAGAGAGAGAAAGAGAGAGAGCGAGAGAGAGAAATAAAGAGAGAACTATGGAAAGTGATAGAGAAATATACAGAGAAAAATAGGGAAATAGAAACAAAGGCGGAGAGAGAGAGAGAGAAAGAGAGAGAGAGCGAGAGAGCGAGAAAGAAAAATAAAGAGAGAACTATGGAATGTGATAGAGAAATATACAGAGAAAAATAGGGAAAGAGAAACAATGGCAGAGAGAGAGCGAGAGAGAGAGAGAGAGAGTGCGAACGAAGAGAAATAGTTAAATTAAGTGACGGGTATATACAGGGTGTCCATAAAATTCGTGTGTAATTCATAACTTTTTGTATGTGCAATACACACGGACTTTATGGACACCCTGTATTGAGAGAGATGTGCGTTGTGGTGTAGTGTATATCGGCTCGGAACGAGAAATCGGGGAGCCCAGTTCGAATTCCAGCCGAATTCATTGCATTCACTTACGCGCAAATACCCTTGGGAAAGGTATTAATCCGTCTATTCCTTCCAGTTATGGGTTAAATAACAGGACAGATTGGGTTCTATAGCCTTGGTCGGCAACCAGTCTACCGCAGAAAGCAATGGCAACCTACTGCGTGATAATCTTCTGCCCAGTCATTAATGTCTCTTTCGAGACATGATCGCCCAAGCGTGTATCACGTATGGCACTTAACTGACTGAATACAGATAGAAGCTTACTTTTTTAAATTTATTTTCTTTACCTCTTTTTCAAAGGGATTTGCATTTTTTTTTTTTTTTTTTTTTCCGGATTGAAAAAAAAACTGTTAGAGTTTTGGAGATTAACAAAGATGGCCGACTAAGAAGCATGCTCCAGGATTGAACAGAGGTCAGTTATCAAGTTTTTGGTTGCTGAAGGGTGCAAACCAGTTGAAATTCATGGGAGAATGTCAACTGTGAAAAATGTGTATGGTGCCACATGTTTCAGCCAAAAAATGTCTACAAGTGGGCTAAATTGTTTAAAGTAGGATGGTGCAGTGTTGAGGATGAAGACAGACCTGGAAGGCCTACAGAAGCAAGGTCTCCAGAGGTGATCAAATCAGTCAATGACATCATTCAGTCTGAAAGAAGGGTGACAGTGGATGACATTGCAAGAACTTTGAGTCTATCTGTTAGGACAGCACACAAAATTGTCCATGATGATGCTTGCCTCCTTGAAGGTCAGCTGCAAGGCCTCACACAGAAGCCCAAACGGTGCAGACCATCAACAAGTTAGACTGGTAATCAAGAAAAAAGTTAATTGCAATGTAACAGTGACGTCAGCAAAAACAACCCTAAATGTCAGCAAACAACTTACAAAGTTCCAAGAATATTACTTAATAAACTGAGAAAACGTTACTGAGGAGAAAGGACAACGAAAAGATCAGAATTCAAGAAGACGGAAAATGACGATTGACATTGCATTTAAATTTTGGAAGATCGCAGTTGGCAGGAAAGCAAGAAGGAAACTGAGAAAACGTCACTGAGGAGAAAGGACAATATAAAGCACAGGATTCAAGGAGACGGATAATGACGATTGACATTGCATTTAAATTTTGGAAGATCGTAGTTGGCAGGAAAGCAAGAAGGGAACTGAGAAAACGTCACTGAGGAGAAAGGACAATAAAAAGATCAGAATTCAAGGAGACGGAAAATGACGATTGACATTGCATTTAAATTTTGGAAGATCGTAGTTGGCAGGAAAGCAAGAAGGGAACTGAGAAAACGTCACTGAGGAGAAAGGACAATAAAAAGCACAGGATTCAAGGAGACGGAAAATGACGATTGACATTGCATTTAAATTTTGGAAGATCGTAGTTGGCAGGAAAGCAAGAAGGGAACTGAGAAAACGTCACTGAGGAGAAAGGACAATAAAAAGCACAGGATTCAAGGAGACGGAAAATGACGATTGACATTGCATTTAAATTTTGGAAGATCGTAGTTGGCAGGAAAGCAAGAAGGGAACTGAGAAAACGTCACTGAGGAGAAAGGACAATAAAAAGCACAGGATTCAAGGAGACTGATAATGACGATTGACATTGCATTTAAATTTTGGAAGATCGTAGTTGGCAGGAAAGCAAGAAGGGAACTGAGAAAACGTTACTGAGAGAAAAGGACAATAAAAAGATCAGGAATTCAAGAGGTAAGGAAAATGACAATTGACATTGCATTTAAATTTTGGAAGATCGTAGTTGGCAGGAAAGCAAGAAGGAAACTGAGAAAACGTCACTGAGGAGAAAGGACAATAAAAAGCACAGGATTCAAGGAGACGGAAAATGACGATTGACGTTGCATTTAAATTTTGGAAGATCGTAGTTGGCAGGAAAGCAAGAGGGAACTGAGAAAACGTCACTGAGGAGAAAGGACAATAAAAAGCACAGGATTCAAGGAGACGGATAATGACGATTGACATTGCATTAGAATTTTGAAGAATCGTAGTTGGCAGGAAAGCAAGAAGGGAACTGAGAAAACGTCACTGAGGAAAAGGACAATAAAAGATCAGAATTCAGAAGACGGAAAATGACGATTGACATTGCATTTAAATTTTGGAAGATCGTAGTTGGCAGGAAAAGCAAGAAGGGAACGAGAAAACGTCACTGAGGAGAAAGGACAATAAAAAGAACAGGATTCAAGGAGACGGATAATGACTATTGACATTGCATTTAAATTTTTGGAAGATCGTAGTTGGCAGGAAAGCAAGAAGGGAACTGAGAAAACGTCACTGAGGAGAAAGGACAATAAAAAGATCAGAATTCAAGGAGACGGAAAATGACGATTGACGTTGCATTAAATTTTGGAAGATCATGTAGTTGGCAGGAAAGCAAGAAGGAACTGAGAAAACGTCACTGAGGAGAAAGGACAATAAAAAGCACAGGATTCAAGGAGACGGATAATGACGATTGACATTGCATTTAAATTTTGGAAGATCGTAGTTGGCAGGAAGCAAGAAGGGAACTGAAAGAAAACGTCACTGAGGAGAAAGGACAATAAAAAGCACAGGATTCAAGGAGACGGAAAATGACGGTTGACATTGCATTTAAATTTTGGAAGATCGTAGTTGGCAGGAAAGCAAGAAGGGAACTGAGAAAACGTCACTGAGGAGAAAGGACAATAAAAAGATCAGAATTCAAGAAGACGGAAAATGACGATTGACATTGCATTTAAATTTTGGAAGATCGTAGTTGGCAGGAAAGCAAGAAGGAAACTGAAAACGTCACTGAGGAGAAAGGACAATAAAAAGCACAGGATTCAAGGAGACGGAAAATGACGATTGACATTGCATTTAAATTTTGGAAGATCGTAGTTGGCAGGAAAGCAAGAAGGGAACTGAGAAAACGTCACTGAGGAGAAAGGACAATAAAAAGCACAGGATTCAAGGAGACGGATAATGACGATTGACATTGCACCCCAAATTTTGGAAGATCTTCGTAGTTGGCAGGAAAGCAAGAAGGGAACTGAGAAAGCATCCTGAGGAGAAAAGGACAATAAAAAGCACAGGATTCAAGGAGACGGATAATGACTATTGACATTGCATTTTAATTTTTGGAAGATCGTAGGTTTGGCGGGAAAGCAAGAGAACTGAGAAAACGTCACTGAGAGAAAGGACAATAAAAGATCAGAATTCAAGGAGACGGAAAATGACGATTGACATTGCATTTAAATTTTGGAGTCGTAGTTGGCAGGAAAGCAAGAAGGGAACTGAGAAAACGTCACTGAGGAGAAAGGACAATAAAAAGCACAGGATTCAAGGAGACGGAAAATGACAGTTGACATTTGCATTTAGAATTTTTGGAAGATCGTAGTTGGCAGGAAAGCAAGAAGGGAACTGAGAAAACGTCACTGAGGAGAAAGAGACAATAAAAAGCACAGGATTCAAGGAGACGGAAAATGACGATTGACATTGCATTTAAATTTTGGAAGATCGTTGTTGGCAGGAAAGCAAGAAGGGAACTGAGAAAACGTCACTGGGGAGAAGGACAATAAAAAGATCAGAATTCAAGGAGACGGATAATGACGATTGACATTGCATTTAAATTTTGGAAGATCGTAGTTGGCAGGAAAGCAAGAAGGAAACTGAGAAAACGTCACTGAGGAGAAAGGACAATAAAAAGCACAGGATTCAAGGAGACGGAAAATGACGATTGACATTGCATTTAAAATTTTTTGGAAGATCGTAGTTGGCAGGAAAGCAAGAAGGGAACTGAGAAAACGTCACTGAGGAGAAAGGACAACAAAAAGATCAGAATTCAAGGAGACGGAAAATGACGACTGACATTACGTTAAATTTTGGAAGATCGTAGTTGGCAGGAAAGCAAGAGAATTTGAGAAAACGTTACTGAGGAGAAAGGACAATAAAAAGATCAGAATTCAAGGAGACGGATAATGACGATTGACATTGCATTTAGAATTTTGGAAGATCATGGTTGGCAGGAAAGCAAAGAGAAGGGAACTGAGAAAACGTCACTGAGGAGAAAGGACAACAAAAAGATCAGAATTCAAGGAGACGGAAAATGACGACTGACATTGCATTTAAATTTTGGAAGATCGTAGTTGGCAGGAAAGCAAGTAGGGAACTGAGAAAAACGTTACTGAGGAGAAAGGACAATAAAAAGATCAGAATTCAAGGAGACGGATAATGACGATTGACATTGCATTTAAATTTTGGAAGATCGTAGTTGGCAGGAAAGCAAGAAGGGAACTGAGAAACGTCACTGAGAGAAAGGACAACAAAAAGATCAGAATTCAAGGAGACGGAAAATGACGACTGACATTGCATTTAAATTTTGGGAAGATCGTAGTTGGCAGGAAAGCAAGAAGGGAACTGAGAAAACGTCACTGAGGAGAAAGGACAATAAAAAGATCAGGAATTCAAGGAGACGGATAATGACGATTGACATTGCATTTGGAATTTTGGAAGATCGCTGCTTACAGGAAAGCAAGAAGGGAACTGAGAAAACGTCACTGAGGAGAAAGGACAACAAAAAGATCAGAATTCAAGGAGACGGAAAATGACGACTGACATTGCATTTAAATTTTGGAAGATCGTAGTTGGCAGGAAAGCAAGAAGGAACTGAGAAAACGCTCTCACTGAGGAGAAAGGACAACAAAAAGATCAGAATTCAAGGAGACGGAAAATGACGACTGACATTGCATTTAAATTTTGGAAGATCGTAGTTGGCAGGAAAGCAATAAGGGAACTGAGAAAACGTCACTGAGGAGAAAGCACAACAAAAAGATCAGAATTCAAGGAGACGGAAAATGATGACTGACATTGCATTTGGAATTTTGAAGATCGTAGTTGGCAGGAAAGCACAAGGGAACTGAGAAAAACGTCACTGAGGAGAAAGGACAACAAAAAGATCAGAATTCAAGGAGACGGAAAATGACGACTGACATTGCATTGAAATTTTGGAAGATCGTAGTTGGCAGGAAAGCAATAAGGGAACTGAGAAACTGTCACTGAGGAGAAAGGACAACAAAAAGATCAGAATTGGCGAGACGGATAATGACGATTGACATTGCATTTGGAATTTTGGAAGATCGTAGTTGGCAGGAAAGCAAGAAGGGAACTGAGAAAAACGTCACTGAGGAGAAAGGACAATAAAAAGCACAGGATTCAAGGAGACGGATAATGACTATTGACATTGCATTTAAATTTTGGAAGATCGTAGTTGAGAAAGCAAGAAGGGAACCGAGAAAACGTCACTGAGGAGAAAGGACAATAAAAAGATCAGAATTCAAGGAGACGGAAAATGACGATTGACATTGCATTTAAATTTTGGAAGATCGTAGTTGGCAGGAAAGCAAGAAGGGAACTGAGAAAAACGTCACTGAGGAGAAAGGACAATAAAAAGCACAGGATTCAAGGAGACGGAAAATGACGATTGACATTGCATTTAAATTTTGGAAGATCGTAGTTGGCAGGAAAGCAAGAAGGGAACTGAGAAAACGTCACTGAGGAGAAAGGACAATAAAAGACAGGATTCAAGGAGACGGAAAATGACGATTGACATTGCATTTAAATTCTTGAAGATCGTTGTTGGCAGGAAAGCAAGAAGGGAACTGAGAAAACGTCACTGAGGAGAAAGGACAACAAAAAGATCAGAATTCAAGGAGACGGAAAATGACGACTGACATTGCATTTAAATTTTGGAAGATCGTAGTTGGCAGGAAAGCAAGAAGGGAACTGAGAAAACGTTACTGAGGAGAAAGGACAATAAAAAGATCAGAATTCAAGGAGACGGATAATGACGATTGACATTGCATTTAAATTTTGGAAGATCGTAGTTGGCAGGAAAGCAATAAGGGAACTGAGAAAACGTCACTGAGGAGAAAGGACAACAAAAAGATCAGAATTCAAGGAGACGGAAAATGACGACTGACATTGCATTTAAATTTTGGAAGATCGTAGTTGGCAGGAAAGCAAGAAGGGAACTGAGAAAACGTCACTGAGGAGAAAGGACAATAAAAAGATCAGAATTCAAGGAGACGGATAATGACGATTGACATTGCATTTAAATTTTGGAAGATCGTAGTTGGCAGGAAAGCAATAAGGGAACTGAGAAAACGTCACTGAGGAGAAAGGACAACAAAAAGATCAGAATTCAAGGAGACGGAAAATGACGACTGACATTGCATTTAAATTTTGGAAGATCGTAGTTGGCAGGAAAGCAAGAAGGGAACTGAGAAAACGTCACTGAGGAGAAAGGACAATAAAAAGATCAGAATTCAAGGAGACGGATAATGACGATTGACATTGCATTTAAATTTTGGAAGATCGTAGTTGGCAGGAAAGCAATAAGGGAACTGAGAAAACGTCACTGAGGAGAAAGGACAACAAAAAGATCAGAATTCAAGGAGACGGAAAATGACGACTGACATTGCATTTAAATTTTGGAAGATCGTAGTTGGCAGGAAAGCAAGAAGGGAACTGAGAAAACGTCACTGAGGAGAAAGGACAATAAAAAGATCAGAATTCAAGGAGACGGATAATGACGATTGACATTGCATTTAAATTTTGGAAGATCGTAGTTGGCAGGAAAGCAATAAGGGAACTGAGAAAACGTCACTGAGGAGAAAGGACAACAAAAAGATCAGAATTCAAGGAGACGGAAAATGACGACTGACATTGCATTTAAATTTTGGAAGATCGTAGTTGGCAGGAAAGCAAGAAGGGAACTGAGAAAACGTCACTGAGGAGAAAGGACAATAAAAAGATCAGAATTCAAGAAGACGGAAAATGACGACTGACATTGCATTTAAATTTTGGAAGATCGTAGTTGGCAGGAAAGCAAGATGGAAAATGAGAAAACGTGACTGAGGAGAAAGGACAATAAAAAGAACAGGATTCAAGGAGACAGAAGAATACCATTGAGATTTAATTTTTGCAGATTTGAGTTAAAAGGAAAGCAAACTGCAAGAAATCCCATATGCACGAGGTGCAGAAGAAACTATTAGAACAGAACTTACGGTCGCATTTTGCATTAGAGTGTAAGTGTATGCTGATATTTCTATTATGCCAAACAGGGTAGGAATCCAAGTTGAGATACAAAATGGCTTTTAAAACCTTTATCAAAGAAGAGAGTACTGAATTGCTATGTGATGTCAGTTCTTCAATATGGCAGTGAATGCTGGACAATATCATCAAAGATGGAGGAAAAACTTGAAGCAACTGAAATGTGGTTCTACAGAAGGATGCTGTGAATATTATGGATCGAGCATGTGAGCAATGATGAGGTTTTGGAAAGGATGAAAACGAAAAGGAAATTAATACTGAGCATTAGGAAGAGACAGCTGAAGTTCATGGGACATGCAATGAGGAAGGAGGGCTTGGGGAATCTGATACTAGCAGGCCAAATAGAGGGAAAAAGAGACAGGGAAAAGCAGCAAATAACGTATTTGAAGGACCTAATCAGGTGGATGATGGAACGAGGGTTGCATGGTGTAACAAGAGGTCTGCTAAGAGCCACCAGGGATAGGGAGACGTGGAAAGCTATGATCGCCTACGTACTGAAGAGACAGGGCACATAGAAAAAGATATATGCCAACTGTTTATAAGAAATTGTAATGTGGATATAAAATGGGGGATCAATCCTATATTATAATCAATATATAAATTGATCCCTCATTTGTGGCCATGCTAGTTTCTATACATTTATATTCTAGATTTATGGGCTTGAGCTAGTGGATGACAAAGGGGTTTAGGTGGTGTAACAGGAGAAACCGTGCTAAGAGCCACCAGGGGCAGGGAGACGTAGAAAGCCATGATAGCCTACGTCCTGAAAGGACAGTGCACATAGAAGAATCTTCCACTGACGTCAAATCTGTTCGTAATAGCTTTTATTTGCACAGAGAAGCCCAATACTGAGATAGAATCTACAAATTAAATCTCATTGCAATCGCTGACAGCGAAAGATGATCTGAAAGCTTAATTTCTGACCATGACAAAATAAACAATGGCGTGAGCTACTCCGTTTTACGCCAAGTTGTATCATACTCAAACCTCTGCATGATACTCAAACATCTTTATCAACTGACAAATAACGCCTTATTGTTTTACTCTAGATTTTTTCCTCCCAAGGCTATAATTTATTGATTCACTGGTTCGATGAGTGTGTAACTGATTGGTAGCAATAAAGATAATTCATGGTTATTGCTATTTTATATCAGAAATTAATGAGAGGGAATTTATTAAGAGTTTCTTTTTTCTAGGAAACAATTGCTTTGTTTTTGACCAAATTGTAATGAGCGCAATGTTTGAATCTCAACATATTCGTTTTATTTGATAGAATAGATTTGCATGATTTGTTCGGGAGTTGCATAAAATTTAATCCTAAATGTGAAAGATTGAAAGCTGAAGTTACTATTTCCCCAGAACGCGAATCTCATAACGATTCAACCCGACAAAATGAGAAAATAAGGAAAAAAGTATGAAAATCTTTATCATTTTATCCTTTTCCGTTATCCGTTTAGTTTCATCAGAAATGTTTTGAATGTGAAAGAACGCGGAGTGTTAGTTATACGTGTGCATGTTTGTGCTTTTTGGGGAACTATTGAAACAACCTGGAAAAGCTGTAAACGACGTGTGCATGTTTGTGCTTTTTGGGGAACTATTGAAACAACCTAGAAAAGCTGTAAACGACGTGTGCATGTTTGTGCTTTTTTGGGAACTATTGAAACAACCTGGAAAAGCTGTAAACGACGTGTGCATGTTTGTACTTTTTGGGGAACTATTGAAACAACCTGGAAAAGCTGTAAACGACGTGTGCATGTTTGTGCTTTTTGGGGAACTATTGAAACCTAGAAAAGCTGTAAAGGACGTGTGCATGTTTGTGCTTTTTGGGGAACTATTGAAACAACCTGGAAAAGCTGTAAACGACGTGTGCATGTTTGTACTTTTTGGGGAACTATTGAAACAACCTGGAAAAGCTGTAAACGACGTGTGCATGTTTGTGCTTTTTTGGGAACTATTGAAACAACCTGGAAAAGCTGTAAACGACGTGTGCATGTTTGTACTTTTTGGGGAACTATTGAAACAACCTGGAAAAGCTGTAAACGACGTGTGCATGTTTGTGCTTTTTTGGGAACTATTGAAACAACCTGGAAAAGCTGTAAACGACGTGTGCATGTTTGTACTTTTTGGGGAACTATTGAAACAACCTGGAAAAGCTGTAAACGACGTGTGCATGTTTGTGCTTTTTGGGGAACTATTGAAACAACCTGGAAAAGCTGAAAACGACGTGTGCATGTTTGTACTTTTTGGGGAACTATTGAAACAACCTGGAAAAGCTGTAAACGACGTGTGCATGTTTGTGCTTTTTGAGGAACTATTGAAACAACCTGGAAAAGCTGTAAACGACGTGTGCATGTTTGTGCTTTTTGGGGAACTATTGAAACCTGGAAAAGCTGTAAACGACGTGTGCATGTTTGTGCTTTTTGGGGAACTATTGAAACCTGGAAAAGCTGTAAACGACGTGTGCATGTTTGTGCTTTTTGGGGAACTATTGAAACAACCTGGAAAAGCTGTAAACGACGTGTGCATGTTTGTGCTTTTTGGGGAACTATTGAAACAACCTGGAAAAGCTGTAAACGACGTGTGTATGTTTGTGCTTTTTGGGGAACTATTGAAACAACCTGGAAAAGCTGTAAACGACATGTGCATGTTTGTACTTTTTGGGGAACTATTGAAACAACCTGGAAAAGCTGTAAACGACGTGTGCATGTTTGTGCTTTTTTGGGAACTATTGAAACAACCTGGAAAAGCTGTAAACGACGTGTGCATGTTTGTGCTTTTTTGGGAACTATTGAAACAACCTGGAAAAGCTGTAAACGACGTGTGCATGTTTGTGCTTTTTGGGGAACTATTGAAACAACCTGGAAAAGCTGTAAACGACGTGTGCATGTTTGTGCTTTTTGGGGAACTATTGAAACAACCTGGAAAAGCTGTAAACGACGAATTTCGCTGAGAGCATCTGTAGAAGAAGCCGAAAGAAACAGTTGCTCTGGGTGAAACACGTCGTTTATAGCTTTTATACATTGTCTCATTATTTTCACTTTTTTCAGATACTATTTGATATGGACATATATCATTCGGGGTAGTTAAGTGGTTAAGGCAAATGTAACCGGGTAGGATAATCGAGTACGTAGACGTAATGGACGGTACTCGTCGTAGGCGGTGTCCTGAGACGTAAGCGTAGTCAATAGTCGTAGACCAATAGTGGTAGATCTCTAGTGGAAGACCAATACACCTCTAGTGGTAGACCTCTGCATCTCTGGACGTCCTCGCCTTAGTCTATATTTATGGCTGACACCACCCAATCCCATTCCACTGAGGGGAAACCAAAATGTATACATATTCATTACGCTTCATTACAATATTTTTATACATCCAACAAACAAAACAAACACAACACGCCCCCCGCGACACACACACACACACATAAACACACATATACGTGTGTGTCAATTATTTTCAGATAGAGTATGTCTGTAAAGGTACAAAATCAATAAAAAAAAGTCAGTCAGTTTAGTGCCATACGTGATACACGCTTTGGGCGATCATGTCTCGAAAGAGACATGACTGACTGGGTAGAAGATTATCTCGCAGTAGGTTGCCATTACTTTCTGCGGTAGACTGATTGCCAGCCAAGTCTATAGAACCCAATCTATCCTGTTATTTGACTCATAGCTACAGGGAAAAGAAAGGCATTATATTATTATGTAGTAATTAATGGGGGATCAGTTTATTACTTCATAACAGCAGAAAACCGATCCCCCAATTTATGCCTAATAATAGCCTTAATTTTGTTTCCAACTATTATATTCATTCAGTCAGTCAGTTAAGTGCCATACGTGATACACGCTTTGGGCGATCATGTCTCAAAAGAGACATGACTGATTGGGCAGAAGATTATCCCGCAGTAGGTTGCAATTGCATTCTGCTGTAGACTGGTTTCCAGCCAAGGCTATAAGACCCAATTTGTCTTATTATTTAACCCATAACTGGAGGGACGAAACGGATTAATATCTTTCCCAAGGGTATTTGTACGCAAGGGAGTGCTCCCTGATTTGTCGTTCCGAGTCGATATCCACTGCACCACAACGCACATCCCCTCCAATCAATACTCAACAGAAAATGGCTCGTAGATTTTAATGTCTTCAGAATAAACCGGCTCTCCTGTAACTACCATAGGGAAACTTTTCTGCCAGCCATCAGCATGGCTAATGCAAGTCTTTTTAAGAGTAATACACTGTGCTTTTAGGTCTCAGTTTTTCAACCGACCTGAAGTGGAACGGATATATCAGATCCATAGCTGCTAAAAAGATTGGGCCTCTGTGTCAGACCAGAAAGTTTTTCTCATCTGATCGCCCGGTTCACACTCCACTCACGTCTATTGAACAGGTGAAGAGGCTCATCCCTTGTTCTCTGCTTAGGATATGGTTTCCTGTTTTCTCTTTTCCAATCTTGTCAGTCTTACGTAGCCCCCTGCACATCAGTGGCGTTACTGCCTTGTTCAGGGTGATACGATTAAAAAAAAATCCATCTTGAACATTTATAAATCTACCATTTGTCCGTGCATCATCCGTACATTGAATACTGCTGCCATATCTGGTCGGGTTCACCTTCTATTCATCTCGAGGTTCTCAAGAAAACCCAACGAAGTATCTGCAATTAAATCGGTCCTGACTTCGCATCGCGATTTCAGTCACTTTCTCACTGCCGTGACATGGCTTCTCTCTATCTTTTCTGCAATTATTTTCATGGCAACTGCTCTGACGAGATTTTTCCCCTGATGCTTCGACCACGTGAATTTAAGCGCGCTACTAGACTGTCATTTAGGTCCCACTCATTTTCCGTTGAAATAAATAAATGTATCCGTCACTTCTACTCCGATAGTTTTTTTCTGGCACTTCAAACTTTTCGGGCTCCCTTCCGTTTACTTGCTTCCCTGATAGCTATAATCTCAAATTTTGATAACATTAACAAGAAAAGCAATATATAAATATATATATATATATATATATAGTCATTCGCAGAGAGATCTGTTTCGCTGTATCACAGTGCTTTTAACCCAGGATTGCAAAGAGAAATCGGTGAGCCGAATTCGAATTCCAGTTGAGTACCCTGCATTCACTTAAGCACTGGTACACTTGGGAAAGGTATTAATCCGTCACTTCCCTCCAGTTATGGATTAAATAACAGGATGGGGACTGGAGGCAACCCATCCAGTGTTGGTGTCACAATAAAAAGACACCCTTGGTAGCCCTGGTGAAGCATTTGACAAGATTATGAATTTTGCTATAAACTGCACCAGGGTTCCAAATGCACAGAGAATATAGGAGGGGTGTAGTTCTATCTCGGCCAATGGCCGCAAGACGACGACGAATCTAGAAGGGTACGAATATCAGAATAGGTATTAATAGGAGGAAATAGGTTCGCCTATCGCCAGGCACTGAAACCTTTTTTTTTTTTAATAAGAGTACATATTTATCAGGCAGTTATCATTTATCAGTTTCGATGTGCATTGTGGTGCAGTGGATATCGACTCGGAACGAGAAATCGGGGAGCCGAGTTCGAATTCAAGTTGAATTCATTGCATTCACTTACGCGCAAATACCCTTGGGAAAGGTATTAATTCGTCTCTTGATTCCAGTTATGGGTTAAATAACAGGGCAGATTGGGTTCTATAGCCTTGGCTGGCAACCAGTCTACCGCAGAAAGCTAATGGCAACCTACTGCGGGATAATATTCTGCCCAGTCAGTCATATCTCTTTCGAGACATGATCGCCTCAGCGTGTTTCACGTATGGCACTTAACTGACTGAGATATTTATTCCTTATTTATAGTTCAGGGTTGGTTTTCAGGTTCTTTTCATTCTCTTCTGCTTCCAATATCCCATTGCGTCTTGGTGGCATTATCACCTTGCTTGGGGTAAATAGATTAAGAAAAAAGAATCTGGTCGAATGCCCAAATACCGCCTATTGTGTGTGGAAAGAGATTCTTGGTTGTATCGATAAGTTTCCAGCACACGTCGTCTCCGTCATTTATGGAGAACGGCCTGTATGCGAGTGATTCACACTCCCTGTGGGTGAAATACTGACCCTTTGTTTAAGCTAACGTCTTGGTCCGACTGGTGCATTCAAATTTTTCGCTTCGGCACGAAATATGGGCAGAGATTGAATTGTTATAACATTTATTTGGCATTCGACGACGTCTTTCTAAACTTAGCCAAACTCTTTTAGAATTGTCCGTGCTTTGAATGAAGCAGAATTAAGAATAATTCTCCGTTGAATAGACAAACTTGGTGCAGACGGTAGTAAAGGTTTTTATTTTGTATTAGGCAAGACAACAAAGAGAAAGAAAAGACCCGAAATAATTGCATTTTACTTCTTAAAATATTACGTATCTCTACTTCTGCAGAAATAATGATAATTTCATTTTTTTTTTTATTATTTCCTCTTAAGCAAGGCGGTAACGACACTAGTATACAGAGAGTTACAGGAAATGAAAATATTATGGTACCCTCCTACGAGGAATGAACACTTCCTCTTGCTATTTGTAAATTACCTGCGTGACTTCTAGGAGCAGTCAAGTACTGCAGTTAGCAGTTAACGACAGCTACTTGTCAGGAAGCGTAATAATACCTTCGGACTTACTTATTTCTATATTACTATTTATTAACCCTTTCTTTGAATATCATGTTTCTGGTTATATGAATACACTGTTTTGAAATTACTTTCTTGTTCCGTGTCTTACTTCCGGCACAAACCGATCACTACACTTTGTGGCGAAGTTTCGACACAACTCCACAACAGAAAAAAAAAAGGCGAACGAAAACAGGGAACGGGGATGGGAAAAGAACAAAGGATGAACGAAGTTCAAGAAGACAGAAGATGGCGATTAACGTTGCAGCTTAACTTTTGAAGAGTATCATGATGAGGGAAGCAAGAAAACAGAAATATAACTGTTGGAGTAGAAGTGACGTTTGCATCTTATTAGAGCAGTTGTCATTAAAATATTTGCAGAAAAGACAGACGGAAGTTACGTCACGTCGGTGAGAACGTAACGGAATCCGAGATGCCTGATCAGAGTCGATTATATCACAGGTCCTTCTTAGAATTTCGTAAAGAATCTCGAGATGTATCGCTGAGCACTATACCAATATGGCAACAATATTCAATGCAATAAATGGAATCGATTTTTCTGGCGCCCGATATACACTACTGGCCATAATTATTAGGTCACACCAGCGTCTTAAAAAATGATGCATTTCATACTATTTTTTAGGATTTATTGCCAAGTGAATAATTACAAATGAAAATAGAATGGTTCTTTTATTAATACTGCACTATAACATGTGCATCAAATGAATTTATAAATGTTTAATAATTCCCTATATTGCACTTTCATTAATGAAAGAATGAAGAAAATTTAGGGTGATTTGGACAAGTTTATTTTGCATCCTTGCCTTGTAAAATTTTGCAAAGTAATAATAACAAAAGAACCATTCTATTTTTATTTGGCAATAAATACTAAAAATTGTATGAGATAAATTATGTCTAAAAAAAAAACTGGGGTGACCTAATAATTATGGCCGGTAGTGTAGTCGCTCCACTTCCTGTCAGCTAGAAACGTGAGATTAAGAAAGCGTGGTACAGTGGATATCGGCTCGGAACGAGAAACCGCGGAGCCGAGTTCGAATTCCAGTTGAATCCATTGTATTCACTTACGGGCAAATACCCTTGGGAAAGGTATTAATCCGTCTCTTCCTTCCAGTTATGGGTTAAATAGCAGGACAGATTGGGTTCTATAGCCTTGGTCGACAACCAGTCTACCGCAGAAAGCAATGGCAACCTACTGCGGGATAATCTTCTGCCCAGTCAGTCATGTCTCTTTCGAGACATGATCGTCCAAGCGTGTATCACGTATGGCACTTAACTGACTGAATTGTGTTGCTCCCCTGCAGTCTTGTATCAACCAGCCTGATGACATTCAGAAAAAGTTCTCTAACCAATTGTGTTTTGGGGACGTTAAGGGTCTCGTTAAGAAATGACTGTAGATTAATATTCGCTAAGCTTCCGGTTTACCTTGCGGTACTTGTAAAATCCTTTGTCTGAACACTCTTAATCCGTTTTCTCGACATCACTTCCCAACACAATCGCTTTTAACGATCAGCTTTAAGCATATTTTAGATTGTCCTGATTAAAAGTTCGAAAAATTTCAAGAAATTTAGATATATCTGCCTCTTACAGTATTTAGCCACTGACAACGTTTCTGTTCTTAAACATTTGAATATAGGTCGTTTAATGAAGCGTACAGAGAAATCCATAAATTAATCATCATTTATATGAATCACCATTTAAGATGAAAATATTGTTAATCAACATATAAATTGTCTGGTATTATATTGCTAGTGTGAAGAAATTCTTCGATTGCCACCAGACTACCCCCACAAAAAACCCTTGAAAAAGGTATTAATTCATCGCTTTCAATTACAGTTATGGGTTAAATAGTAGGAAAGATTGGGTTCTGTAGCCTTGGTTAACAACCAGACTACCACAGAAAGTAATGGCAATCTACTGCGGGAACATTTTCTGCCAAGTGAGTAATGTCGCTTTTGAAACATGACCGTCCAAGTGTCTATCATGTATGGCACACAACTGACTGACTGGGCAGAAGATTATCCCGCAGTGGGTTGCCATTGCTTTCTGAGGTAGACTGGTTACCAGCCAAGGCTATAGAACCCAATCTGTCCTGTTATTTGACTCATAGCTAGATGGAGAAGAGATGTATTATATTATTATGTAGTAGTTAGCGGGGAATCAGTTTATTATTTCATAACAATATAAAACCGATCCCCCACTTTATGACCAGTAGAAGCCTTAATCATGGTTCCAACTATTATATTCAGTCAGTCAGTTAAGTGCCATACATGATACACGCTTGGGCGATCATGTCTCAAAAGAGACATAACTGACTGGGCAGAAGAATATACCGCAGTAGGTTGCCATTGCTTTCTGCGCTAGGCTGGTTTTCCTAACATATATACACACATATACATAGGCACACATAAATATGAGAATATACATGTATAAAAGCATATCTATCTATCTATCTATCTATCTATTGTTCATACTTATTTAACTATCTATCTATCTATCTATCTATCTATCTATCTACTGTTCATATCTATCTATCTATCTATCTATCTATTTTCTGTTCATACTTATCTATCTATCTATCTATCTTCTGTTCATACTTATCTATCTATCTATCTATCTTCTGTTCATACTTATCTATCTATCTATCTATTTTCTGTTCTATTACTTATCTATCTATCTATCTATCTATTTTCTGTTCATACTTATCTATCTATCTATCTATCTATCTATTTTCTGTTCATACTTATCTATCTATCTATCTATCTATCTATCTATCTATTTTCTGTTCATACTTATCTATCTATCTATCTATCTATCTATCTATCTATCTATCTATCTCATTATATTCATATGTATCTCTTGAGACGAGTTTTAGAAATACTATACTTTATACCAGTCACTAAAAATCAAAAGACACGTATTACTTAGAAAATGTTATTAAAAAATAAGTTTTATCCGACGAATAAATATTCGTCCACATGCTGACAATTGTATTTAAAAAATAAAGCAAAATAAAATGTAAAATATAATTAACATTTAAAAAGAAAGAATAAAAATATTTACTCACTTGCGTTTACTTGAAAAAGACTTTTTTTTTTAATAAAAACGGAAAAATATTTTAACAGTTCAAATTCGTTTTCTTTTTTTATTTTCTTATTGCTAAGGTCGGCGCTCGAGCCTGTTTACCAATGATGACAATAAGTTCTTTCTTGGTTTCCAAACAGCAAGTTCACAAAACTATTTTTTCATTTCTTCTCTTAGATTTGAAAAAAGTTCAGGCAGTAGAAAATTACACTATTGATAGGATTTTTTTTACTGATAACAAAATTTATCAAATAACTTAGAACTATATATATATCTTTGGTCACACTTCAAAAAAATATTATTTATCGGCAATTTTTAGTTGTTAAAATTGCAATAAATTTACAAGCTGGTGATAAGATACTTTCACCCTTCATTTAAAAAAAAATTAGAATAGACATTTTTTAAAGAATAGATAATTTTTCCAGAGGTTAAATAAAATTATAAAACCTGTTGGCTTGAATTGTCTTTCTTTTTTTAAAATTAATTACAAACTTTTCTTACCAGCCGCACGGGAAAACGCCTATCTCCTTTCTAAATTGAAAATAACTTTGCACTCATTCGAATATTCTCCCTTCTTCCTTTAAATATGGCGAAACAGATATACAATTTGAGTAAAATGGCACTCATATCTGAATAGTCTCTGTTTTCCAGAGAAACGGATAAAACCCGCTATGTGAATAGCGCTCAAATACTTTATGAATTGAGAGAAATGGCATTCATTTCCGAATATTCTTTGTTCTCCTGAGAAACAGATAATTTTCTTAAATAATAAAGCAAACGCTCTCATCCGGCTATTCTCTGTTCACTTCAACTGAACTAGCAGCACAGACTTTTAACCTTTTTTGAAACAGAGAAACAGAAATCCAGTCATTGTGGTGGTCAAGGTCCAACACATTCTACAGAAAAATGAAAGAACAAAAATTCATCTGATAGGGACAAAAAAAGGTTTATCGTTGCAAACATATTCGCAACGATAAAACAAACTGACTATCATGTCCAACGCATCAATCCGCCTTGAACAGTTTGATATATCCCGGAAAGGAATATCAGTGTAAACATTAGTGGAAGAATGGTACTCGACACAGGAATACGATATAACGGATTTGTTGAACTACTATACAATTAACAATAACATACAGATAAGCAATCAACGAGTAGGAGCGGAATACACTATCAAATAGAGAAATCCTTCGCCTGAGACGTTTGGCCCTCCTCGTACCGCTTGTCACCGTCCTTTATAGTCTAGAGCATTCCATTATTGGGGATGGCAGGATGTTCCACTATATATATATATATATATATATATATATATATATATATATATATTTTAATTCAGATACTTTAATCCAAGTGAAAAAAGCAGGAAGGTAAATTCCAAAAACCCGATCCTAATTAATATTAAAAATTTTATTTTAATATTAAAAAATGATACAGGAAGAGAGCTCCATGTAATAAAATATTACAGAGCAAATATAAATTTAAAAAGGATTAATTCAATGATGTTGAATGACCATTTCGATTTGAAAATCCCCACAGGGGATAACACATCACCTCAGCAACCGAAAAATCCTTTCAGAAACTGGAGAAGAATCAGTCTAATTTTCCTTTTTAAATAGATTTGCAAAGAAATTCAAAAAGAAAAGAAAAAAGAAAAAGAAAAAAGAAAAAGATAAAACAAAATAAAAACAAATAAACAAGAAAAGAAAAAATTGACATCGTCTGGGTTCACAAAAAAAAACAGAATTGTAACTTAAAAATTAACAGACGGCCGTGTTGAATTGATGTAAGGTTAAGCAACACGGAAAAAAGGTGGGAGATAAGAAAGATAAAGGAAGGAAGGGAGGGATATATATATAGTTTGTAATATGCTGATAATTGCGTAGTGCATTACTTACTCCTGCCACCGACGTATGCTAATATGTATAATTATTGATATATATATATATATCCCGGAAAGGAATATGAGTGTAAAGATTAGTGGAAGATAACGGATTTATTGTACTGCTGTACAATTAACAATAAGATATGGATAAGCAATCAACGAGTAGGAGCGGAATAAACTATCAAATAGAGAAAGCCTTCGCCTAAGACTCTTTCGCATCGCTCGTCACCGTCTCTTATAGACGAGAGCATTCCATTCTCGGGGATGGCAGGATGTTCCACTATAACACAATTTTACGTTATTGAATTGCTTCTACAACGGAGAGACGGTAGACATTATAATAACGCATAGAAGATTTTTCATTTACCTCGTCAGAAAAAAAAATCAGTCATTGACATCAACAGCATTTTTTAAAAAATTTAATCAATGAAAACACTAGCATTTCCGGCTAAGCATTCCAGAAGTTGAGTAAGGTATAAAGAAACAGGACAATTTCGCTAGAAACAAGGAAGAGAGTACTGGATTGCTACGTGCTGTCCGTCCTTCAATATGGCAGTGAATGCTGGACAATATCATCAAACATGAAAGAAAAAACTTGAAGCAACTGAAATGTGATTCTACAGAAGGATGATGCGAATGTTATGGATCGAGCATGTGAGTTCTTAGAAATGATGGAAACAAAAAGGAAATTAATACTGAGCATCAGAAAGAGACAGCTGAAGTTCATGGGACACGCAATGAGGAAGTAGGGCTTGGAGAACCTGATACTAACAGACCAGATAGAGGGAAAAAGAGACAGAGGAAAGCAACGGATAACATATTTGAAGGACCTAATCAGGTGGATGACGGAACGAGGATTGCATGGTGTAACAGGAGAAGGCGTGCTCAGAGCCACCAGGGATAGGGAAACGTGGAAGGCCATGATCGCTTACGTCCTGAAGGGACAGGGTACATAGAAGAAGAAGAAGAAGAAGAAGAAGAAGAAGAAGAAGAAGATGGAATGAAAGAAGAAATAAATAAAAGAGAAAAGTAAAAAAAACTAGAAGGGTAAATTCCTGGTTAGTTTTAATGTGGAATGAAAAATGAAAGATGGTGTAAAAAAGAAAAAGAAGACATTTTATTGGGGAGAAGAAATAAAGAAAAAATCGTCTTTCATCATCCTCATCATCAAACATCCTTTTAGTCGAGGTTAACGATTGGTCGTTTGTTGATAGTTGAAAATTACGACATATAATTTTCTCTGTGTTTATCCAGTTTAAAATGTTTTTGAAATGTTCATCTCAAAGTAACAGCTGCTCTGGTCAGGGTCGGTGTAATATTCTAGAAAGTTCTTGCAGCGATCAAAGAATTGAATTGAAAAATGAATTGGAAGTTTGGTTTTCAAACAAAGCAAAGAAAAAAGAAGTATTGAGCGAGAAATTGTCAGAGAAAGAAAATACAAAGGAACGACCTGAGAAGAAAGAGAGAAAGAAAAAGAAAGAAAAAAACTGGAAATGGAAGGAAGGAAGGAAGGAAGGAACTACATTTTATTTATTTATTCTTACCAAGTCATTTTCTTTCTTTCCCTTTTATAAATATTTTCTTTAAAATCCTATTTTCAATGTATTTTATTAAATAAATTTTTAAATTCTGTTGCTTAATATTCATATGTATCTCTATTTCAGGCTGTTCATATCTCTCTCTATCATTTTTTATAATCGTTTCACCCCAAGCAGAGCAGTACTGACACTGGTGCGCATGGGGGTTACATGAAAGAAGAGCGAAAAGAAAGAACAAGCAACAGGGAGTGCCGGAAAAATGTGAATCAGGAAGATAAAAATGGTAATTGACATTGCACTTAAACTTTTTGAGATTGTAACTATCAGGGAAGCAAACTTACAAAAAGTTGTTCCAGGGCAAAAAGAAGCTTCTATAGTAGATGTGGTAATTATATTTAACTGTTCTGACTGTAAAAGGGTGGGATCTAGTTGCCAGTCTAGTAGTTCGAGTAAATTCGTTGAGAGTAGGATACCAGAGCAGAAGCCGTAGAAATATTCCTAGAAAGAAAAGGAAGACACTTCCCGTCGGTGAGAAAGTGACAAAAGTCGAGATGCCAAATTGGAAACGACTAAAATACATGTCCGTCTTTGGATTTCGTCGAGAAACCCGAGATGAATTGCAGGACCGTCCGACCAGATAGTTAAATCCATGGACAAATGGTCAACCATGTAATGTAGTTGAGAAAGTGATTAAAGTAGAATGCAAGGTCAAGATGAATTACATTGCTGATCCTTCGTTGGATTTTGTCGAGAACCTCGAGATGAATAGCAGAAGCACCTGACCAGATAAGGATTAGATGGTAATAATATTCAATGCATGGACAAATGGTAGATCATGTGATGTTGGTGTGAAAGTGATTGAACTCGAGATACCAGGTCAGGATTGATTAAATTGCAGATCATTCATTGGATTTTGTCAAAAAACTCAAAATGAATATGAGAAGCACCTGACCAGATAGTTATAAGATGGCAATAGTATTCAATGCACAGAAAAATATATGTATATGAGCAAATTAGGTTCTGCAAGTCAAACCTATCTATCTATCTATCTATCTATCTAAGTCTCTTCATATCTATCTATCTATCTATCTATCTATCTATCTATCTATCTATCTATCTATCTCAGTCTCTTCATATCTATCTATCTATCTATCTATCTATCTATCTATCTATCTATCTATCTAAGTCTCTTCTATCTATCTATCTATCTATCTATCTATCTATCTATCTATCTCAGTCTCTTCATATCTATCTATCTATCTATCTGTCTATCTATCTCAGTCTCTTCATATCTATCTATCTATCTATCTATCTATCTATCTATCTCAGTCTGTTCATATCTATCTATCTATCTATCTATCTATCTATCTATCTCAGTCTCTTCATATCTATCTATCTATCTATCTATCTATCTATCTATCTATCTATCTATCTCAGTCTGTTCATATCTATCTATCTATCTATCTATCTATCTCATCTGTCTGTTTCTATCTATCTATCTATCTATCTATCTATCTATCTATCTATCTCAGTCTGTTCATATCTATCTATCTATCTATCTATCTATCTATCTATCTATCTATCTCAGTCTTCATATCTATCTATCTATCTATCTATCTATCTATCTATCTATCTATCTATCTATCTATCTCAGTCTGTTTATATTTATCTATATATCTATCTATCTCAGTCTGTTCATATCTATCTATCTATCTATCTATCTATCTATCTATCTCAGTCTGTTCATATCTATCTATCTATCTATCTATCTATCTATCTATCTATCTATCTATCTATCTATCTCAGTCTGTTCTATCTATCTATCTATCTATCTATCTATCTATCTATCTCAGTCTGTTTATATCTATCTATATATCTATCTATCTCAGTCTGTTCTATCTATCTATCTATCTATCTATCTATCTATCTATCTATCTATCTCATCTCAGTCTGTTCTATCTATCTATCTATCTATCTATCTATCTATCTATCTATCTCAGTCTCTTCATATCTATCTATCTATCTATCTATCTATCTATCTATCTATCTCAGTCTGTTCATATCTATCTATCTATCTATCTATCTATCTATCTATCTCAGTCTGTTTATATCTATCTATATATCTATCTATCTCAGTCTGTTCATATCTATCTATCTATCTATCTATCTATCTATCTATCTATCTCAGTCTGTTCATATCTATCTATCTATCTATCTATCTATCTATCTATCTATCTATCTCAGTCTGTTCATATCTATCTATCTATCTATCTATCTATCTATCTATCTATCTATCTCAGTCTGTTCTATCTATCTATCTATCTATCTATCTATCTATCTATCTATCTATCTATCTACCTCAGTCTGTTTATATCTATCTATATATCTATCTATCTCAGTCTGTTCATATCTATCTATCTATCTATCTATCTATCTATCTATCTATCTATCTATCTATCTATGTTCGTGCTCGCCGTTTTCTCCTCTGCAAACCCGCCATTACAATGTTCACGTTTACATGTCTTCTACTAATGCGAATCCCTTCCCTCACCTCCGCCCGACACTGTTTTAGCAAAAACCACCCACGCCTCTATTCTCATCACATTTTACGTTTTCTCCAAGGATTAAAATAACAATCCCCCGAGATTTCCTCCTGTCTTTTCCTAACGAGCTGTTTTCGTTTGTTAATTTAAACCTGTTGCTTCTGCTCATCCATTGGACTTTCGCTAATTGCATTTACGCCCCCCCCCCACCCCGACCCAAAACGGCATTTTATTAAAGGAATATTTTTATATTCTCTCCTTTTGGCGTTAAGTTCTTTTTAGGTATTCAAAAGAACATTTATTTTCTTTTATTTTCAGTTCACACAAATGTTTTCCTTTGCTTACATTTCTCTTTCCTTTCTTTATTTTTCCTTTCTTTATTTTTCCTTTCTTTATTTTTCTTTTCTCTATTTTTCCTTTCTTTCTTTCTTTCTTTATTTATTTTTCCTTTCATTTTTCCTTTCTTTCTTTATTTCTCCTTTCTTTCTTTATTTTTCTTTTCTCTATTCTTTCTTTCATTCTTTCTTTCTTTCTTCTTTCTTTCTTTCTTTATTTTTCCTTTCATTTTTCCTTTCTTTCTTTATTTCTCCTTTCTTTCTTTATGTTTCTTTTCTCTATTTTTTCTTTCATTCTTTCTTTCTTTCTTTCTTCTTTCTTTCTTTATTTTTCCTTTCATTTTTCCTTTCTTTATTTATTTCTCCTTTCTTTCTTTCTTTTTTCTTTTCTCTATTTTCCTTTCTTTCTTTTTCTTTCTTTCTTTCTTTCTTTCTTTCTTTCTTTCTTTCTTTCTTTCCCCTTTCTTTATTTTTCCTTTCTCTACTTTTCCTTTCTTTCTTTATTTCTCCTTTCTTTCTTTATTTTTCTTTTCTCTATTTTCCTTTCATTCTTTCTTTCTTTCTTTCTTTCTTTATTTATTTGTTTATTTATTTATTTCTCCTTTCTTTCTTCATTTTTTGCTTTCTCTACTTTTCTTTCCTTTCTTTCTTTCTTTCTTTCTTTCTCCTTTTTTCTTATTTTTCCTTTCTTCATTTTTACTTTATTTATTTCTCCTTTCTTTATTTTTCCTTTCTCTACTTTTCCTTTCTTTCTTTATTTCTCCTTTCTTTCTTTATTTTTCCTTTCTTTAATTTCCTTTCTTTCTTTATTTCTCCTTTCTTTATTTTTCCTTTCTTTCTTTATTTTCCTTTCTTTTTTCATTTGTTTCTTTATTTCTCCTTTGTTTCTTTATTTTCCTTTCATTCTTTATTTCTCTTTTCTTTCTTTATTTTTCCTTTCTTTCTTTATTTTTCCTTTCTTTTTTTCCTTTCTTTCTTTTTTCTCCTTTCTTTCTTTATTTCTTCATTCTTTCTTTATTTTTCCTTTTTTCTTTATTTTTTTCATTTTTCTTTATTTTTCCTTTCTTTCTTTATTTTTGCTTTTTCTTTTTCTCTATTTTTCAGTAACTTTTTTTTTCTCTTTTCTTCTTTTTTTCTGTTCACCTTTTCTCCGACTCTCTTCACTAAAAGCATCTTTTCTATCTCATTATAGTCGTCTTTATCCCTTCTTCGTCCCTTCTTTAGTTCGTGAGTTAGCATGTACTTTACACTATATCAGTTCCTCACGAATATTCGACAGTTGCGTTTTGATAACATGAAAAGACAGAAAAGACATATCAGTGATACTATTTGGTTTCAGTGAGGAAGCAAGGAAGGAAGGAAGAAAGAAAGAAAGAAAGAAAGGAACACCCTACCAAAAAGGAAGGAAGGAAAAGCCCTGCCAATAAGTCGTAAAAAATGGACTATTTCATTTTCATCACTGGAAAGATGGAAAAGATAAATCAGAGATGCTATTAATTCAGTAGAAAGATAGAAAGGGGCGTAAGACAAGAATGTGTCTTTTCACCGGATCTATTCAACTTGTTCAGTGAGACTATTCTGAGGACCCTGGATATTATACCAGGATTCGTCATCGGAGGCGACAATCTGAACAGCATAAGGTACGCAGACGATACAGTGATGATAGCAAACACAGAAAGGACGCTACAAGACCTCCTACAGAAGGTAGCTGAAGAAAGTGAAAAGAAAGGACTACAAATAAACTACAAGAAAACCGAATGTATGGTCATCAGTAAAAAAAAGCAGCCCGAAATCCCAAATAGAGGTGGGGGATACTAAAATCAAGAAGGTACAAACATGTAAATATCTGGAAAGTTTTCTAACGGAAGACGGAAAGTGCGACACTGAGATCCGAAGGTGAATTGGCAAGGCGAAGGACGCATTCCAGAAGCTGAGTAGGATATCAAGAGACAGGAAAATTTCGCTGGAAACAGAGTACTGGGTTGCTATGTGATGTCAGTTCATCAATATGGTAGTGAATGCTGGACAATCTCATCAAAGATGAAGGAAAAACTTGAAGCAACTGAAATGTGGTTCTACAGATATCATGGACCGAGCATGTGAGCAATGATAAAGTGTTAGAAAGGATGGAAACGAAAAGGAAATTAATAGTGAGCATCAGGAAGAGACAGCTGAAGTTCCTGGGACATGCAAATAGGAAAAACGGATTGGAAAATCTGATACGCACAGGCCAAGAGAGACAGGGGAAAGCAGTATGTAACATACTTGACAGTCCTGAGCAGGTGGATGGCAAAGCGGGGTTAGGAGGGTAACAAGAGAAAGCGTGCTAAAAGCCACCAGAGATAGGGAGACGTGGAAGGCTATGATCGCCTACGTTCTGAAAGGACATGGCACATAGAAGAAGAAAGAAAGAAAGAAAGAAAGAAAGATTTTTTCAGTGAAATGGGAAAAAATCGAATCTTTTCATTTGTACCCCATTACTTCTTTAAATAACTCCAGGTTTTCATAATTTTGAATGTTATTGCAACATTTTATTAAAGTTGTTAAGCTCAAATACATAACGAGGTGAGGTGGGTAGGTTCTACAGGTATTTATTACTGTACAACTCGCCGTGAAGCTTATCCAGTCATTAAGTGAAAAATTAAGATTCATCAGTGACCCCAAAAAAGAAAATGCTGAAAATTTCACCGGATTTTCTGGTTTAAAATATTCTTTTTTTTTTTATAAGTCCGCTTCTTTTTTTCAAAGTTGTTCTTTCTTCTCTTATTCTTTTCTTTAATACTTTAAATACAGACCTTTGATATCTTACATTCAAACCATTGATATTTTACATTCAAACCATTGATATCTCACATTCAAACCTTTGATATTTTACATTCAAACCTTTGATATTTTACATTCAAACCATTGATATCTCACATTCAAACCTTTGATATTTTACATTCAAACCTTTGATATTTTACATTCAAACCATTGATATTTTACATTCAAACCTTTGATATCTCACATTCAAACCTTTGATATTTTACATTCAAACCTTTGATATTTTACATTCAAACCATTGATATTTTACATTCAAACCATTGATATCTCACATTCAAACCTTTGATATTTTACATTCAAACCTTTGATATTTTACATTCAAACCTTTGATATCTCACATTCAAACCTTTGATATCTTACATTCAAACCTTTGATATTTTACATTCAAACCATTGATATCTCACATTCAAACCTTTGATATCTTACATTCAAACCTTTGATATTTTACATTCAAACCATTGATATCTCACATTCAAACCTTTGATATCTCACATTCAAACCTTTGATATCTTACATTCAAACCTTTGACATTTTACATTCAAACCATTGATATCTTACATTCAAACCTTTGATATTTTACATTCAAACCTTTGATATTTTACATTCAAACCTTTGATATTTTACATTCAAACCATTGATATTTTACATTCAAACCTTTGATATCTCACATTCAAACCTTTGATATCTTACATTCAAACCTTTGATATTTTACGTTCAAACCATTGATATCTTACATTCAAACCTTTGATATTTTACATTCAAACCTTTGATATCTCACATTCAAACCTTTGATATTTTACATTCAAACCTTTGATATTTTACATTCAAACCTTTGATATCTCACATTCAAACCTTTGATATCTTACATTCAAACCTTTGATATTTTACATACAGACCTTTGTTACTTTACATTTAAACCTTTGATATTATACATCCAGACCTTTGATATTTTAGATCCAGACTTTTGAAATTTTACATTTAGACCTTTCATATTTTACATTCAGACTTTTGATATTTTGCATCCAGATATATATTTTTTTTAATTATATCACCCCGAGCAAGGCGGTAACGCCACTGATGTGCAGGAGTCTACATAGGAGTGAAAAGGTTGGAAAAAGAAAACCGGAAACCGCATCCTAAACAGGAAACAAGGGATGAGCCTCTTCACCTGTTCAATAGATGTGGGTGGAGTGTGAACCGGGCGATAGTTTAGTCTATCTACTCCAATTGAAAAAAAAAGTGGGAAGATTGGAAAAGAGAAAACCGGAAACCGCATCCTAAACAGGAAACAAGGGATGAGACTCTTCACCTGTTCAATAGACGTGGGTGGAGTGTGAACCGGGCGATAGTTTAGTCTATCTACTCCAATTGAAAAAAAAAGTGGGAAGATTGGAAAAGAGAAAACCGGAAACCGCATCCTAAACAGGAAACAAGGGATGAGCCTCTTCTCCTGTTAAATAGACGTGGGTGGAGTGTGAACCGGGCGATAGTTTAGTCTATCTACTCCAATTGAAAAAAAAAGTGGGAAGATTGGAAAAGAGAAAATCGGAAACCGCATCCTAAACAGGAAACAAGGGATGAGACTCTTCACCTGTTCAATAGACGTGGGTGGAGTGTGAACCGGGCGATAGTTTAGTCTATCTACTCCAATTGAAAAAAAAAGTGGGAAGATTGGAAAAGAGAAAACCGGAAACCGCATCCTAAACAGGAAACAAGGGATGAGACTCTTCACCTGTTCAATAGACGTGGGTGGAGTGTGAACCGGGCGATAGTTTAGTCTATCTACTCCCAGACCTTTGATAATTTACATCCAGGCCTTTGATAATTTACATCCAGTACTTCGATATTTTACATTCTGATCGTTGATAATTTATATCCAGGCCTTTGATATTTTACATTCAAACTTTTGATATTTTACATCCAGACTTTTGATAAGTTACATCCAGATCTTTATCACGGAACTCATGTCCTCTTTTTGAACACTCTTACTATGGAAACAGGCAGGGAAGCGAATTTTTGTTCCTATTTTACCTGATAGCATTCTACCTGTTCTTTATGTCTTTACATGCTTCTATATTAATTTATTTGTCCGTATCTGCTTCCATATTTATTCCCCAAGTCAAATGCCAGGATTAAAATCAAATTTTCTTGCATTTTTGTGTAAGGAAGCATGAACAAATTGACAACATATCACTGCACGCACACAGGTACGCACTCATGGACACACACACACACACACACACACACTCGCCCCCCCACCCTAAGAGCAATAAATTAAGGATACATTCCTTTGTCTTCCCTTTTTCTCATTTCAGGCCAATTAATACGATTACACACTCACACACCCACGTATGTTAAATCAAAGTAAATCTCTTTTTTCTTCTCCTCTCTTATTTTAAGCCCAATAATGCAATTACACACACATAAACAGGCACACACACACACACACACACACACACACACACACACACACACACACACACAGGGAGAGAGAGAGAAAAAACACACATGTGCTCTCCCCCTCACGCAAACACAGGTATGTTTTAGAAAGTAGATATATAAAAAGAAGGAGAAAGAGAGAGTTTGGAGATTATATATATATATATATAACCATCCGGTATAGATATAGAAGAATCCAAAGGAGTATCCTGTACATACAGTGGTAGGAAAACTTTCTAAAAGAGCTCTAAATATATATGTATATAAATACATATAGAACAAATATAAGAAAAAATTAGGCAGACACGTTATTTCAAAGTAAATCGGAAGTTTAGGCATATTTTCAGACAAACCATCATCAGCTTCCGTCTTTATTGTACAGAAGATTTTACACGAAACAGATCTGTCTGCGGATGACTATTTACGCTCTCACACCCTGATTGAGCACTCTGGAAGAATGGGAGACTTTGAAAAACTAGTTACTCTGGCATGTACGCATCGCTTATACAATAATGAATTAGAGAACTCTGGCTATTGGGCGTGTATAATGATAATATACGCGCTAAAATGTCAGCCTTCTTCTACCGAGCGCCCATAGCCCAGAGGTAGAATCGCCGAATGACGCCAATTCGGTCGGGTTTCAACCCTGGGTTGAAAACAATCGGAGTTTAACCGTACTGATGAGCTGTGATACAGCGAAAAAAATCTTCTGCGGATGACTATATATATATATATATATATATAGTGAAGAAGAAGAAGAAGAAGAAGAAGAAGAATTTGAATTTGAATTTGAGTTTGAGTTTTGTTTAACAGCAAATCAATCTCTGTAGTTTATTTAATACCAAAAAGATGAGGTTTTATGGTATTTTTTTTTTTAATATTCGGTTATAGCGAGAAAGTTCAGTTAATTAGATTTAGATAACTTTTTTGTTTTATTCTTTTTTATTTTAGGAAACTGAAGATGTCTTCTAATTTTGTACTCAAAAATGTTTTTTCTGAAAATATTTTTCTCCTTCAAAAATGTGTTATGGTAATAATTTTTTCTTAAAAAATGTATTGTTGAAAATATTTTTCCTTCAAAAATGTATATTTTTCTATAAAAGTCTATTTATAAAAGTCTATTTTATACATTCATATATATATATGACTATATATATATATATATATATATATATATATATATTATATTTTATACATTCATAGTGTTTTGACCCCAGTTTGTGGGTGAACTATTTGCACATAGCAGGAACCCTAACAAGTGTTACCACTTCGGGTCAGGGTGGACCTGAGAACAGCAGCAATTAAGAGGTGGTCCCATGCTCCTCACAACCTCACAATCAGAGGCCTTGCTGCCGGATGCAGTTTCTCGTTATGCCCGTGACCTGGAAGTAGAAAACTTATTTATTAATGTTTCAATAAATCACAAATTGGAGGGTCAATTAAATATTATAATCAACAAATAGAAATCCCTCACTTTGTGGCCACCCTACATCTATATTCTGGGTTTATGCGCTTGAGCAAATGGTTGGTAGAGCAGGGTTTGGGTTGGGTAACAGGGGAAAACATGATAAGAGCCACTAGTGATAGAGAGATGTAGAAAGCCATGATCGCCTACGTCCTGAAAGAACAGGGCACATAGAAGAAGATATATGCCAACTGTTTATAAGAAATTATAATATGGATATAAGGCGGGGGATCAAATCTATATTATAATCAATATATAACCTGATCCCTCTATTTGTGGCCATGCTAGTTTCTATACATATATAATATAGATTTATGGGCTTGAGCTAGTGGATGGCAGAGCAGGGTTTGGGTGGTGTAACAAGAGAAGGCATGCTAAGGGCCACCAGGGATAGAGAGACGTGGAAAGCCATGATCGCCTACGTCCTGAAAGGACAGGGCACATAGAAGAAGATATATGCCAACTGTTTATAAGAAATTATAATGTGGATATAAAGTGGGGGATCAAATTTATATTATAATCAATATATAAACTGATACCTCATTTTGTGGCCATGCTAGTTTTTATACATTTATATTCTAGATTTATGGGCTTGACCTAGTGGATGGCAGAGTGGGGTTTGGGTGGTGTAACAGGGGAAAGCATGATATGGGCCACTAGGTATGAGGAGACTTGGAAGGTCATGATTGCTCACGTTTTGAAGCGACACGGCCCATGGACGAAGAAGATATAGCCAAAAATAAAAATAACACGCCATAGCTATAGTGTTAACGTTTGCGCTTAGAATTCATGATAGAAGTTTTGGATACATGAAAGTCGTCAGCCACAAAGACTTGATAACTTCGACATATTCGGGAAAGACATTAAAATAATCAAGAACCTATACTGACAGCAAACCGCCTGCATACGGACAGAAATGAGTTCAACATATATACATGAATAGAAAGGTGTGTAAGACAAGGATGTGCCTTCTCACCAGATCTATTCAGCATATACACTGAGGCAATTCTGAGAGAACTAAACGTCTTGCCAAGATTCATCATTGGCGGTCACAAACTGAACAACATAAGATACGCAGATGATACAGTGCTGATAGCAGACACGGAAAGGAAACTACAAGACTTTTTACAGAAGGTAGCTAAAAAGAGCGAAAAAAAAATGAAAAAAATTAAACTACAAGAAAAATGAACCTCATGATCATCTGTAAAAAGAGGAGCCCAAAATGCTAGCTACAAATCGGGGAAACAAGGAAGAGAGACAAGTGGATGTTCATGATCGCCTACGTTTTGAAAGAAGACGGCACATAAACAAGTGAGTCGCAGGCACAGAACCTGATGCACAAATCTTGTCTGCAAGACTGTTAGCAGCAGACTGGCTTAATATCTCTGCAATCAATCATGTAAATTCGTACCTGGGATAATGTTATGGTGAAACACACCTATTCCTCAGATAATGAACTCTCCCTCCTATATTAATACGAGTTAACAGGAAGTTAACTCGAGAAGTTAATCCGTCCATAGAGAAGCTGAGGTATTATGGTGGACGTGGTAAGAATGCTAAGTAAAAATGTGGTATTATGGTGAAAGGTGTATTGTAAGCGTGTCAGGGTCAACGAAAGTGAATAGCTAAGTTAAATTAGGACAGATGAAGACCAGCCTTCCCCATCCCCGTTTTAGGCCTTGTGCCACATTTGTACTCATAGTACAATAAATAATGAAGTTAATCCGTCCGTCTAGGACGTCGGCGGGATTGTCCCAGACGTACGGATTACGTCCCATGTAGGAACTGGTTCCCTAAGACAGTCCGTCGGGATCCCTATTGCCAGAAATTTTTACCCCGTATGTGATTAGAAGTAATTTCTTTTTTTTATACTTTCAGATCTAACGGATGTCAATCAAGTTAGCTAGTTTGAATGCAAAGGGCTTGAGGGATCGGAGTAAGGCGGCCCGCCTGCTTCGGCAACTCTTGTCTTTCGGCGTGGATGTGGCCGCGATCCAAGAAACTCACTTTGTTTGCGACGTCGATGCATGTGTGCTATCTAACGACTTTGTAGTCTACTCAGCATATGGGAACCTATTGGCCAGAGGAGTTTCTTTGCTGATCAAATGCGGCTAGAATGGGGATATGGACGACGCGACTGAAGGAAGTCTTGCAGGGTGACCGACTTTTACATCAGGATCTGATCCGATATTTTGAGCATCAGCTCAAAATTAAGATTAGATATGATTGGAAACGGTTGAAATCGACAGGCTTTAGCTAAAGATGGGTAAATGTGGCGAGCCTGGATCGCGTGAACGGGACTAGCCTTGATTTTCTATTTTAGATATACTAGTCATATTGGGGTGGATTCCTTTGGAACCCTCCCTTGGTTAAGGTAGCTCCTTTTTGTGTACCTAATTAATGGGAATGAATGTGATTCCTAGCCTGTCCCCGGCATTGTCTTTTGTTATGATCCAGGTCAAGATTCTCATTTTCCCGAGTTTTTTTCCCGTTTTATCTCGCCTGGGTCAGGATTATATTCTCCTCTCCATTTTATTTTCTTCTCTCCAATCCCTGTAGAAAGAAGTCCTCTTGATTTCGTCCTATGAGCAGAATACAGCGGCCTCTTTGTTTTGTGGGTTGGTTGGGTCCAAGTAACATCATGATTTCTGTTTGTATTTTTTGTTTAAAAATTCTTTTGTTTTGGGAATTTATGTTATGTCCCTCCCCACGTATTATTTTCATGATTTATTTTTAAATATATTTTTGTACTTATTGTTTACAATAAAATATCTATGCTCTTTTTTTTTTTTTTTTTTTTTTTTTTTTAGATTCCTGGTACGTTTGAGGTTTTTGGTATATGAAAGATACAATGCTGATGGACAAGTTCTTGTAGTGGATGAGAAAATTGTAAAGTATGTTTAGGTCGTGAGTCGGATTAGCTAGGTGTAGGATAGGTACTGAAGACCAACCTGAGTTTTTTTACCCCCTCCCCCAAACCAGCCTTGTGCCACAATTGTATTATATACAATTAATCATGAGAAGTTCTTGGGAAGTTCTTTGGAGTTCGGTAGAACTACGAGGCAGTTGATATTAGTCGGCAGTTAGCCGGATACTAAGGAGTCAGCTTTCAGTGGAAGATTACCAAGTTCCTAACATTTTGGGTACGTTAAGTGGATTAGCAACAGACATAGTACGATTATAACCTTCAGTGCGAAAACTACTCCGCGACATATAAGAGCAATGGCATTAATAGATTCTCCCTAATATCTAAAGAATTATACAATTTTAAGGAATGTAAACTGTTATGCCCAAGGCTGATAAGATAAACAAAAATTTTAAAATGATAAAAAAATGTATTTTAAATACGATGTTTAATTTTTATCTCACCTTACTTGTTGTAGGCTTTTTTTAATCATTTCACACCTAAGCAAGGCAGTTTTACTGCCATTTTGCGCAGGGGGTTACATCGGGGAAAAGTGATAAGAAAGAGGGGTAGGGTATAGGGGATGTCAGAAGGAGGGTAATAGAAGGATGAGAACACTGGTGTGATGGGGGTGGAGTGGACGGAGAAAAGTGCTTGAGAGAAAGGATGCAAGTTAGTGAGATAGGAGATAACTATTGACCTTACATTTAAATTCTTGGTGATTGTAGCTGTCGGGTCAGCAAGTATATGGAAGAGAATTTCACGGGTGGAAAGTGCGAGAAAAGAAGCTATTAGAGTAGAAATTGCGGTTAGATTTTTATCGGTTTCACTGTGAAAGGGTGGGACCTAGTTGCTAGCTTGAGTAAATTCCTACATAGGGGGCACCAGTGAGCCAAATTCACCGGAGCAGAAGCCGTGAAAGTATTTGTAGAAGAGGCACGGGGAAGCCATTTCACGCCGGTGATAGAGCGACTGCAGCCGAGCTGCCAAGTCGGGATCGATAACATTACAGATTCTCCGTTGGATTTTGTCAAGAACCCCGAGGTGAACAGCAGGGGCACCCAACCAGATGAGGTAGCAGGATTCAATACACGGGCGGATGGTAGATTTATATATGTGCAAGAAGGATTAAAATCAACCCAAGTGTGTGTGTGTGTGTGCGTGCGCGTGTGTGTTCAAACAGCAGCCATTTTGTTTCTCTCCCTGTCCGGAAGTAATTTTCTGTACTCAAAGTGAAGAATTATCTTTCTTAGGTAGAGCAATCTACCCTAACATATACAATGTGACGAATGGAGAGTGTTAATCTAGAATGTTCGGAGAAAATTAAATTTAAATTTATTGATGTACAATATCTTGAAAATTTAAACAAATTCAACAGAATTAAGTACTTTTACGGGTTCAGTGACTGTGATTTACCCTGAAAATGTTTTAATAAGACGTGCCTTTTGAAAAAAAAATGTTTGTCTGTTAGTGTTATCATTTAGCTTAAGGTGATATTTATTTATCTTTTACAAGAAATGAATTTCTCCAGGGAATATTAAATTGCAATGTTTGTTTATTGTTTTTTGTTATCCAGCTACTTAAAGACATGGCCAGTTTGAATTCAGAGGTTCTCTTCTACATTGGGTTATGGAGATCAGACGTCTGTGCTAAGCCTGGCATCAGTATGGCGTCGCCGATAGGATGTTTAAGTCGCTTGGATGAAGCAGAAGTTTTTGAGACTTATATCCGGTGTTTTGCAGCCCAGACGAAAGGTAAAAAGTTGAAAGACAGCAAGACTAGAGGGGACGTAAATGAAAAAATACGACCTCTAGCTAGCTTCGGAAGGTTGTGAAGCTATAATAGAATTTTCTCTTATGGCATACCCCCAAAATTAGAAGAAATTAACTACTGATCTTTCTTTTTTATGTACCGTGTCTCTTCAGGACGTAGGCGATCATGGACCTTAACATCATCCTGTCCCTTGTAGTTATTATTAAAGTTTTTCATGTCATTTCTCTCAGACTCTGCTCTGCCAGGCATTTGCTTAAGCACATCAATTATTTCACTCGCTGTTTGCTTTCCTTCTATCCAACCTGTGAGTATCAGATTCTCTAAGCCCTCCTCTCTTATGTCCCATGGTATTCTCAGCATCTTTTTGTAGAACCAAATTTCTGTTGCTTCGAATCTCTCCTTGATCTTTAAGGGGCTTACAGCATACCATGTTGAATACACCGGTTCTCGCTCGATCACCGAAGTTAAGCAACGTTGGACCTGGTCAGTACTTAGATGGGTGACCGCTTGGGAATACCAGGTGCTGTAAGCGTTTAGTGACGGATGTGCGTTGTGGTGCAGTGGATATCGGCTCGGAAAGAGAAATCGGTGAGCAGAGTTCGAATTCCAGTTGAATACCCTGCATTTGCTTAAGCACTGGTACCATTGGGAAAGGTATTAATCCGTCCCTTCCCTCCAGTTATGGGTTAAATAAAAGGGTAGGACTTGGGGACCCTGTCCTTAAAAAAAACAAAAAAAGACAGAACAAATCCTAATGAATCTTGATACTCGAAAAGAAAAAAGTATTACTAGACACAAAAAAAATATATATATAAAAACAACAATAAATTGTTGAAAGAAAAAAGGTATTACCAGCAATAAATAAATAAAATTTAGGTGGGAATAAATGACCTGCCGAGATTGATGTGCCATAACAACAAAAAAAATGATCTTTGAGGAGAATGTCCAGCATTCGCTGCCATACAGTAGAACAGATAACAGTCTCATTTCTTTGTTTCTAATGAAATTTTCCTGTCTCTCAATATTCTGCTTAGCTTTTGAAATGCATCTTTGATCTTTGACATCAATGCGCCTTCGGATCACAGCGTCGCACTTTTCATCCTCTCTCAGAATGCTTACCAGTTATTTCTTGATTCTAGCTTCTCCGACTTTTGACATTTTATGCTCTTCTTTTAATTAATGGCCACACTGATCACGTGTCATAAAATAACAGTTTTTTTTTTGTTTTGTTTTTTTCTGTAATTATTTTTCAACATTTGATGGTCAGTTTCTTTCCGCTGACTCTCATCGATATGGAAAATGAAAGAGACAAACTAAGTTCAAGCTCTTTGTTCGTTTCCCCACGGCTCTGAATTGAAAACCGTCGTTTGAAAGCAACAGAAATCTAATCTTCTTTCCCAAGAATATCCTAATAATTCACAGATAATAGAAAAGGAAGTGATGGAGTGCCATGGTCGCCTACGTCCGAAAGAAACATCGCATTAAAAGTCTAGTGTTTCAATTTTATACATTTTAAATTTCTTATAACGAAAGTAGAGCTCCGAGATCAGGAGAAATAAAAACAGCAGCCGTTAATGTTGACTTAACAAATAGAAATGTTGTCGAAATGATTGTCGTTTTATTTGAGGATAGTATTTTTTTTTTTTTTCAGGTTATTTATTTTTTCTTATTGACGCCATTTATCACGGTTCATCAGTCGATATGATTGAAATTGAAATGATGTTAACATACGGTTTGTCGCTTCTATCGACGCCTGTTTGCATTTCTCTTGCTTTCTTTCTTCTTTTCTCGTTATTCTTTCATTTCTTTCTTTCTTTCTTTCTTTCTTTCTTTCCTCCGCAATTCTTTCTTTCTTTTTTCTCGGCAATGGTAATTGGTTTGCTTCTTTCTTTCTTTCTTTCTTTCTTTCTTTCTTTTTTTCTCTGTCATATTTGTTTGTTTGCTTCTTTCTTTCTTCTCGGTAATTTCTTTCTTTCTTTCTTTCTTTCTTTCTTTCTTTCTTTCTCCGCAATTCTTTCTTTCTTTTTTCTCGGCAATGGTAATTGGTTGGCTTCTTTCTTTCTTTCTTTTTTTCTTTGTCATATTTGTTTGTTTGCTTCTTTCTTTCTTCTCAGTAATTTTCCTTTCATTCTTTCTTTCTTTCTTTCTTTCTTTCTTTCTCCGCAATTCTTTCTTTTTTCTCGGCAATAATAATTGGTTTGATTCTTTCTTTCTTTCTTTCTTTCTTTCTTTCTTTCTTAGTAATATTTGGTTGTTTGCTTCTTTCTTTCTTTCTTTTTTTCTCTGTCATATTTGTTTGTTTGTTTCTTTCTTTCTTCTCGGTAATTTTTCTTTCTTTCTTTCTTTCTTTCTCCGCAATTCTTTCTTTCTTTTTTCTCGGCAATAGTAATTGGTTTGATTCTTTCTTTCTTTCTTCTCGTGATTTTTTTCTTTCTTCTCGTTAATTTCTGTCTTTCTTTCTATCTTTTTTCTTTCTCCGCAATTCTTTTTTCTTTTTTCTCGGCAATAATAATTGGTTTGTTTCTTTCTTCCCGTTAATTTTTCTTTCTTTCTTTCTTTCTTTCTTTCTTTCTTTCTTTCTTTCTTTTTTCTTGATAATCTTTTCTTTCCTTCTTTGTTTGTCAGTAATTCTTTTTTGCTCTCTCTCTCTCTCTCTCTCTCTCTCTCTCTCTCTCTCACTGTTTCTTTCTTTTCTAGGTGATTTTTTTTTGTAATTCTTTCTTTCTCGGTAATTCTTTTTTTTCTCGGTAATTTTTCTTTCTTTCTTTCTAATCTTTTCTTTCTTTGTTTGTTTTTCAGCTATTCTTTTTTCTCTCTCGCTCTATTTAGAATAGGATATAAATCAGTCAAACCCACCATATTGTCAATGGCACTTGCCACCCACTGTACAAGCCGCATTTATAACTTTTGCTAGATAAAACGCAACAGAACTCTGCTTATAGGAAAAATTAACTGTCATATCATATATTAAATAAATTATATATATATATATATATATATATATATATATATATATATATATATATATATATATATAAGAATAAGGATAAATATTAACGGTATTTTTAAAAGTGATTTTTTTTATTTCTTCTATATTCACGAGAAACAAAAGCTTAGGGAAAAAGTCCTAAGATTCATTATTTATGCATACACCCATACAAACATTCAATTCTTTTCTTTTTGGAACTGAAGAAATTTTGAATTGCGAAATGCATAATCAGATCTATTTTCGTGAAGCTTTTCAATTTGTCAAATTTACAACCTATGTCGCGATCGTTATACCTTATGTAGTAAAACACACACACACACACACGTGTGTGTGTGTGTGCAAAAATTAAAACAGACACGTTATTCCATGGTAAAACAGGAGTATGGGCCTATTTCAGGCGAACCATCATCAGCTTTCGTCATTATTGTACAGAAGATTTTACACGAATTAAATTCACAAAATCTAATATACATTTGCTTTATATGTATTTATATACATATATATTTAGAGCTACAGAGTTATCCTACCACTGTATGTACTGGATGTTCCTTTGGATTCTTCTATATCTACATCGCATATATATATATATATATATATATATATATATATATATATATATATATATCGGAGTTTAACCGTACTGATGAGCTGTGATACAGCAAAACAGATCTATCTGCGGCTATATATATATATATATATATATATATATATATAGAGAGAGAGAGAGAGAGAGATAGATAGATAGATAGATAGATAGATAGATAGATAGATAGAGGGTATTAATACAAGTAAAATTGCTGTCACTTATCTGATTGATCTTATCTTCAAATTTTCCAATCCGTTTACTCCTCTGAGAGTATCGTCAATTGAGTATTTATACTTCTCGATCTTTCTCTTTCATATGCGTATGCGTCCGTATGTGCGTACGTGTAGGATGTCATGGTTATTTGCTTTTTTCGTCGTTATTCATTTTATTTTTACTTTTTCTCCTTTTCATTTTTTTCTCATTTTACTTTTTTCTCTCAGTTGTAGACATTTTGATATTTTATTTTTTCATGCACACACACACACACACACACACACACACACACACACACACACACACACATACGTATATGTGTGTGTGTGTCTATCTGTGCGTATACTTATTAATAATGTTTAATATATTAGGTTGTCCCAAAAGATCGTAAACACTTGCGAAATGGGTCTATCTGGTCCAGCACAATCGAGACAAACGATGGGTTCAGAAAGGGCAAGAGACACCGTCGGTTCCAAAACAAGATCGATTCGGCAAGAAAGTCATGTTGTGCGTTTGGTGGAATTTTGAAGGAATCGTGCATTTTGGTTCCGAATGGTCGTGCCATCAGTGCCGAACTTTACTGTCAGCAACTTGAGCGGGTCTACGAAAAGTCTAAGCAAAAGTACCCGGCTATGATCAACCGAACTGATGCAGCAGGACAATGCCAAGCCACACACCGCCAGGAAGACCAAAGACAAGTTTGAAGAGCTGGACGGCGTTGAGGTTTTGCCACATCCAGCCTACAGTCCTGAGTGTGCTCCATCAGATTACGGCCTTTTCCGCTCAATGCAACACTTTCTGAAGGGCCGCCGATTCGACTCGTTTGATGAAGTCGAGGAAGCGTGTCAAGAATTTTTTGATTCGAAGCCGGCTGAATAGTACGTTGACCAGATCCAAAAGCTTGCAGATCGATGGCAGAAAGTTTTGGAAAATGATGGTTTTTATTTTGAGCAATGATTTTTGTTGTTTTTGCGAGTAAAATTTCAATATTTTGCAAGTGTTTTCTGGTAACTTTAGATTACTTGGCGAGTAAAATTTCAATTTTTTGCAAGTGTTTACGAACTTTTGGGACAACCTAGTATTTTAATCTCGAAGAAACGATGTTAATATCAGATTTCAATTACCGTACGAAAGGGTGTTGATAGGTTCTCGGCCCTAATTTCATCCCAAAATAGGTCTGAGTGCATTTTACTGTCAGATCGTATTTTCTGACATTTAATTCACACTTTTAAGGTCATAACTTAGAACATGTCTACAGATGCGCAGGCTTGTTACGAACGAAATAAAAATGTTTGTCTAAGTCACACGAAGACAAAAATCTATCTCGAGAATCAGAGATATTCACCAATTTATGCTGAATGAAATGGAACATTTAAAACTTCTAGAAAAAGAGTAAATGGCAGGGTAGAATTTGCGCTTTAGACTTGGATGGCAGCCAGTCTAGGAAAAAGAAAAGAGCAAAACTGAAAACCGTGAAGAGAGAAACAAAACATTACTCTACTATTCCAAGGAGTCATGACATTTCACAAATAATAAAAAAAAAGTAATTTGTAGAGAGCCATTTCCGTTTTCAACCCGAATAGAGAAGGAAAAAGCTGAATTCTGAACTGTGGATGAGACAATAAATAACCACTGTACTACATTCCCCATGGAGAGTCATTATAGCCTACGTCCTTAAAGGAGAAGACTGCTTTGAATTCCAAAATGTGCATTAAGCAATGGGTAACCACTCCACTATCTTTGAATTAGGCAATGTGTTGGTTGGCTGTTTTATTTTTATGATATATTAACCTCGGCGGGTCATTTATTGCCAACTAAATTTGTACTTGTTTATTGCTGGTAATACCTTTTCCTTTCAACAATTTATTGTTGTTTTTATATAAGTTTTGTGTCTAGAAATACTTTTTCTTTTTCGAGTATCAAGATTCATTGCGATTTGTTTTTAAGGGCAGGGTTTCGAAGTCCTACCCTTTTATTGAAGCCATAACTGGAAGGAAGGAACGGGTTAATACCTTTCCCAATAGTACCAGTGCTTAAGTGAATGCAGGGTATTCAACTGAAATTCGAACTCGGCTCACCGAGCCGATATCCACTGCACCACAATGCACATCCGTCACTAAACGCTTACAGCACCTGGTATTCCCAAGCGGTCACCCATCTAAGTACTGACCAGGCTCAACGTTGCTTAACTTCGGTGATCGAGCGAGAACCGATGTATTCAACGTGATATGGCCGTAAGCCAGGCAATGTGTAAACACTCCACTATCTTTCACAAAAATCTATGGCAATTCACAAATAATAAAGAAATGGAATCTGTGGAGGGCCATGATCGTCTATGTTCTGAATCGACAAGATCTTATCTGAATTTCAACCTGTCAATTAAGCAATGGGTAATCACTCGACCATCTTTCCAAAAATCATGAATATTTACAATTTTTTTTTAATCATTTCACCCCAAGCAAGGCATTCCACTGCCACTATTGTGCAGGGGGTTACATAGGGGAAAGTGATGAGAAAGAGTGGTTAGTTATAGAAAATATCGGAAGGAGGGTAATAGACGGATGAGGATACCGAGGATGGATGTTGGATAGATGGGAAGATTGTTTGTGAGAATGGATGCGAGTTAGTGTGATAAGAGGTGTCTACTGACCTTACATTTAAATTCCTAGAGATTGTAGCTGTCGGGGAAGTGTATATCGGCTTGGAAAGAGAAATCGGTGAGCCGAGTTTGAATTCCAGTTGAATGCCCTCCATTCACTTGCGCGCTAGTAGCCTTGGGAAAGGTATTAATACGTCCTTTCCCTCCAGTTGTGGGTTAAATAATAAGGTAGGACTTTGGGACGCTGCCCTTAAAAAACAAATCCCAATGAATCTTGATACTCGAAAAGAAAAATAGTATTACTAGACACAAGACTTATATAAAAACAACAATAAATAACAGGGTAGGACTTAAGACTCTGCCCTTAAACAAGTCCTAATGAAACTTCCTCCATCGGGGAGGAAGCGGGCTCAACCCGACTAGGGTGAATGCAGCTTACATACATACATACATACATACATACTAACCGGAGTGACTTCCGGGGATGGAGCTGTGACAGTCAAGACACAGCGGAATTATACCGTTCGGACTTACACTTACATTTTGCTGATTACTAACACTTATATTGTATATATATTGTTATTATAATACACTGTTTGAACCAACCTTCTTGTTTCCGTGTCTTAATTCCGGGCCCTAACAAAACCAACACAACTTTGCGACGAAGATTTCGCCACAACAGAAAATACTGTCTGTCACTATGGCAGCAAATGCTAAACAATCAAATCAAAGATGAATGAAAGAGTAGCAGCCATCGAAACGTAGTTCTACAGAAGGATACTGAGGATACCACGGACCGAACATTTTAGCAACGACGAGGTTTTGGATAGAATGAAAATGAAAATCTATCTGATACTTATCATCAGGAAAAGCCAGCTAAAGTTTCTGGGACATGTAATGAGGAAGCAATGCTTGGAGAATCTGATACTCATGGGACAACTAGAGGGAAATTGAGACATGGGAAATTAATGCATCACATACTTGATGGCCTTGAGCAAATGGATGGAAGAAGCAGGTCGTGGTGCAGTGGATAGCGGCTCGGAACGAGAAATCGGGAAGCCGAATTCGAATTTCAGTTGCATTCCTTGCATTCACTTACGCGAAATACCCTTGGGAAAGGTATTAATTCGTCTCTTCGGACAGATTAGGTTCTGTAGAATTGGCTGGCAATCAGTCTACCGCAGAAAGCAATGGTAACCTACTGTGGGATAATCTTCTGCCCAGTCAGTCATGTCTCTTTCGAGACATGATCGCCCAAGCGTGTATCACGTATGGAACTTAACTGACTGACTGAACAAGAGATAGTGTGTTAACAGTTACAATGCATAGGAAAATGAGAAAAGCTATGATTACCCATGTCCAGAAGGGACACGACCCATAATAGAAGAACAACAACTCGACTATATTTCCAAAGATGTCATGGCAAACAGGAAAAATAACGAAAAAGAAATCTGAGCGGAGCGATTATCGTCTACGTTCTGAAGAAAAACAGGCAATGAAGTTATGTTAATCCATAACTTAATTAAAAGGAATATCTGAACAGCCATGATGTCCTGAAAGAAGGTGGTATTTAAGATTATTTTTTTTACTAAATTATTCTTGTACGATATATATATATATATATATATATATAAGAACGCATTGTATGATTGATTTTTTTTTTTTTTTTTTTTTTAATCATATCACCCCGAGCAAGGCAGTAATGCCACTGATGTGCAGGGGGCTACATAGGAGTGAAGAGATTAGAAAAGAGAAAACCGGAAACCGCATCCTAAACAGGGAACAAGGGATGAGCCTCTTCACCTGTTTAATAGACGAGGGTGGAGTGTGAACCGGGCGATAGTTTAGTCTATCTACTCCAATTGAATAAAGTATTTTTAATGAATTAATAACCAAAGACACTGAGTAACTGGAAGAAATTTAAAAAGATGTTTTAAACTAATTAGCAAAGAAAAAATTGAAATCAATTCTTATAAAAATTCATTATTCATTGAAATTTTTTCTTCAGAATATATCCTAAAATTATATTATTTATAAAATCAATTAAAACTTTATATATGTTATAAATAGTGTAATTTTAATGCATTTTTGATTTTACTATTCAGAACAGATTTTCAGGAAATGGTCCTGTAATTAAAAAAAAAAAATTGCATGATTTACATTTCCCAATGAGTCCTGCATTTAATACATAAAAAATTGGTATAGACAATGTATTTGTAGAAGTTTTACGCAATTAATTGAAGTGGGGGTAACAAATGTGAAATAAAAAAATAAAAATCAGTTATAAATAGTTTCTTTTTCCTCCGATTTCTTTCTTTCTCGGTTTTTTTTTTTTTTTTTCGTTTGGTTTTCTTAAATCCTTTTTCGCTTCTCAAATTAATTTGCTGGTCATTAATGCGGCACCAACACGAATTTCTTAGTTGCTATGACATTTCATCGTGATTGCTTCCCACTTCGGAAATTCTGAATATGGTGACGTCCTGCGTACACGCACCCTTCCCCTCATAGTGACGCACAAACACGCACAGCTACACGGAAGTACACAGGAGACGGCACGGGTTCACAAAAACACGGACAGGCATCTACAAATACACGGATAAACTTAGACAGCGTAAACTTCTATCGACCCACCGACAGTTGTTCTGTCCTATCTGGCCTGGAGCTTCAGGGTTTACTGAGTTCTAAATCTTGTACGCGTCCTTGTAGGCGATGAATTGTTTTCAACATTATAACCCCTTCCTCAGCGACGAAACGTCGAGTGCTTTTCGTTACTCCATTGCTATTTTCAGGAAAATTTTCTTTTTCTATGTGCCGTATCCCTTCAGGACGTGGGTTTTTTAGCCAAGTTAAATGGAGGGTTCTTTGATATCAACAGAATACGGATTAATACGCTTTAAATTCCATGACTGAGAAGCAATCTGAATAATTAGCTAGAATAAAATATAATTTAGCATCTGTTTTTAAAAAGAAATAAAATGAACAATAATTACTACAGAAAACTGTTTTATTTTGCGCCTAATCCTACGACATCGAATTTTTTTGCTGTGGGAGAGTGGTCAGAAGTGGGTCCTAACTTTTGCCAAAACTCCAAGAACTATCTTCTTCTTCTTCTTCTTCTTCTTCTTCTTCTTCTTCTTCTTCTTCTTCTTTGTGCCGTGTCTCTTCAGAGCGTAGGCGATCGAGGCCTTCCACGTCTTCATATCCGTAGTGGCTCTTAGCTCGCTTTCTTCTGTTACTCCATCCAAACTCCTCCATCTACTAGCGCAAGCCCGTCTAGTATGTTACGCGTTGCTTGCCCTTGTCTCTCTTTCCCGCTATCTGACCTGTAAGTATCAGATTCTCCAACCCCTCTTTCCTCATTATATACCCCACGAACTTCAGCTGTCTTTTTCTGATGTAAAGTGTTAGTTCATTTTCGTTTCCATCTTTTTCAAAACCTAATCATTGCTGACATGCTAGATCCATTGTATAGGCAGCAACCTTCTGTTTCTAAGGAAATTTTCCTATTTCTCAATATTTAATATAGAATTTTTGCTTCCATTTTCTCTAAAAATTTGTTATTGATCAAAAGTTTAATCCATTTTATCCTCAGCAACTTTTTCTAGAATCACATTTCTGTTGCTTCAAGTTTCTTTTGAATTTTCTCATTTTTAATTTTCTATTTTGAATTTTCTCATTTAAATTTTTTCTTTCGAATTTTCTCATTTTTAATTTTCTATTTTGAATTTTCTCATTTAAATTTTTTCTTTCGAATTTTCTCATTTTTAATTTTCTATTTTGAAATTTCTCACTTGAATTTTTTCTTTCGAATTTTCTCATTTTTAATTTTCTATTTTTAATTTTCTCATTTGAATTTTTTCTTTCGAATCTGATCATCTGATTTTTATCATTTGAATTTTTTCTTTAGAATTTTTTCTTTTGAATTTTCCCAATTTAATTTTCTGTTTTGAATTTTCACATTTGAATTTTCTCTTGAATATTTTTTCTTTTGAATTTTCTCATTTGTATTTTCTCTTTAGAATTTTCACATTTGAATTTTCTCTTTTGAATTTTTCATTTGTTAATTTTCGCATTAGACGTTTTCTTATTTGAATTTCTATATTTGAATATTGTTATTTGAAATCTATTTGAGTTTTTAGATTTGAAAATTTTCACATTTGAATTTTCTGATTTGAGAGTTTTCACATTTTAATATTTTCACATTTGAATGTTTATATTTGAATTTTCTCATTTGAATTTTTACATTTGAATTTTCACATCTAAATATTCTCTTATGAACTTTCACATTCGATTCAAAATATTAAAAATATGTCTTCTCACTGATTTAATTATTTTTCCTTTATCGACATTTTTGACTTTATTACATTCGAAAAAAATAATTCTTTTGCATTTTTCCTAACATCAGTCATGTGAGCATTCATTTTTTGTTATAACGTTTATTGTCATTGTTAAAATAATTTAACCATTACGTCACATTATTACATTATTACGTCACATTATTACATTATTACGTCACATTATTACATTATTACGTCACATTATTACATGTAGTATGACGTGATTTTATGTCATATTTACTCGTGAAGGGACGAACAATTCAGAGCAACCTGCACTTGATTCGCACGATCGTAGAGGGTGTAGAAGACGACGAAGAGGCCGCGCTGATCAATTTGGATCAGTCCAAGGCATTTGATAGGATTGACCATGGCTACCTGGCTGCTGGATTAGCCTTCTGTATCGCTCCCCCAAGGCTGTGGTACAGGTGAACGGGAAGCTGTCGAGCGCTTTCGCGCTGTCTAGGTCGGTCCGACAGGGTTGTCCACTGTCGCCTCTCCTTTACGTCCTGGCGTTGGAGCCGCTACTTCGCCGGCTAAGGGACGAGGCGTGCAGTCCGGTCCTGCGTGGAATTGCTATCCCTGGTGGAGCTCGAGCCAGGGTTTCCGCGTACGCCGATGACATAACGACCTTTGTGTCCTCCCGCAGGGACATAGAGGCGGTACAGAAGGCGCTTGAACGGTACGAGCAGGTAACAGGGGCCAGAATTAACCGCGACAAGTCGTCCGGCTTGCGGTTAGGTGCCTGGAAGGGTGTTTCCCTCCCGGGGCCCTTCGACTGGACGGACGGGCCGGTCAAGCTCCTCGGAGTTTGGTTCGGTCCGGACTTACAGTTGGAGAAGAACTGGTCAGAAGTACGGGCAAAGGTCGGCGCGTCGGTCGAGATTTGGCGTCGACGGAGTCTCTCCGTGAAGGGCCTGGCGGAGGTGTGTAACACATACCTCTTTCCCAGAATCCTTTACCGGCTGTCCGTACTTTCCCTTTGTGATGATCATGAGAAGGCGCTCGAGCGTTTGCTATTCTCCTGTCTGTGGAGAGGACGCAAACACATGGTCAGCAAAGGAGTCTGTTGCCTCCGTCCGTGTCATGGGGGCCTGGGAATGCCGCACTTGAGGAGCCACGTGCTCGCTTCGAGGTTGGCATTTCTCAGGCGCACGTTGAAGGAGGATCGGTTGCTTGCGGGGGTAGTGAGGGACATGTTCCCTTGCCTCACTATCACTCCCCCGATCCTGTGGCTTACAGTTAGGCCATGGGTTCGGCCGAAATTCCTGCTCGAATGTCTGGAGGCCCTGCGGGCCATTCCACGGTCCAGTGACGTTTCACAGCCTAGGAGAATCTTCTATCGGGGATTAGTGGAGGGCGCCGTGAAGGATAAACTGTGGAGTAAGCTTGGCATGACGAGAGAGGAGTATCGCTCTCATTGGTCTTGGGCGCCAGGTGCGGATTGGCTCAGCAACTCTGAGTTTTCTCTGACCTGGCGATTGGCTCGGAATGGTTTGTCTCTCAATGACAAGCGTTTCGCAATGGGCCTGGCGGATTTGCCAGATTGTGAGCGTTGCAACCTTGGAATTAAGGAGACGTCTGCGCACGCCTTCTTCCATTGTTTGCGCGTTCGCCCGTTGTGGGAGCGTGTCGGCGAGTTGACTGCTCGTATCGCGCCGCGGGAGCTTCTGCTCATTGATCGCGCATACGCTGTGGACAATGTGTTGCCCCCGTACTCTGGAGTGAAGCGGATGGTGTTTCTGTCGCTACTGGCCACGGCTAGAATGGTGATTTGGATGACGCGTCTGGAGGAAGTCTTGCGGGGCGGCCGTCTTTCGGATCAGGATCTAATCCGATATTTTGAGCATCAGCTCAAAATGAAGATTAGAACTGAACGGAAACGGCTGCACCCGACAGAGTTCAGCGAAAGGTGGATAATTGCAGCGAGCCTGGTTCGTGTGACCGGGGCTAGCCTTGATTTTCTCTTTTAGATCTGCTAGTCGCATCGGGGTGGATTCCTTTGGAACCCCTCCCGCGGTTAAGGTAAGAATTCTTTTGTGTATCTAGTTAATGTGAGTGAATGTGTTTGTCCCGGCCTGTTCCCGGCTCCACTGCTTTTGTTATGATCCAGTTCGAGATCCCCATTGTCCATTGTTATTTTGTCCCGTTTTTCATTCTCGGCTGGGTCAGCCTTATATATTCTCCTGTCCAATTTATTTTGTACCCGGCATCTCCATTCCCCTAAGAAAGAGAGCTTCTTGATTCTGTCCTTTTCAGGCAGAATACAGCGGCCTCTTTAATTATGAGGGTGTGTTTGGGTCTTACTAACACGATGTATATATATTCATTTGAAATTGTTTTGTTTTGGGATTTTTTGTTTCTTCATAACCCCTTCCCATCATGTCATTTCATGAAAAATTTTTAAAGTTATTTTTGTAATTTATTGTACAAACCACAAATTTTTATGTACATTTGGGGCGTTTTGTAGGTCCTCGGTATGTTTTTGCGGTATTTTGGTGCACGACAAGTATGAGTGTTGATGGACAAATTTTTATGGTGAATGAGAATCATTGTAACGTATGTATGGGTCGCGAATCTGATTAGCTAGATATAGGATAGAGTATCTGTAGACCAACCCGAGTTTTGTTCCCCCTCCCCATTTTTCGGCCTTGTGCCATAATTTTGTAAGTTTGTAAGTTTACAAAATAAATACACACAACAAAATTCTAAATGTAAACTTCATATAAAACTTCGAAAATACTCACTTTCCGTTGCGCAGGAGGGTGTCGTCAGTGATGTACTTTACTCAGGTCATTGGGTAGTTTCAGGTCTTGCAACATCATACTACCCTCGCTGAGTTGACCTCGTCAGAGCTGATCAGGCTCCGACGCTCCCTCCTTCTGTTCTATGCTATACGACACTGATTTTTTTTTCTAAGCCGACATGCGTTTAATACTAGCAGGAAACACATAAGGAAAGTCCATAGCGTTCGGGTAAGTTGGGTTTTTCAAGCAGTCAAAAAAAATAAAATTTTCATTTAATATAATTAAATAGGAACTTCAGTCTAAAATTATGTACAAGACAAATAATTCCCCCCCACCCCGAGAGAAAAAAAAGAGATTTCATGAAAACTTAGAATCATGAATATTAACATAAAATACATCGATATGTACATGTATATACATGTATGGTTTTTAAAGTTAAAATTCAACCATTAAACTTCTTTTTTTTTAAAAATCGTATCACCCCGAGCAAGGCGGTAACGCCACTGATGTGCAAGGGGCTACGTAATAGTGAAAAGATTGGAAAAGGGAAAGCCGGAAACCACATCCTAAACAGGGAACAAGGGATGAGCCTCTTAACCTTTTCAATAGACGTGGGTGGAGTGTGAACCGGGCGATAGTTTAGACTATCTACTCCAATTGAAAAAATAAAAAAATAAATAAAAAGAAAACAGTGAGAAGATTGGAAAAAAGAAAGCCGGAAACCACATCCTAAACAGGGAACAATGGATGAGCCTCTTAACCTTTTCAATAGACGTAGGTGGAGTGTGAACCTACCCTAAAAAAGAGAAGTAAGTAATAATGATATACCCCACCCCGAAGATTACTGTTTTGTTGGCATTCTCAAAAAATAAAACATGTTGACGCTTCATTTAAAATTTTTCAAGATGGCCATAACTCAGTCGGTTTAACGCTACAGGTGAGTTAATGACCAGCAAATATAAAAATACAATCAGTTTATCTCGTTTTTTTTTTCCTTTTCATGCTGCAGTTGAAATTCTAACAGATTATATTCGTCCGTTTTTCTTTGAATTAGATAAAATGTTGGAGCTTTTTAATTCATTTGTTTGTTTTTTTTTTAGAAAATGGCCTGTACACAAATTTACACTAGAGGCTCTCTTAGCCAACAGCCATTTTTTATAACAATATGGATGTCTGTGGCATTTTAGTCTTCAATTATAATAAAATTATAAATTTTACATGTTTTTGAGGAATTATTGCAAAAATAACGTGTTTAATAATTTTTCGTACAGCAACTCGCCCGGTCTATAATTATTGTGCATCCTTGAAAATGGCCAGTGAAGTGGCTAAAGTAAAAAATTATGGAACATTTTTGCACTGTATATCTATAGAAAAAATATATAATACTGGGAAAATTAAATAAAGAATTAATAAATAAATGGATTAATCTTTCTTGTCGGTCGTTTTTAAAAAGTATGTTTTGATCGTGAGCGGAAACTGGATATGCTAAATAAATGCCGTACTTTGAGAGACTTTGTCCTTGGCTTCTGTTTATGAACATAATAAAAACTGGCCTTATTGGAAATAGACATTTTTGTAATGTGAAGATTAAGTCAGAATCGGAAGGCATTAAAGTATCCCGAGGAATCAAAACAAATTGTCCCTCATCAAGTCCAGACAACTATTTTTGCAGTTATTGAGCAATATACTGCGCCTCCTTGGTCTTACCCTATGGTCCGATCTCAAGTCGAACCATTACATTGAGTTAATAGCTAAATCCACTGCTAGGAAGGCTGGGTCACTTTGTCGAGCCAGGAGTTTTTTTTTCCGACTGAATCCATCTTATACACACATACACATAGACAAATCAGCCATCCGTCCGTGCATAGAATACTGCTGTCATATATTGCCAGTTGCTTCCGTTATTCATCACTATGTTCTCGACAGGCTCCAAAGGAGAATCAGTGATGTGATAGGTACCGACTTAGCGGCTCGACTCCAGCCCATTTCCCACCGACGGGATATGGCTTCCCTCTGTCTGTTCTATAAATATCTTCATGGCTTTTGCTCCGACGAACTTAAATCGCTGGTACTCCTACTACAGGAGTTTACTCGTGCAACGAGACTGGCAACTGGGTCCCACGCAATCACAGTTAGATCAACCAAATGCAGCCGACAATTCTACTCCATCAGCATTTTTCTCGCACTTCCCGCCTGTGGAACTACCTTTCCTATTCTCGCTTTGACGGCTACAATCTCCAGGAATTTTAATGCGATTCTTACCCTTTCTCTAACACCCATTGTAACTGGTCCGTCTTTCTCTTTATTCTCCTCCTATTTAATCTTTTACTCTTATGTAGCCCCCTGCGCATCAGTGGCGTTACCGCCTTGCATGGGGTGAAACGATTAAAAAGAATTTGCAGTTACATTTGTTTTTATAATCATATCGCCCCAAGCAGCAAGGCCATGGTTTTGCAGGGGGTTACATAGGAGGAAAGTTATGAGAAAGAGTGTCAGGTTATAGGGGCTCTCAAGAAGTGAGTAAGAGGAGGAGGAAAATAATAATGAGAGTGGTGTGGACGGAGAAAGGAGCATGAGAGAGAGAGAGAGAGAGAGAGGATGCAAGTTAGTGAGGTAGGAGATGACTATTGACTTTACATTTAAATTCTTGGAGATTGTAGCTGTCGGAGAAGCAAGTAAAGGGAAGGGAATTCCACAGGTAGGAAGTGAGAGAAAAGAAACTGATGGAGTAGAACTTGCATTTACATTTTATTGGTTTCACAGTAAAAAGGTGCGACCTAGTTGCTAATTCTGTGGCTCGACTAAATTTATATGCATCCTTGTACCTTGTGCCATTAGATTGGTTGGTTGTTTTGTTTTTAATGCAAATCAACCTCGGCGGGTCATTTATTGCTAACTAAACTTTATTTATTTATTGCTGCTAATACCTTTTTCTTTCAACAATTTATTTTTGTTTAAATAAGTTTTTGTGTCTAGTAATACATTTTTTCTTTTCGAGTATCAAGATTCATTGGGAAGTCCTACCCTTGTTATTTAACCCATAATTGAAGGGAAGGGACGGATTAACACCTTTCCCAAGTGCTTAAGTGAATGCAGTGTATTCAATTGGAATTAGAACTCGGCTCACCGATTTCTCTTTCCGAGCCGATATCCACTGCACCACAACGCACATCCGTCACTATACGCTTACACACCTGATATTCCCAAGCGGTCACCCATCTAAGTACTGACCAGGCTCAACGTTTCTTAACTTCGGTGATCGAGCGAGAACCGGTGTATTCAACGTGCTAGGCTGTAAGCCCGTGCCATTAGAATGACCGATCTAAATTTCTGAGTAATATTATGGGTGCTCCAATTTTTATCTTCAGGTCAAGCGTAGGTAGGCCACTGATATTTATGAAATTAAGGAATAAGGTCGATATAATGCTGCTTACTCCTAATTTATAGCAAAATCAAAAATTTGCAGAGAAATTAAACTTCCCGCAAGTTTTTTCCATTAAATTGTTATTCAAATGACCGCCATCTTAGTTCTTCACGGTTTTGTTCAGAATTTGATGAGAATTTCTGCACGTCGTAATTGGCTGAAGTTAACTTGACCTCCTCGTCGTCGAGTAGCATTTAGTTATCACGTCGAGGTCACCAGTGAAGCTGTAGGGAGATGGTTAATGTTTATTGATTCGGCCTTTTGTCATACATAACCGAATTCCCTACGGCTTGCTATTTATTAGTAATCATTATTAGAAGGTTGTCAGCAGGTTGGTTGGAGACTAGAATTTGTGGAAGAATAAAAATATACATTCTGCATGTTAAAATAGAAATTTATTTATAGAAAAGAATAACCTAAGTTGTAGAAGTTAATGTTCAATAAGAAAGTTAAAGGTATCAAGAGTTCATAGTAGTATGTGTGAATATATGTTATCGTTGAGTAGGAATGTTGATTGAGAATGAAGAAGAATTAAAAGGAATAAGCACAAGAGAAAGAAGGAGAAAGAGAACGAATAGGCGATGCGACCTTACGTCCGGGTCGACTTGAACTTTCTCCCGTTACTTTTTAATGTGTCGTCTCGCTGCTACCATCTGACAGTCTGATTGACACTGACCGAAGCCTTTTATAGTCATTTAGTTTTTAGTACTGGATAACTTGCAACTCGCTTCCATTGGTTAGAAAATCAATTTAAGATCTACTCGCGAAATCCAGTTTCGACTTTTTCTTTAAGCACGTGGTCAGTACTTTTTCTGTTCAGAAAAGCCAGGATTTCGCTTGTCATCGTAACGCCCATAGCCCAGGGGTAGAGTCGCCGACTGACGCCATTTCGGTCGGGTTTCAATCTTGGGTAAAAAAGCAATCGGAGTCTAACCGTACTGATGAGCTGTGATACGGCGAAACAGATCTGTCTGCGGATGACTATATATATATATATATATATATATATATATATATATATATATATATATATATATATATATATATATATATATATATATAAGGGATGTGCGTTGTGGTCCAGTGGATATCAGCTCGGAACGAGAAATCGGGGAGCCGAGTTCGAATTCCATTTGAATTCATTGCATTCACTTACGCGCAAATACCCTTGGGAACGGTATTAATTCGTCTCTTCCCTCCAGTTATGGGTTAAATAACAGGACAGATTGGGTTCTATAGCCTTGGCCGGCAACCAGTCTGCTGCAGAAAGCAATGGCAACCTACTGCGAGATAATCTTCTGCCCAGTCAATCATGTTTCTTTCGAGACATGATCGCCCAAGCGTGTTTCACGTATGTCACTTAACTGATTGACTGAAGAAGAAAGTTGCTTTTATTACTTAATTTTATATTCACCACACACCTTCTTGTTCGTTGCTGAATCTTGTTCACGACTTCTGTTGACGAATTTTAGCAGCTTTTCTTCTCTGGCTGGCAATATCAACACACATAATGTGCTTTCAGTGGTCACAAATCAAAAAAGAATAAAGTGTATTTAATCTGTGGCTTCATATTTATTAAGACCAGAACGTAGTGTATCTATGCTACTTATACACTTGGGGAGCAACCTTTGAGATTTCACTCGCCCGATCGCGTCAGACGATTAAAAACTTAATTGAGAAATTTGATTCTTTTACAACCCAAAAGTATGCCATTGAAGATTCACAAGTTACTTTACCTTACAATGACATTATTGAACTCTTGGCTTTTATTGTCCCGGTCAGTGTAAACACTCGTTTAATTAACGCTTCCAGAGTAGAGATAAATGTCTCTGTCACCCAGAATAAAGCTCACTTGAAAAAATAATATCCTATATTTCCTCCACGCTTACGAAAAGTAAACACGAACATTTGAAAGAAAGAAAAAATACGCATACTTCTTTCAACTACCCACTGAAAAACAAATTATACAAGTAATTTTTTATAGAAAATCGTTAAGAATTTCGAGACATGACTGACTGGGCAGAAGATTATCCTGCAGTAGGTTGCCATTGCATTTTGCGGTAGGCTGGTTGCCAGCCAAGTCCATCCAATCTGTCCTATTATTGAACCCCTAACTGGAGGAAAGTTTTATTTGTGCGTAAGTATTTGGTTTTCATTACGTGTCCCAAAAGCTTTAACTGTCTCTTCCTGATGTCAAGTAAGTTTACTTTTTGTTTCCATTCTCTGCAAAACCTTTTCGTTGCTCATGTGTTCGGTTCATGGTCTCCTCAGCATCCTTCTGTAGAAGCATATTTATGTCGCTTTGAGTTTTACAGTATTTACATTATTCGGACTGTTGTCCTCAACCTCATTGTCGAAGATGAGGCAATAGTCCGAATAATGTAAATACTATAAATACTCTCTATTCTAGGTCTCAAGGCTCCATTCTAGGTCCTATGCTTTCCCTACATTAACAATCTCCGAGATGTAATAAGATCCCAAGTAGGCATATACGCTGACGACACTTACGGTTTACTCTCGCTTCGATCAGAAATCTGCAGAGGATGACAAAGTAAACCTCGCTGCTTATCTGGAAAAAGGACCTCCAATTCGTGGCGCACTGGTGTAAGAAATGGGTCGTGAATTTTAATGCTTCCAAAACGAAGCTGCTATCTATTAGCCATCACAAATACCCCCCCCACATTAGCATGGATCAGGCTAGTCTCCATGAAAACAAAACACTGCGCCTCCTCGGGTTAACTATCACAACAGATCTCGTGGAATGACTATATAGAATCCATAGCTAAATCCGGTGCTAAGTCGTTTGTCTGTGTAGGGCCAGGAAGTTTTTCCCGTCTGAAACAATCCTGCACATATATGAATCTGCCATCCATTGAATACTGCTGCCATATCTGGTCGGGTGCTCCTGCTATCCACCTAGGTGTCCTTGACAAAATCCAATGGAGAATCTGTAATGGGATAGATCCTGACTTGGCAGCTCAGATACAGTCACTTTCTCACCGGCGCAATGTGGCTTCTCTTTGTCTCTTCCACAAATACTTTCACGGCTTCTGCTCCGATGAACTTATCACACTGGTGCCCCCTATGTATGAATTTACTCTACCTTACATTTAAATTCTTGGAGATTGTAGCTGGCGGGGAAGCAAGTATATGGAAGGGAATTCCACAGGTAGGAAGTACGAGAAAAATAGCTGTTAGAGTAGAAATTGCGATTACATTTTATCAGTTTCACTGTAAAAGGGTGAGACCTAGTTGCTAATCTAGTAGCTCGTGTAAATTCATACCTAGGTGGCACTAGTGAGCTAGGTTCATTAGAGCAGAACCCGTGAAAGTATTTGTAGAAGAGGCACAGGGAAGCCAAGTCACGCTGGTGAAAGAGCGATTGCAGCTGGGCTGCCAAGTCGGTATCGATCACATTACAGATTCTCCGTTGGATTTTGTCAAGAACCCCGAGGTGAATAGCAGGGGCACCCGACCAGATGTGGCAGCAGTATTCAGCTCAGCTTTTGGAATATGTCCTTGGCCATTCCAGCACGCCTTCTGATCTCAGTGTCACCATTTTCCATCCTCGGTTAGGACATTTACCAGTTATTTAAATTTATGTACCTGCTTGATTTTAGTGTCCCCCACCTGTATTTGTTCCTTTGCGTCACACTTTTTGCTGATGGCCATCTAGTCAATTTTCTTGTAGTTCATATTTAATTATTTCTTCTGGCTTTTCTTCGCTAAATTCTGTAGGAGGTTTTCGTTATTGTCTTTTCGTATCTGCTATTATTTTATTTTGCACTAGCAGTATAGCCCGGCGTTTCTCGGGTGTAATGAAAGCTTTAAAACTAATCCATGGTCCTGAAGCTCAGACTCTTTGGACGTTGGCACGAAAGACTAAAAAGCAATAGTTGTTTCCAGTTAAAGCGAAACCGTAGACTGAAAGAAAAATGAATGGATGTAAGTCAAATTTTGATTTCCTCATATCGATATCAAATAAGGTTTTTCGTCGTAAACTGAATTTTGAAGGCTAAATAAGTCCTCTGAGTAAATGGTATCATGGCTGAGACTAAGAACTACAATTATACCTACTTAAAGCCAAACCCGAAGCAAAAACTAAAATAAAAGGGCTGAAAGAAATACAGACATACAGGCAGATAAACAGACACACACACAAACATCTTGCCTTTTATATATATATTATCGATTTCCTGCACTATTGTAAGAACTGCAACCTTGAAACTTCTGAATATCGTTTCTTATGTCTTTGTCTATGAGTGTATCAAATTTGATTAAAATCGGTCCACTCCTTCTATAACCCGATTTTTTTGATTATCGATTTTCGATATTTATCGGGGGTACCTCGACACAAAACCTAGCTAAGAACACTCGCAGACGCTAATAGTACAACTGTGTAAATTTTCAAGAAAATCGGTTCAGCCGTTTCGGAGTCTATAGGTAGCGGACACACACACACACACACACACACACACACACACACAGACAAAGTTCCATTTATAAATAAATTTAGATGTCCAGGTCTTATCGGATATTTCATGTTATTGCAGATGTTTCCTCCAGCGACTGTGAAGAATCTTTTTTCCTCGCGGTGGCGTTTCACTGTTCATTGGGTTCTCCTAGATAATAACTAATGTTTGCATTGATGAAACTCGTACTGAAGGAGGTGTCCGACCGACACCATATATAACACATTGTTGTATGATGTTAATATAACGTTGATGATATAATGAAATTATTGTATAGAATCATGGGTGTATATGAAATAAGATTAGGAATAAAATTATGTGAAAACAAAACATCCTTTTCAAACACCCAAATAATAATAATAATAATAATAATAATAATAATAATAATAATAATAAAGGGTGAAAACATGGCTCTTACAGATGTAAGGACCGTTTAATTGTTAAAGGATCATCTTTTTAAAACTGCTTCAATGCAAAGAAAAATCTTTGATAGATTATCGTCCGCCATTCGATAGTGTAACACATTCCTGGATCTTAAAGTGATTAACTATGTACAAAATGAAAAACAACACTTTACCTCGCTCATATAACTGGAATCTATAATATGGTAGAAAAACATCAACAGACGAATATTTCAAGGTGACTCTGTCTCGCCTACTGTTTTGCATATTACTAAGAGCATTAATCAGCCAACTTAACAAGACTGAATATAGTTATAAAATAATTCAAAGAAAATAAGATATCTATTTTACATAGATGACAAAGTTGTATGCTAGGAATGACAACGATCTAGGATGTGTTCTGCAAACTGTAAATTGCTTTAGTGATGACATTCAAGCAAAATTCAATTTGAATAAATTTGTTGAGTCACAATTTTACGAAGATCACAGCAAAAAACATCCTCTATTAGCTTAGACCCTGGAGTAACAATAAAAGATTTATAGAGAAAAGTAGCTTACAGGTACCTAGGTGTAAATGATAGTGAAAGAATTCACCGTAAGACAATAAAAGAAATCGTTCATAAAGAGTACTATAGAAGGCTACGACTGATGTATTTTTTTTAATCATTTCACCCCGAGCAAGGCGGAAATGCCACTGATGTGCAGGGGGCTACATAACTGTAAAAAGATTAATTAGAAAAGAGTGAGGAGTAAAAAACTAGTTAGAAAGGAGCAATAGAAAGCTGAGAAAGCAGGTGCGATGACAGATACATGGGTGGAGAGAAAAGGAAGGTTATACGGGGGTGGGGAGAGAGCTAGAGTCCAATGGTTAGTAGATGAGTATTGAATTTGCATTTAAATTCCTGGAGGTTGTAGCCGTCATATTAAAAACTGAATTGAATTCTAAGAAAAGAATTACGGCCGCAAACAAAATTGGTTCAATTTAGGTTCAAAATCTTGAACTGGACTCTAAATGACATCACTTGAATAGATTCTAAGACAAGAAAGCGTTTTTCTAAGCATAAGATGCATTAGCCAAAGGCTGGTGTAGACCGTTTATACATACCCGGTACAGATGTTGGAAGAGGTCTTATTCAGATAGAATTTCCATACAAAATAACGACTATTGGCTTGCTAGCTTACAACAAAGAACTGGATGATGCAATTAGTCAAGCAACATGGAAACAGAAATAATATTCAATAATGTAAGAAGTTTGTAGATACAAACAAGATTTACATTCACTAGATTCATAGAAAACTTAAACAGAACACAAAAAAACAACTGTTGCAGCAAAAAATATAAAAAACCAAGGACAAAGCTTTTGAACAGCTGAAACAATGACAAACTTCTACATAGCTAATATCCAGAACGTGCTAATAAAGCAGATATTGATAAAGTTAATATTCATCGATGGTTACGAGTATCAGGATTAAAGTTTGAAATTGGAGGCTTTATTTTTGCAGCGCAAGACCAAAGTTTTTTCACTAAGAATTTTCAGGCAAATATCATGCCTAATAATTTCGATCCAAAATACAGTTTCTGTGACAAATGCCAAGAAACAATCAATAGACCATCTAATCTTAGGATGTTCCGTACTTGCTCCAAAATATTCATCGGAGCAATATTTACACTTGACAATGTGCAAACACTTTAGAAAATTTGTAAACAAACACTGGGATGAATATCACTCAGCACCGGTTACTAAAATAAATGTTACCATTCTCTGGGATTACACCATCTACGCAGATGAAAATTGAAACAAATTGGCCTGATATTATTGTCAAAAACCAAAAAGAAAAAACTTGCTTACTAATTGATATGGTTGATATAACACATCACTCAGTGTATCTCGGGCCTAACTAATAAAACAACAATTTTTAGGCAAAATTCGACTTTATTCATCAACATCGTCTCCTTCTAGGGTGAGACACTGATTCCAACGCTTCTTTAACTATTCGATGCCTTTTTTTGTAGAACGATTTGTCTTTGGCCTCAAAATACAGTTTCCGATATCACTTCTTCATTGGAGCCAAATTTCTTTCCCGGAAGCATTTTCTATTTTTTTTTTTTTTTTTTTTTTTTGGTGTCGGCAAACAGCCAGTAGTCGCTGGATGTGGGGGACAGAACTTGCTATCAGGTGTTCATTTATTGGCTAATACGGATTATTTGTTGATTATTATGATATATTCTCTGAAATCAGTTATTGTTCTTTTCTGTTGGAATTGGAGCGTCACTACCAGATCCAAGGATTGAACGCATGGCCACTAGATGATAGTGACAACCAGAAAGAACAATAACTGATTTCACAGAATATATCACAATAATCAAAAGATAATCCATATTAGCCAGTTAATGGAGACCTGATGATGTACTTGGTCGAAATGTTGTGTCTATAACAATATCTATATTAACCAAGATGAGAAGAATAGTTCGAAATAATACCAAGATACTGAAAATTACTCATCTCAGAAATAAATACTTCTATTAATTGATATGTCTTGTCCAATGGATTGTAACAGAGCAACTAAGGGATTTAAAAAAATATCAAAGACATGGAAATTGAAATAGAAATTAATTTAAAAACAAGAATAGTACCAGTAACAGTAGGAGCACTTGGAATGATAAAAAAATGTAACAAAACTTAAGAGAAACGCCAACTGAAGCAAAATAGAAAAAATGTCTTGGTAAGTTCAGTTCACAAACTAAGAAGAACTTTGTTCATGTAACGGTAATGACGCTATGAGAGATGGAGCAATAAATGAAATAGAGCCATAACAACAGCCTTAGGTCTTTCCGAAGACATTCTTTAGATATATATATAAGCTTTACCGTAAAGTTCTTAAAAAAAGAAAAGGGCTTTGCAATATCTAAGTAGTCGCTTGCTTTGCGTGACTGGAGCATGCGTTGTCAGCCATTACCAGTCGAGCTATAATCACGTCACGTTGGCGAAATATGCCACACAGCGCCTATTGAATTAAAGTATTCGATTAAGGTAAGAAAATTTGTGGTAGATGCCCAGGATTTCAATGATTTTATATGAATACATCCGTGTGTGTGTGTGTGTGAGAGAGAGAGAGATAGAGAGTGAATGTGTGTGTGAATGTGTGTGAATGTGTGAGTATGTGAATGTGTGTTTAAATGTGTGAATGTGTGTGAATGTGTGTATGTGTGTGAATGTGTGTGTGTGTGTGTGTGAATGTGTGTGTAAATATGTGTGAATGTGTGAATGTGTGCGTGAATGTGTGAATGTGTGTGTGAATGTGCGAATGTGTGTGAGTGTGAATGTTTGAATGTGTGTGTATGAATGCGTGGTTTTGTGTGTGTGAATGTGTGTGTGTGTGAATGTGTGTGTAAATATGTGTGAATGTTTGAATGTGTGCGTGAATGTGTGAATGTGTGTGTGAATGTGCGAATGTGTGTGAGTGTGAATGTGTGAATGTGTGTGTATGAATGCGTGATTTTGTGTGTGTGAATGTCTGAATGTGTGTGAGTGTGAATGTGTGAACGTGTGTATGTGAATGTGTCTGTGAATGTGTGTGTAAATGTGTGAATGGGTTTGAATGTGTGTGTATGAATGTGTGTGCGTGAATGTGTGTGCGTGAATGTGTGTGTGAATGTGTGTGTGTGTGTGTGTGTGTGTGTGTGTGAGTGAATGTGAGAAAGAGAGTGAATGAGAAATAAATCAGTTATCATTCGCAGGTCTAACCAGTCTGTTACATACGAACTTGAGGTAATGTCTGGCTGAATTCATAAAACTGATGAAGACTAAATGGTTTAACCATCGGCAACACATCCACAAATTGGTATCTACAGTATACAATAATCATAAGGTGATAGATACTAAAACGCTTAAAGATGAAGCTGAACTTCAGACTAAGGTTGCCAGAATGTCGGGTGGCATAGTCTCAGTCAAAATTGGAGCGTTGTTGTTTATTTTTCTCGGTTCGCTTAACGGCATATCAACAGTTTATGGGTCATGGATCATTTAATGCCGAAATATAAACATCTTGAACACATTTTTATGGCTTCTTCTTTGAATGTCAGTTTCTCCATATTCTCGTTTCTTCATTACATGCTCACTGGTACCCCACCCCATACATGAATTTGCTCCAGCAACAAGATTGTGAAACAAATAAATTGTAAACGCAAATTCTACTCCCTCAGCTTCTTTTCTCGCACGTCCCGCCTGTGGAAATCCCTTTCGTTTACTTGCTTTCCCGATAGCTACAATCTCCAAGAATTTAAATGTAAAGTCAATAGTCATCTCCTATCTCACTAACCTGCATCGTCTTTCTCATACTACTTTCTCCATTTTACTCCAATCTCATCATTATTCTCAGCCTTCTTTTACCAACTTCCTAACATCTCCTATAACCTGTCACTCTTTCTCATAACGTTCCTCCTATGTAACCTCCTGCAAACCAGTAGCAGTAAAATGCTTTACTTGCGGTAATATGATTATAAAAAAAAATTTCCAAGAATCTTGAGCTATTTTTTCCTGATGTTTGTATCAGTTTTCTTTTCGTTTCCATCCTTTCAGAAACCTCGTCGTTGCTCACATCCTCAGTATCCTTACGTAGAGCCACATTTCGATTGCTTCAAGTCTTTCTTTCATTTTTGAGGACATTGTTCGCTGCCATATTTGTCTATATTTCTGAGATGTGGTATTATTTACATTATTCGGACTATTGTCCTCATCTTCGTTGCCATTTTTACGACGTTTCGGACGTTGTACGCTCCGGCCTTCTTCAGGTGCTAAGAATGTCGAACCAAACTCTTTATTACAATCACTGTAGTATATCATCCTCATTCCTTGCGTAAAGCCCCTTTTTTTAGTCCTTAAAGACACATGGCCTAGTGTATATAGACATTGGTAAGTTCCTGTGAATTAACCCAAAGAGTTGTGAGTTCAATACCGCGCTACAGCAGTGGTGAACAAGTAACTTAGAGGGTTTAACGGAGATAACCCATGACTACCAAAAGAGACTGTACGCAAGGAATGAGGGTGATATATTCCCCTGGGTATAATAAAGGGTTCTGTTCGAAATTTCTAGCACCTGAAAAAAGCCGTAGTGTACAACGGCCGAAACCTAATACAAATGGCAACAAAGATGAGGAAAATAGTCCGAATAATATAAATAGTGTATCCGCTGCTATATTGAAATTGATAGTGAGATGCACTATGACTTCACCTAAAGTATAGAACGCCATGGTGTCTACTTAGCCTAGCCGACAGGAAACAACAATATCAAAATAATAATAATTTTTTAATTTTTTTTTTACAAAAGAATGAACAATGCAATGTATCGTGAAGTCATTTCTGACCTTAGGTTTCTGTTTGGGATCAAGAATGAAATGTGTATACAACAGAAACACAAGAAAAAAATAAGAATAATATTTTACATGGATGACTTAAAGTTATATGCTAAGAATGATAATGAGCTGGAAGGTCTTCTGCAAACTGTAAAATGCTTCAGCGAAGACATTGGAATGAAATTCAATTTGAATAAATGTGCTAAAGCTACAGTTTTACGTGGATCAATACAAGAAACATCCTCAATTAGCTTAGACCCTGCTGTAACAATAAAAGAATTGAAACCAGAAGAAGCTTATAAATACCTAGGTGTAAATGAGAGTGAAAACATTCACCATAAAAAATGAAAGAAATAGTGCGTAATGAGTACTATAGAAGGCTACGACTGATATTAAAAACTGAATTGAATTCTCAGAACAGAATTATGACCTTTAATAGCCTTGCAATCCCAGTTGTCCAATATAGCTTCAACATCTTAAACTGGACTCTAAACGACATCAGGCGAATGGATTCTAAAACAAGAAAGCTTCTTTCTAAGCATAAGATGCATCATCCAAAGGCTGATGTAGACCGTCTATACATACCCTGTAAAGAAGGTGGAAGAGGTCTTATTCAGTTGGAATTGTCATACAAGACAACAACTATTGGCTTACTAACATACATAGAAACAACAAAGGATTGCATGATACAATTAGTAAGGCAACATGAAGAAAGAAAGAAAAATATTCAATAATAAAAGAAGGCAGTAAATACAAACAAGATTTACAGTTAGTAGATTCTGTAGAAAAGCAAAACAGAAGCCAAGAACCAACTATTGCGGCAAAAAATATGAAAATGAAAGCCAAAGATAAAGCTCTTGAAAAGATGAAACAGCGCTGGCAAGACAAACCTCTGCATGGCCAATATCCAGAACGTGCCAATAAATCCAATGTTGACAAAGTTAATACTCATCGATGGTTACGTGCATCTGGATTAAAGTCTGAAACTGAAGGCTTTATTCTTGCAGCACAAGACCAAAGTCTTTTCACTAGAAACTTTCAGGCAAATATTGTGCATAATAATATGGATCCAAAATGCAGGTTTTGTGATAAACACCAAAAAACAATAGACCACCTAATCTCAGGCTGTTCTGTGCTTGCCCCAAATGAATATAAAAATCGCCACGATAGAGTTGGGCAATATTTACATTAGACAATGTGCAAACACCTTGGAAGATATGTAAACAAACACTGGTATGAACATCACCCAGCACCGATTACAGAAATAGAAGATGTAACCATTCTATGGGATTACACCATCTACACAGACAGAAAAATTGAAGCAAACAGGCCAGACATTATTGTTAAAAACCAGAAAGAGAAAACTTGTCTATTAATTGATATGGCTTGTCCAGCGGATTGTAACATAGCAATCAAGGAATTTGAAAAACTGTCAAAATATAAAGACCTGGAAATTGAAATAGAAAAAATGTGGAAATTGAAAACAAGAGTTGTGCCAGTGATAGTAGGTGCACTTGGAATGATAAAAAATGGAACAAAACAACACATTGAAAGAATCCCTGGAAACCCCAGCTTAAGAGACATACAAAAAATTGTCTTATACAGCCCGCACACTAAGGAAAATTTTATTTATGTAACGCTAGGGATGATAGGGAAGATAGAAAAAACATGAAATGGAGCCATAACAACACGCCACGACCTGCCTTAGGTCTCCCCGCAGACTTGGTTGGTAGTGAGACCAAAGCAGAAATCGAAATATGTTGAAAAATGACATAATAATAATATAATGAATTAGAAATGTGGAAATTGAAAACAAGAATATACCAGTGATATTAGGTGCGCTTGGAATGATAAAAAAGGAACAAAACAACACATTGAAATAATCCCTGGCAATCCCAGCTTAAGATAAATACAAAATGTCTTGTTAAATACAGCCCTCACACTAAGAAGTACTTTGTTCATGTAACGCGAGTGATGTTATGGGTGTTTGAAAAACAAATGAATTGTCGCCATAGCAACACACCCGAACTACCTTATGTATTTCCGTAGACTTGGTAAGTAGTGTAACCATAGCAACAATTGAAATATAATGAAAATAGCAATAATAATAATAATAATAATAGTAGAATTATTATTATGTCATTTTTCATCATATTTCGATTTCTGCTTTGGTCTCACTACCAACCAAGTCTGCGGGGAGACCTAAGGCAGGTCGTGGCGTGTTGTTATGACTCCATTTCATGTTTTTCTATCTTCCCTATCATCCCTAGCGTTACATAAATAAAGTTTTCCTTAGTGTGCGGGCTGTATTTAATAAGACAATTTTTTGTATATCTCTTAAGCTGGGGTTTCCAGGGATTCAAAAAACTGTCAAAATATAAAAACCTAGAAATTGAAATAGAAAAAATGTAGAAATTGAAAACAAGAATCGTGCCAGTGATAGTAGGTGCACTTGGAATGGTAAAAAATGGAACAAAGCAACACATTGAAAGGATCCCTGGAAAGCCCAGCTTAAGAAATATACAAAAAATTGTCTTGTTAAGTACAGCCCACACACTAAGGAGAACTTTGTCTATGTAACGCTAGTGATGTTATGGGAGATAGAAAAAACATGAAATGGAGCCATAGCAACATATCACGACCTGCCTTAGGTCTTTCCGGAGACTTGGTAGATAGTGCAATCATAGCAGAAATCAAAATATGATGAAAAATGACGTAATAATAATAATAATAATAATAATAATAATAATAATAATGTATATATATTTGAAAAGGTTTGAAGAGAACATGGTTGGAACTAATCTGTCTACCTTGCGTAACCGATGCAGGGGCCATTTGACGTGCGTGAAACATTATTACAAATCTTCTTTCAGAAAATCAAATCGAAATGTCATTATGTATTTTTTTTTTTTTTGTAGATCTGCTGGCGACTAAACCAGCTTAATTCGATTTAGAAGACGTAAGAACTAAATATACTGCAACAACTTGAAGAAAACCAAATAAGTCCCCACCCCATCGCTAATATGAAGACATAAGCAAGTGAAAAATCGTCTGGCATTACTTCGATTGTCTGTGAACATTAATCAGGCCACTTGTATTGCAACACTCTTTGACTCTTAGACTTCTCAATTAGCATTTTAAAAAATGGTTAACATTTTTGAACAATGGAAATTTTCTAATATTGATTCTAGTTTTTGCCACTCAGAGACCACTTCATAGCCAAGTATTCCGTTGGCGGCTGGTCTCACCGAGCGCTGACATTTTTGATTTTTTTTAATTTTTATTTTCTAGAAGTCGATATTGCAGATAAAAAAATCGATTCTTTTTTTTATTATATAATTCATTTGCATTGATAATTTTTTTTCTGTCATAAGTGGATGTTGACTGAAATGTATGTAAATATCTCCACTCAAAAAAACAATTTTATATCTCAGCATCACTTTTTAAAATATCACTATCTACAGGGCTAATTTATTTCTATATTAATGAGTATCAATACTTAACTATGGGTTAAATAGTAGAAAACTTGGGTTCTATAGCCTTGGCTGGCAACCAGTCTACCGCAGAAAACATTGGCAACATACTGCGGGATAATCTTCTACCCAATCAGTAATATCTCTTTCGAGACATGATCGCCCAAAGCGCGTATCACGTATGGCACTTAACTGACTGAATATAATAGTTGAGAACATGATTAAGGCTTCTAATGGGCATAAAGTGGGGGATTGGTTTTCTATTGTTATGAAGTAATAAACTGATCCCCAACTAATTACTACATAATAATATAATACATGTCTTTCCCCTCTACGTATGAATCAAATAACAGGACAGATTGGGTTCTATAGTCTTTTTGTTTTTTTAAATCATTTTACCCCAAGCAAGGCATTCCACTGCCACTATTGCGCTTGGGGCTACATAGGGGAAGGTAAATAGGAAGAGTGGATAGATATAGGAAATGTCAGAAGGGGGTGATAGATAGGTGGTTGGGTGGTTGGGAAGAGTGTTTGAAAGAATGGAAGTTAGTTTCTTGGCTGGCAAGTAGTCTACTGCAGAAAACATTGGCAACCTATTACGAGATACTCTTCTGCCCAGTCAGTCATGTCTCTTTCGAGACATGATCGCCCAAAGCGTGTATCGCGTATGGCACTTGACTGACTGACTGAATATAATAGTTGAAATCAAGATTAAGGCTTCTACTGGTCATAAGGTGGAGGATCGGTTTTCAATTGTTATGAAGTAATAAACTGATCTCCTACTAATTACTACATAATAATATAATACATCTCTTCACCCTCTAGCTATGAGTCAGATAATAGGACAGATTGGGTTCTATAGCCCTGATTGGCAACCAGTCTACCGCAGAAAGTAATGGCAACTTACTGCAGGATAATCTTCTGCCCAGTCAGTCATGTCTCTTTCGAGACATGATCGCCCAAGTGTGTATCACATATGGCACTTAACTGGCTGATCCATAATTAACTAAACTGACTGATCCATACGCATCCTGTTAATAAGTACAACAATGTTGTTTTCTTTCCACGAGATTGGTTAACATACTAATCTCCCAATCCATTACTATTTAATTAAATTTGATAATTGTTAAGTGCTCGGCAGTTTTAGCCTTGTACCAGATTACTGTCGGGTCTATACAACCTTGCGTTATTTGAGACGCTTTTAGTTGCTCATTACTTTTCCGATGAAAATGTGACCGTTTTTACTGGATTACATGGTACCAAGAGTAAGCGTAATCCCTGACAGTTACCGATTAAGTTGATTTAAAAAATAAGCATTAGCTACTTTAGCTATAGCCGCCCGCTGCGTTCATCTTTCGGTTCATCTTGTCCGTCAGTTAAGTGATGGACTTTATCAAGGCAAAAAAGACAAAATGAGTTTTATTCCAAATTACGGATCTATAAACAAACAGTGTTGGCAACCACAAAGACGCTCAAAATCATTTCAAAAAGATTAACAGAAAACCTTCAGTTTCAGAATTCCTTCATGTGTAGTGCAATACATACTAAAAAGAAAACTGTTAAATTCCCGTCATTATAACATCACGTGACCTTGCATTACACATGTAGGAATTCTAAAACTAGAAATTTTCTGTTAATCATTTTGAATGATGTGTGAGCGTTTTTTATAGTTGCCAACACTGTTTGTTTATAGATACGTAATTTGGAATAAAACTCATTTCGTCTTTTTGCCTTGATAAAGTCCATCACAGGACGAAACGCGTAGGCGAGTTAAATACAATTTTCCTCTTGTCTTGTTTTTATTTAAACATCCTGTCCTTAATCTCAGACCTTAACTGAGTATAGTTTTACAGATAGATAGATAGATAGATAGATAGATAGATAGATAGATAGATAGATAGATAGATATGAACAGACTGTGATAGATAGATAGATAGATAGATAGATAGATAGATAGATAGATAGATAGATAGATAGATATGAACAGACTGAGATAGATAGATAGATAGATAGATAGATAGATAGATAGATAGATATGAATAGACTAGATAGATAGATAGATAGATAGATAGATAGATAGATAGATAGATATGAACAGACTGAGATAGATAGATAGATAGATAGATAGATAGATAGATAGATAGATAGATATGAACAGACTGAGATGAGATAGATAGATAGATAGATAGATAGATAGATAGATAGATAGATAGATATGAACAGACTGAGATAGATAGATAGATAGATAGATAGATAGATAGATAGATAGATAGAATAGAATGGGAATAGACTGGGATAGATAGATAGATAGATAGATAGATAGATAGATAGATAGATAGATAGATGAACAGATAGATAGAATAGATAGATAGATAGATAGATAGATAGATAGATAGATAGATAGATAGATAGATGTGAACAGACTGAGATAGATAGATAGATAGATAGATAGATAGATAGATATAGATAGACTGAGATAGATGAGATAGATAGATAGATAGATAGATAGATAGATAGATAGATATGAACCGACTGAGATAGATAGATAGATAGATAGATAGATAGATAGATAGATAGATAGATAGATAGATAGATATGAACAGACTGAGATAGATAGATAGATAGATAGATAGATAGATAGATAGATAGATAGATAGATAGATATGAGATAAAAAATACGAGATAAAAAAATACTTGAGAAAGAACAAAATATGAATTTATTGTGAAATATTTCAGATTTGTATCCTCCCCCACTTTTCAAAATAACATGTTAGCCTTTATCTCTGACTGGTGCTTTTTAAAGGGTAGACGAGCTGTAATTATCCAAATGAAAACAGAATTTCAGTCTTTGAGAAGCACGAAAAATTCAAAGAAAAATTCAGTCTTCTGTATACTGCTAATATTACTCTACTGCTTTGAAAATTTTCCCTTGCCCTCTTAGACTAGAGAAAAAAAATTCCTTTTTTGGCAGCATTCCATGCTCTGCTTTAATATTTTCCTTTCAGATTTAGTGAGTTGTTGTTATCTCTCAGCATATTCTAAAAAATAATAATAATATAAAACGTATATAAGCCACTCTGGCGGAGGGAAATTTATCTTCCTCAGCAAGATAAGTCAATTGTACTTATACTAAGTACATAGTTAATAAATTTTTTTACCGGGACGTTAGCTATCCTGTAGGTTAAAAAAGGAAAACAAATAGAACCTACAAAGGGCGGAAGAACTCTTAAGGAGTCAACGGCCAGCTAACTAAAGGCGGTGTCTCAATAAATCACCGTGGAGAAGGCAACGGGATACCACTCCACTATCTGCCCCTAGCTCAATCATGGTTTTCACGACAAATATATGAAACCCAACAGCGTGAAGGGGGTTGCTTCTCAATGAAGCAACTCCTCGCTCGGTAAGGATCGGCATGAGCAGCAGGTGCCATCTGACCGTCATCCGGCGACTGTTAGCACCAACAGCGTAAAGGAGACATTTTACTCGAAAACTTGTCCCTCGCCCGAGAAAGAACATGAGCAACAGGTGTCTCCGGACCGTTACCCTGCGATTGTGCGCAACAAAGAAAGAATTACTTTTGGTACATGGAATGTCAGGATACTTAACAATTGTCGACAACTAGAGAATGTCAAGCAGGAGATGGACAGACTGAAGATCAATATCCTAGGCATATGCGAAACCAGATGGCCTAACAATGGAGACCTCAGCAGTGACACCTACTTGATAATTTATGATGGAGGCAAAAACAACGAAAAAAAGATCGGCTTAATACTAGACAAAGAAGTGAATAAATGTGTTCTTGGATACTGTCAGCGTTCAGAGAAAGTCCTCTTGGTTAAACTGAGAGGAAGACCCTTTAACATAGCAATCATAGCAATGTGGACGAAATAGATTCATTCTATTCCATACTGGATAATGCCAAGACTCAGTGCAAAAGCCAAGAAATTAGGATCATAATGGGTGACTTGAATGCCAAGGTAGGTAAAGAGAGGTAAGGAGACACGACCAGCAACTTTGGACTAGGGGATCGCAACGAACGAGCAGAAAAATGGGTCCAATGGTGCACAGCAAATGACCAGCTAAATAATTAACACCCGGTTTCAAGAACACCCACGTCGTCTATGGACATGGAAAAACCCAGGAGGCGACACGAAAAACCAAATAGACTACATAACTATAAGCAAGAGATTCAGGAACGCAGTGGTTCAAGGCAAAACATATCCAGGTGCCGACAGCGGAAGTTACCATGTCCCAGTCATCTGCAAACTAAGGATAAAACTCAGGAGAATGAAGAAGCCCAGCACAGCACCAAGGCTGCAATACAACACACTCGTGAATGACCTCACCCTGCAGAAAGAATACATTAACAGCGTGAGAAAGAAATATGAAGAACAAATTGGAAAAGGACACTCAAAATGGGAGTCACTAAAGGAAGCGATGGTGACCTCAGCGAACAACAGTGCCCCAAAGGAAATCAGACGCAGAAGAAAAAATAAGTGGATGTAGAGATTCTGCACATGATGCAAAGAAGACAAAAAATAACGCCAAGACATGGAAGGGAATACAAGAAACTTCACAGGGAGATAAGGAACAAATGCAGACGGGCTCAAGAGGAATGGCTCAACAACAAATGCGCAGAAGTCGAGCGACTGAGCAGGACGAATAAAGCAGAGATGCATAAAGAGATAAGAGAACTGACAGGACAAAAAACCTGCTCCTCAACAAGATGCATAAAATCCAAGAATGAAACAATCATTTTGGAGAAAGAGGAAATACTCTAGCGATGGAAAGAGTATATAAAGGATGTTTTTTTGCGACAGGAGAGAACAACCGAGAATACACAAGGAGGAGGATGGACCGGAAATATTAAAATCCAAAGTAGAAGCTGCAATGGCCAGACTGAACAGAAACAAAGCAGCTGGTCCAGACGGCATCGTAATAGAGCTGCTGATAGCCCTGGAAGAATTTGGTATAGAAACAATTACTGAAATAATAAATGAAATTTATAATAGTGGGGGTATAACAGATGACCTCAGCAAGTCTATCTTCATAGCACTACCTAAGAAGCCAGGAGCAAACGAATGCGATCTCCACAGAACCATCAGTTTAATGAACTATATAACAAAACTGATCGTCCGAATCCTGATGAACAGAGCGAGAAGCAGAATCAGGCCAGAGATAGGTCAAGAATACTGTGGTTTCGTTAAAGACATGGAACAAGGAATGCCATATTTATGATTAGGATACTCTCCGAAAGAGCAATACAAATGAAGAAAGAACTTGTACGTATGTTTTATTGATTATGCGAAGACATTCGACAAAATACGACACAAAGATTTGATGGAGATGCTCGGCAGCTTCGATGTTTTTGGGAAATACATCAGAGTAATCAAAATCTCTACTGGCAGCAAACTGCCTGCATACGGACAGGTGACGATTTCAACAGATTTACAAAGATAGAAAGAGGCGTAAGACAAGGATGTGTCTTTTCACCGGATTTGCTCAACTTGTACAGCGAGAATATTTTGAGGACCCTAGATGCTACGCCAGGATTTGGTATTGGAGGCCACAACTTGAACAACATAAGGTATGCAGATGATACAGTGCTGATTGCAGACAGGGAAAGGAAAATACACGACCGACTACAGAAGTTAGCTGTGGAGAGTGACAAAAAAGGACTACGAATAAACTTTAAGAAAACCGAATGCATGGTCATCAGCAAAAGGTGCAACTCAAAATGCCAATTACAGGTGGGGGATACCAGAATAAAGCAGGTGCAAAAATTTAAATGTCTAGAAAGTGTTCTAACAGGAGATAGAAAGTGCGACACAGAGATCCGAAGGCGAATTGGCATGGCAAAGGACACGTTCCAGAAGCTGAGTAAAGTACTAAGACACAGGAAATTTTCACTAGAAACAAAGAAAAGAGTGCTGGATTACTATGTGATGTCGGTTTTTCAATACGGCTGTGAATGCTGGACAATATAATCAAAAATGAGGACAAAACTCGAAGCAGCGGAAATGTAGGTCTACAGAAGGATGCTGAGGATATCGTGGACCGAGCATTCGAGCAACGATGAGGTGTTGGAAAGAATGGTAACGAAAATGAAATTAATAGTGAGCATCAGGAAGAGACGACTGAAGTTCCTGGGACATGAATTAAGGAAGGAGGGCTTGGAGGACCTGATACTGATAGGCCAGATAGAAGAAAAAAGAGGCAGAGGAAGGCAGCGGAGAACATATTTGCAGGGCCTGATAAGGTGGATGATGGAACGGGGTTTGCGAGGTGTAAAAGGAGAAAACATACTCAGAGCCACCAATCATAGGGAGACGTAAAGAACCATGGTCGCCTATGTCTTGAAAGGTGAGGGCACATATTTCGGTTGTTATAACCATCATCAGGGCTTATATTATTATTATTTATGTGAACTTTTTTGGTATTGCGAAATGTAAAATTTCTAAATTCATTCATAGGCCGTAACACAAAAAGACTTCACACTAGTAATAATAATATAAGCCCTGATGATGGTTATAACAATCGAAACATTATAATGTTGGTTACCCTACAATAAATTCATATTTTGATGTTTCTCAAGTATTTTTTAATCTCATATATATAGTTAGATTGACTTGTCATAAATTCTAAAGCGAATACTCATACACGTATCTGTTGTTGAAAAAAAAAATAAAACCGACACACACACACTCGCACACACACACACACACACACACACACACACACACATATATATATATATATATATATATATATATATATATATATAAAATATGAATGAAAGAAATTGTAAAAGCTTTCCGCTCAGTGCTTCCAAAATCAATAATGTCTCATTAATGCCGCCGTGTTTTGCACATTAATTGAATTTTTCAAAGGAATATGCTTTCATTAAATCGAGTTTATGAGACCCAATTTAAAATAGACTTGGTTTCTGTCTTGTAATTAAATTCAAATAATGTTTTAAGTGATAAGCGAGAACGAGCGAGCCCGTAACGGTTATTAGCGTCGAAAGTGAAATCAGCGGGTAGCGTTCGAATTCAGGACATATCTGCTGAAATCATTTTAATGGCCTTACTCCTCTCCATTTTATTATGTAAATAGCAGGGTAGACTGGAGCCTCTAGCCTAGGTTGCAGCAATGCTAAGAGAAGGAGAATTTGAGACCGTAAAGAAGGCAAAAACTCATGATAATTCACATATAGTCAAGATAGGAATCCTCTACGCTCTGAAAAAATGATTTTTTTATGGTAGTGTTTGGTTATTCAAGGGCATATCGCCCAGTAGATAAAAGCGTTGGTTGAAGCAATCCAGTGACTTGACTGAAAGAGTTGCGAGTTCAATACCTAGCCACAGCAGAGGTGAACAAGAACTTGAAAAGCTGGTTTACTAAAGGAAAATAACTGAAATTGATATAACCGGAAAAGGCATGGCACCTGGAACTAGAAACGTTTACCCCAGTAGATTATGTAAAAGGTTCATTTTGAAGTTTCAATCATCTGAAGATGGCTGGAGCGTACAACAGCCGAAACGTCGTAAATAGGACAACAAATATGAGGACAACAATCCGAACAATGTAAATACTGTAAATAATTACCACACGTCATCTCAGAAATATAGACAGATCCTGAAGAAGGCCGGAGCGTACAACGACGGAAACTTCGAGAATAGGGCAACAAAGATGAGGACAACAATCTGAACTATGTAAATAGTGTAAATAATTACAATACTTATCTCAGAAATATAGACAAACCTTTATCATAGTATGTTACAAGAACACACCACACTATCAATGACCATTGGGATTAGCCTATTAACATAGTTCTGCAGCAGGGATGATCACTAGATGCCCTTTACTAGGGTTTGGTCTCAGACTTAAAAGTTAATTAAAACTTGCAACTTTCAATCTTAAGTGTTTATTGGATTTTGGTTCCAGTGGAAGAGTATGACAATAATGTGAATCCCCAATTAGGATCTAAATCAATGGTACTGTATTTTAGTATTCGAAAATTATTTTTTTATGTTTTACCTGAAAGGATGTAAAAAAAAAAACGCTGTTTAAATTCTTTTTAATTTTATTTACAAAAAATGCAATTAATTTTGTTTCAGTGACTACCGGAAGGCACATTTTCAATTCCATATTTAAAGAAATATGTTTTTATTTTCCAAAACAAGTTTGAAAAAGTGTTTCCGCTATTTTAAATGTTCTATAAATAAAAAATACTTCTTCCCAACCTAAAAATCTTGGGGTTGATTTTGAACAGGAGAAGTTTATCTGTTGTATAATACCTTGGTTTGTGTGGAATAATACCGGAGATCATTCATGATTGTCAGCAAAAATGATAGAATTTTCCCAGGAAGTGTATTTTGCATTCTGCGCAGGGTGAAGAGCGCAACAGGTGCAGTCTAAGTTTTTGTTTTGACGAGCAAAGTTAAGAAGGGTCAACGGCCGAGATCGAAAGCTACAGATATCAATGGGGAAATCTTTTAAGTGACGTCTGCTACCACAGAGAGACAATTTAGTTTTACAGTTAGAGAGTTGACTTTAGCAGTTGCAGATAGCAGTCGAGTCGTCATCTCATGTGTATGCCTACCGCCAACTAACCCCCGAGTCCACACCGCACGTCACTATAGAGTGGACTCAAAAGCGTCTCTATAGACAAGAGTTATATAATAAAACTATTGAATATTTTTTATATGACCGTGTCGGTGTTTTTATCAGCAAAGCCGAGATCTTCAATTTTGGGTCTGGCCTATTCTTCATCGAAGTTATATTTATACTCAGAAAGAGTATATAACACTGACAAGATTCGTCATTGCCGACCACAATCTCAACAATGTAAGATGCTCAGATGAAACAGTACTGATAGCAGGCACAGAAAGAAAAATACAGGACATCCTATAGAATTTGTCAACTCATGCATATGCTTACCACCAAAAAAAAAAAAAAGTATTGAATATTTTTTATATTTTTTGTATTTTTTATCAGCAAAGCCGAGAATATCTTTGTCATGGTGGCATCACCTATTACAACTGATTGAACTCTTCCATCCACGACATAGACTCTCCACTCACAAGAAGTGGCGGCAAAGCAGAAGAGCAAAGTCTTTTGTTATAATTCAAGTCGAGATTCTCATTATCCTGAGATTTTATTTTTTTCCCGTTTTATCTCGTCTGGGTCAGGATTATATTCTCCCAACCCTTTTTATTTTCTCCTCTCCACTCCCTGTAGAAAGAAGTCCTCTTGATTTTGTCCTATGGGAAGAATACAGCGGCCTCTTTGTTTTGTGGATTGCTTGGGCCCAACTAACATCATGATTTCTGTTTGTATTTTTTGTTTAAAAATTCTTTTGTTTTGGGAATTTATGTTACGCCCCTCCCCACATTTCATTTTCATGATTTATTTTTAAATATATTTTTGTATTTATTGTTCACAATAAAATTTTTATGCTCATTTGTTTTTTTTTTTGTTTTTGTTTTTTTTAGGTCCCTGTTACGTTGAGGTATTTTGGTATTTGAAGGATAGAATGCTGATGGACAAGTTCTTGTGGTGGATGAAAAAATTGTAAAGTATGTTTGGATCGTGAGTCGAATTAGCTAGGTATAGGATAGGTACTGAAGACCAACCTGAGTTTTTTGACCCCCTCCCCCAAACCGGCCTTGTCCCACGATTGTATTATATACAATAAATAATGAGCAGAAGAGCAGAGATAGGTAGAAATAGAGGAGAGACAGAGTGAGATAGCCAAGACTGTTACCGTACGACCATTGCGAGTCCCAGTTCTAGTATTACTACATAACCCGTATTTATCGTTCTACTAACAGAGTTCCAAGTATTTGTATTTTGTTGTGTTTAATATATATATATATATATATATATATATATATATATATATATATATCGTTATTTCTTATTTTGGTTGTTGTATTATTTCTTGCTGGACTTCTTAACCTGGTCCACGACAATCTTCAATTTTGGTTCCAGTCTATTCTTTCTCGAATTGATATACAACATATCGTTTGTTTCCTATTCAAGATTATGTTTCCTACACTTAACTGAAGTCTTTTCATTCTCTTTCACTCCCAATAGCCCCTTGTGCCTCAATGGCGTTATCGCCTTGCTTGGGTTGATATGATCGTCTAGCTAGAGAATAACACTGCACTTTACCAAAGCAGGACACTTTCTAAATAATGCTTTGTTTAGTCCATCAATTTGCTGGAAATAAATATCTGCAGTGATGGTCCTCCCAGATTTCCATATTGAGCTGTTAATCAGTTAAGTGCCATACACACTTTGGGCGATTGTGTCTCTTTCGAGACATGACTGACTGGGCAGAAGATTATCGCGCAGTAGGTTGATAATGCTTTCTGGGGTAGACTGGTTGCCAGCCAAGGCTATAGAACCCAATCTGTAAGTGAATGCATGGAATTCAACTGGAATTCGATCTCGGCTCCCCGATTTGTCGTTCCGAGTCGATATCCACTGCACCACAACGCACATCCTGAACTGTTAGAGCTAGACAAAAAAAGACATCAACTGCCAAACTAATTGGCTAGAATTTTGGAAGGGCACCCAAAACTCAGGTCAAACTTTCATAGATATACAGTAGCGAGCATAAAGATCAGAACGATATTAAGTAAAAGTTTAAATATGAAATACCTTTTTATTTTAAATCTTCAAAGAATATTTTATCAAAGAAAATAGGGATATAAACGGAAATTATATAACTCCAAAAGATAAAACTCAAAAAACTTTTTTTTCGAATCTTGTATAATTATTCTTAGAACTTTACCAAAATAAGTTTATTGAGCTTTATGTTTTGGAATTATATAATTTACCTTTATATCCTTATTTTTTCTTGTTAGAATATTCTATGAAGCCTTAAAATAAAAAGTTATTTCACATTTACACTTTTGCTTAACATCGTTCTGATCTTTATGCTCGCTACTGTATACGAATGTTGCAATGTCGCTGTTCCAAATAGTCGATAATTACGAATGCTGTAAAAGTAGGCAAGGAGAGGGAAGGTATGACAACTGGAAACTTTGGTTTAGGAATCCGCAACGAACGAGGAGAAAAATGGGTTCACTGGTGCATAGCAAATGACCAGGTAATAACTAACACCTGGTTTCAAGAACACCCACGACGTCTATGGACATGGAGAAGCCCAGGAAGTGACACAAAAAACCAGATAGACTACATAACCATAAACAGCAGATTCAGAAATGCAGTGGTTCAAAGCAAAATCTATCCAGATGCTGACTGCGGAAGCGACCACGTCCCAGTCATCTGCAAATTAAAAGTGAAACTCCGGAGATTGAAGAAGCCTAATGCAGCACCAAAACTGATATACAACGCACTCGTGAATGAAATCAAACTGCAAAAAGAATACACTAACAGCGTGCAAACCAAATACGAAGAACAAACTAGGAAAGGACACTAAAAATGGGACTCGCTAAAGGAAACAATACTGACATAAGCAAACAACATTGCCACAAAGGAAATTAGGCGCAGAAAGAAAAACGAGTGGATGACTGAAGAGATTCTGGACATGATGCAAAGGAGGCAGAAAATGATATCAAGACATGGAATGGAGTACAGGGAACTACACAAGGAAACTTATAAGAATATGTAGACAGAGCAAAGGGAAATGGCTCAATGACAAATGTGCAGAAGTAGAGAGATTGAGCAGGAATAATAAAGCAGACATGCATAAGGAAATAAAAGAACTGACAGGACAAAAACCTACTCTTCAACAGGATGTATAAACTCTAAAGATGGAACAATCATTTTAGAGAAAGAGGAAATACTCCAACGATGGGAAAAATATATAAAAGATCTTTTCCACGACAAGTGAGAACAACTAATAATACGCAAAGATGAGGACGGACCTGAAATATTAAAGTCTGAAGTGGAATCTGCAGTAGCCAAACTGAATAGAAACAAAGCAGCGGGACCAGACGGCATAGTCATAGAGCTGCTGATAGCCCTGGAAGAATTTGGTATAGAAACAATTACTGAAATAATAAATGAAATTTATAATAGTGGGGGTATAACAGATGACCTCAGCAAGTCTATCTTCATAGCACTACCTAAGAAGCCAGGAGAAAACGAATGCGATCTCCACAGAACCATCAGTTTAATGAACTATATAACAAAACTGATCGTCCGAATCCTGATGAATAGAGCGAGAATCAGAATCAGGCCAGAGATAGAACGAGAACAGTGCGGTTTCATTAAAGCCACGGGAACAAGGAGTGCCATATTTATGATTAGGATACTCTCCGAAAGAGCAATACAAATGAAGAAGGACTTATACCTGTGCTTCATTGATTATGCGAAGACATTCGACAAAATACGACACAAAGACTTGATGGAGATGCTCGGCAGCCTCGATATTTTTGGGGAAAACATCCGAGTAATCAAGAATCTCTACTGACAGCAAACTGCCTGCATACGGACAGGTAACAATTTCAGCAGGTTTACAAAGATAGAAAGAGGCGTAAGACAAGGATGTGTCTTTTCACCGGATCTGTTCAATTTGTACAGCGAGAATATTTTGATGGCCTTAGAAGTTATGCCTGGATTCGTAATCGGAGGCCACATTCTAAACAACCTAAGGTACGCAGATGATACAGTACTGATAGCAGACACAGAAAGGAAACTACAAGTCCTCTTACAGAAGGTAGCACAAGAAAGTAACAAGAAAGGACTAGAACTAAAATAGACGAAAACCGAATGCATGGTCATCAGTAAAAAGGGCAGCCCAAAATGCCAAATACAGGTCGGGGATACTAGAATCAAACAGGTACAAAAATGTAAATACCTGGAAAGTGTTATAACAGAAGACGGAAAGTGCGACACAGAGATCCGAAGGCGAATTGGCATGGCGAAGGAAGCATTCCAGAAGTTGAGTAAGGTATTAAGAAACAGAACAATTTCGCTAGAAACAAGGAAGAGAGTACTGGATTGCTATGTGTTGTCAGTTCTTCAATATGGCAGTGAATGCTGGACAATATCATCAAAGATGAAGGAAAAACTTGAAGCAACTGAAATGTGATTCTACAGAAGGATGCTGCGAATATCATGGATCGAGCATGGGAGCAATGATGAGGTCTTAGAAATGATGGAAACAAAAAGGAAATTAATACTGAGCATCAGGAAGAGTCAGTTGAAGTTCCTGGAACACGCAATGAGGAAGGAGGGCTTGGAGAATCTGATACTAACAGGCCAGATAGAGGGGAAAAGAGACAGGGAAAGCAACGGATAATGTATTTGAAGGACCTAATCAGGTGGATGACGGAACGAGGATTGTATGTTGTAACAGGAGAAGACGTGCTAAGAGTCACCAGGGATAGGGAAACGTGGAAAGCCATGATCGCCAACGTCCTGAAGGGACAGGGCACATAGAAGAAGAACTTAGAGAGAGTCTCGAAGGAACAGAAGATAGATTGGGGAAAACAAAGAAGAGTTTTATTAAATACTTATACATAAAACGGATCATTTATTATATAGAAAAGCATAAATGTAACACAAGGCCAAAAATGGGGTCTTCATTTGTCCTACTATTAACTTAACCAACCTCTATCACTGACCCAATCGTTCATATATTGTTCCTTTCACCAGAACATCTCAACACTATCTTGCTCAAACAACATAATGCCACATTAGCTCTAAGAATTCCTACCTAATCCCATTATGTAAAATATTTGTGGCGGGCTGGGTTGATATAAAATTAAAATAAAATTCCCCAGTGTTCATGATACTCAAAAAGAATTGACATAACTAAATAAAACTGGTGTTAATACGGGGTACTCCTTGACAGTCTAACCATGGTAGAGACAGCAGTTAATGGATAAGAAAAATACTGCAGGATTAATAAAATAAATTCAAATCATCCAATCTTACATATCTATATACGCATTTACGAAATCTCACACTCGAAACGAAAGGAATCCCTCAGTTACCAGAGAACCACCATCACTGTTACCTTAATGGAGAGGGGATGGGGAATAATCCAAAGATAAAGGGGAGAAAAATAACTACTCCTCAAATTCTATAAGTAGGAACAGTTCATTGTCACGGTAGTAAGGATGAGAAGGATTTACGCTAAGTCCTACTCTACGATGTAATGATCGGAGAAATTTCCTGTGCTGGTCATTATGATGAACCATGAAGACGGTTGGGCAGAAAACAGAGTTAGTCAGTGCCTACAAAGACTAGAGTGCATGAAAGCCTTATCTTGATCGGAATCTCTGCCTCCGGGCTGAGAAGAACCCCGAGGAGGCTCTGCCGAAAGGTACAGTCTCGTCTTGAGCAAAACGGACAAGAGCCCGACCCTGCATCTGAGTCTAGGGAACAATTTTGCTCGAGCTTAGGGGTTCGGATTTCCCACTATAAAAATGCCTTGTGCCACATTCCTTTTCAGTGGGGAGGCAGATACATACTGAGTTAGTGGATACCTACATCGGTATCATGAACTTCAGAAAACTGACCATTAACAACGATATTCAATGAACTTTTTAAATAATCATTTCATCCCAAAGCAAGGCAGAACTGTCACTAGTGCGCAGGGGGTTCCATAAGAGGAGAGTGATAAGAAAGAGGAGCACGTTATAGGGGGTGTCAGAGAATGGGTAAGAAAATGATAAGAATACTGGGGTGAAGAAAGCTGCATGAGAGTAGAGGGGATGTGGAAAGGGACATGAGCGAAAGGATTCAGAGCGAGTCAGAGAGAAAAGGAGATGGCCATTGACCTTACAATGTAATTCTTGGAGATTGTAGCTGTCAGGGAAGCAAGTGTACAGAAGGGAATTCTACAGGCGGGAAGTGCGATAAAAGAAGCTGTTAGAGTAGAAGTTTTGGTTACATTTGATTGGTTTTCACTTCCCTGTCAAAAATGAATTGATAATTGAGAAAACCCTCCCAGAGTGAAAAGTCAGAAGTCAGTTACATGGATGTATGTATGTGTATATTTTATTTATATATATATATATATATATATATATATATATATATATGTGTGTGTGTGTGTGTGTGTGTGTGTGTGTGTGTGTGTGTGTGTGTGTGTGTAAGTGTGTGTGTGTGTGTTGATAGTAGACTTAGTTTTCTTTTTATATGAAATGTGATTTTGTTGGAAAAATCGAGGAACTGAATGATCAGAAAAAGCTTCATTTGTCGTGTGTTCTTTTTGAGGAGACAGTTGACGTGTGTAATTGTTGCTGTAATTTCCTGTCCAGCTGGGTCTCTTGTCTATAGTATTCACATTCACATTCACATTACGAATATTATTGTAAAATAATAGACCTTTCTTTACACAAAAGCGCTTAATCTATCTATCTATCCCAGTAAGTTCATTATCTATCTATCTATCTATCTGTCTGTCTGTCTATCTATCTATCTATCTATCTATCTATCTATCTATCTATCTATCTATCTATCTATCTATCCCAGTCTGTTCATTATCAATCTATCTATCTATCTATCCCAGTCTGTTCATTATCAATCTATCTATCTATCTATCCCAGTCTGTTCATTATCAATCTATCTATCTATCTATCCCAGTCATTCATTATCTATCTATCTATCTATTTATCTATCTATCTATCTATCTATCTATCCCAGTCTGTTCATTATCTATCTATCTATCTATCTATCTATCTATCTATCTATCTATCTATCTATCTATCTATCTATCTATCCCGTCTGTTCATTATCTATCTATCTATCTATCTATCTATCTATCTATCTATCTATCTATCTATCTATCTGTCTGGTCATTATCTATCTATCTATCTATCTATCTATCTATCTATCTATCTATCTATCTATCTATCAATCTGTTCATTATCTATCTATCTATCTATCTATCTATCTATCTATCTATCTATCTATCTATCTATCTATCCCAATCATTCAATATCTATCTATCTATCTATCTATCTATCTATCTATATATCTATCTATCTATCTATCTATCTATCTATCTATCTATCCATTCAATATCTATCTATCTATCTATCTATCTATCTATCTATCTATCTATCTATCTATCTATCCCAGTCTGTTCATTATCTATCTATCTATCTATCTATCTATCTATCTATCTATCTATCTATCTATCTGATCTATTAATTATCTATCTATCTATCTATCTATCTATCTATCTATCTATCTATCTATCCTGTTCATTATCTATCTATCTATCTATCTATCTATCTATCTATCTATCTATCTATCTATCTATCTATCTATCTATCCCAGTCTGTTCATTATCAATCTATCTATCTATCTATCTCAGTCTGTTCATTATCTATCTATCTATCTATCTATCTATCTATCTATCTATCTATCTATCTATCCCAGTCTGTTCATTATCAATCTATCTATCTATCTATCCAGTCTGTTCATTATCTATCTATCTATCTATCTATCTATCTATCTATCTATCTATCTATCTATCTATCTATCGATGTCTGTTCATTATCTATCTATCTATCTATCTATCTATCTATCTATCTATCTATCTATCTATCTATCTATCTGTCCCAGTCTGTTCATTATCTATCTATCTATCTATCTATCTATCTATCTATCTATCTATCTATCTATCCCAGTCTGTGTATCTATCTATCTATCTATCTATCTATCTATCTATCTATCCCAGTCTGTTCATTATCTATCTATCTATCTATCTATCTATCTATCTATCTATCTATCTATCTATCTATCCCAGTCTGTTCATTATCTATCTATCTATCTATCTATCTATCTATCTATCTATCTATCTATCTATCCCTGTTCATTATCTATCTATCTATCTATCTATCTATCTATCTATCTATCTATCTATCTATCTATCCCAGTCTGTTCATTATCTATCTATCTATCTATCTATCTATCTATCTATCTATCTATCTATCTATCTATCTGTCCCAGTCTGTTCATTATCTATCTATCTATCTATCTATCTATCTATCTATCTATCCCAGTCTGTTCATTATCTATCTATCTATCTATCTATCTATCCCAGTCTGTTCATTATCTATCTATCTATCTATCTATCTATCTATCTATCTATCTATCTATCTATCTATCTATCTATCTATCTATCCCAGTCTGTTCATTATCTATCTATCTATCTATCTATCTATCTATCTATCTATCTATCTATCTATCTATCTATCTATCCCTGTTCATTATCTATCTATCTATCTATCTATCTATCTATCTATCTATCTCTCTATCCCAGTCTGTTCATTATCTGTCTATCTATCTATCTATCTATCTATCTATCTATCTATCTATCTATCTATCCCAATCTGTTCAATATCTATCTATCTATCTATCTATCTATCTATCTATCTATCTATCTATCTATCTATCTATCTATCCCAGTCTGTTCATTATCTATCTATCTATCTATCTATCTATCTATCTATCTATCTATCTATCTATCTATCCCAGTTCGTTCATTATCTATCTATCTATCTATCTATCTATCTATCTATCTATCCCTGTCTATCTATCTATCTATCTATCTATCTATCTATCTATCTATCTATCTATCTATCTATCTATCTATCCCAGTCTGTTCATTATCAATCTATCTATCTATCTATCTGTCTGTTCATTATCTATCTATCTATCTATCTATCTATCTATCTATCTATCTATCTATCTATCTATCTATCTATCTATCCCAGTCTGTTCATTATCAATATATCTATCTATCTATCCCAGTCTGTTCATTATCTATCTATCTATCTATCTATCTATCTATCTATCTATCTATCTATCGATGTCTGTTCATTATCTATCTATCTATCTATCTATCTATCTATCTATCTATCTATCTATCTATCTATCTATCTATCTATCCAGTTCGTTCATTATCTATCTATCTATCTATCTATCTATCTATCTATCTATCTATCTGTCCCAGTCTGTTCATTATCTATCTATCTATCTATCTATCTATCTATCTATCTATCTATCTATCTATCTATCCCAGTCTGTTCATTATCTATCTATCTATCTATCTATCTATCCCAGTCTGTTCATTATCTATCTATCTATCTATCTATCTATCTATCTATCTATCTATCTATCTATCTATCTATCTATCCCAGTCTGTTCATTATCTATCTATCTATCTATCTATCTATCTATCTATCTATCTATCTATCTATCTATCCCTGTTCATTATCTATCTATCTATCTATCTATCTATCTATCTATCTATCTATCTATCTATCTATCTATCCCAGTCTGTTCATTATCAATCTATCTATCTATCTATCTATCTATCTATCTATCTATCTATCTATCTATCTATCTCAGTCTGTTCATTATCTATCTATCTATCTATCTATCTATCTATCTATCTATCTATCTATCTATCTATCTATCATCGATGTCTGTTCATTATCTATCTATCTATCTATCTATCTATCTATCTATCTATCTATCTATCTATCTATCTATCTATCTATCTATCCTGTGTCTGTTCATTATCTATCTATCTATCTATCTATCTATCTATCTATCTATCTATCTATCTATCTGTCCCAGTCTGTTCATTATCTATCTATCTATCTATCTATCTATCTATCTATCTATCTATCTATCTATCTATCTATCCCAGTCTGTTCATTATCTATCTATCTATCTATCTATCTATCTATCTATCTATCTATCTATCTATCTATCTATCTATCTATCCCAGTCGGTTCATTATCTATCTATCTATCTATCTATCTATATATCTATCTATCAATCTATCTATCCCAATCTGTTCATTATCTATCTATCTATCTATCTATCTATCTATCTATCTATCTATCTATCTATCTATCTATCTATCTATCTATCCCAGTCTCTTTCATTATCTATCTATCTAT
>JBBBDQ010001811.1:1327500-1382500 GCA_037127315.1 Ascarosepion bandense
ACACGCAGAATCACAAACAAGCTTTCACTAATAACAACATATATATGTACACTCAGGAATAGAAAAATAAGCGCAATATATATAATTTATTTGAACATTATTTTTAAGCGATACTCGTATTTGAGTAAATATTCTGTTTTTAATTAAAGAGTATATTTTTATATATATTTCTACAAGCCGATTTTTTACGAGAAACTTATGTTACGAAAATGTGTGCCATTCGGCAGGATTTGAACCTGCTACCCTTAACAACATAAAAGAAGCATCCAACTGCACATGTTAGACCACTCGACCACAGTCTAACAGAATTTTGATATTACCTTATATAGATAATTTTCCAATTTTCGTAAATAAGCACCTCTACCCTAAAATGTATCGTAATATAAACAAATTTAAACACTAAACAAACAATGTTACGGAAAGTTCCGGAGATTAACGAAATGGAATTAACAACCGACATATTTAATTTATTTATTTGAACATTATTTTTAATCGATACTGGTATTTGAATAGATATTCTGTTAATGATTAAACAGTATATTTATATATGTATTTCTACTGGCTTGATCATTTACGAGAAATTTTTGTTACGAAAATGTGTGTCATACGTCAGGATCCGAATCATTGGTTCAAATAAATTGGTGGATTCTCCTATGTTGTTAGGAATCGCAGGTTTGAATCAGAAAAACAGAACATCTGCTCAAATACGAGTATCGAATAAAATTCATGCTCAAACAAATAAATTAAATATGTCAGTTGTTAATTCTATTTCGTTAATCTCCGAAACGTTCCGTTATATATATATATATATATATATATATATATATATAAATTACGGAAATTAACGAAGATTGATGAAACTGGTTATAAACAACTGACTATTTGAACATTGTTTTTGATCGATACTCGTATTTAAGTAGATTTTCTGTTTATAATCAAACAGTATTATATATTTATTTCTACCGGCATGATTATTTACGACAAATGTTTGTTAACAAATGTAAATAATCAGGTTCGTAAAAATAAATATAAAATACTGTTTAATTATAAATAGAATATCTACTTAAATACGAGTACCGATCAAAAATAATGTTCAAGCAAATTATTTCAAATATATATATATATATATATATATATATATATATATATATATATGAGCTAAAAACATAGTTTTAAAGTTGGACAATGGACAATGAGGAATACTGAGTGGCGACACTCTGTTTCATGCGTGGATCCAGTCGTCAATCGTGAAGATTGTGTTCAAGCATGAAACATTGTCAGTTTTCTTTTAGTCTCTTGAATCGTATGCAGGTTGGCGTAAAACGGACGTTTGTTCAAACATGGGTAGCCAGAAAATAAATAAGGTTTGGGGTAACAAGAAATAAATCAGATTAAAAATAATATATATATATATATATATATATATATATATATATAGAATAAAAGTGTGAGAAGCCGTGAACGTTTTCATTAAAATGTATGTTTATTGTTTTGGTATTTATACAAGTTATGAAGAATTAATTATTCATGATGTGCGCTACATGTCTTTCGAGCCTCGTTAACATTCTATTGTGTGTAAGGCAGAGCTTTTTTTATTTTTGATGTAACTTTTGTATCTATATTTTGGTTGATTTCTTTGTCGTTGTTTTCGTCTCCTAGCATGTGTAGAATGTTTGTTTGGTAATAGTTTTTGTTCATGACAACTACAGCCCCGCCCTTGTCTGCTTCCTTTATTATTATGTCATTGCGGATGTTTTCTAGTCTTTGTTTGGATGTGAGATTCGTATGGGTGTTGGGTTCGTTCTTAAAGCCTGTATCCCAGATGTTTTCAAAGAATGCGTTCATTTCGTTAGAATTGTAGATTTTGTTAGGGAAATATTTGGATTTATTTTTTACTATTGAGTTGTCGGTAGTGTTATTTTTGCTATGTAGTATTTCGAGAAGCCTAAATTTCCGTTCGAACTCTTTGAGATCTTTCTTTAGGTCTGTGTTGTTCTTTTTCGGGGTGGGGCAGAATTTTAGACCTAATTTTAGAATGTTTATTTCTTTTTCTTTTAAAGAGTGTGAAGAAAGATTGATTAGAATGGGTTTTGTATTTTTTAGATTTTTAAATTTTTTTAAATTGGTCTGTTCTTTTTGACCCGATATTCTAAAAAATGTTTATTAATAGGTAGGGTATTTCTATTCATTTCGGGGTGGAAGGTTTTTGAGTTGTAGAATGTGGTGTTTGTGTGACTGGGTGGTCTTTGGTGGGTGAATGTATTTCCGTGACGGGGTTTGTAGTAGTTGTTGTGGTATTGTACATTCTGTGTATTGGGGAATGTTTTGTAGTTTTGTCTGTTTGTGTTATGGTGAGGAGGCCCTCTATGTGTGTTTGTTGTTGTTTGGCCTGGTATGGGTGAACTTGTAGGTGTGTGAATATTGTAGTTATTGTTATAGAATAATTGTTCGTTGTATATATATATATATATATATATATATATATATATATATGTATGTGTGTGTGTGTGTGTGGTGAGAGAGAGAGTGAAAGAAAGTGAAAGAGAGAGAGAGGATGTGGATTAACAACAGAAGGTTTTATTTAATTTGTTTGAACATAATTTCAGTAGAGACTCGCATTTGAGTAGATATCCTGATTTTACACTATTTATATTATTTAGACTATTGGTAGTCATGGGTTACTTAGACAATCCGGTTAGAGGGAGATAACTCATGATTACCAAGAGAGGCTTTACACAATGAATGAGAATGATCGTAATAAAGGGTTCAGTTCAAAATTCTTATCACCTGAAAAAGGCCGGAGCGTACTACGGCCGAAACGTCGTACAAATGGCAGCCAAGATGAGGACAGTCAGTCAGTTAAGCGCCATACGTGATACACGCTTGGGTGATCATGTCTCGAAAGTGACATGACTGACTGGGCAGAAAATTATCCCGGAGTAGGTTGCCATTGAGATTTTAGATTTCTTTCACTTATTTAAGAAGAAGGATTTAGAAATTAAACATGTGAAATTACACAACCGAAAACAGTGAAATCATTGTACTTAAACCATGGCTCAATAATTCATTTTCAGCGACCATAACGACGCCATAACGGTGAAGCCGTAGGGAGATGGTTATTGTCTATTGAATTGGCCTTGTGTCAAACATAGCCAAACTCCCTACAACTTAGGATTTATTCTCTATCATCAGAAGTTTGGAGATTGGAATGTGTGGAAGAATAAAAGTACACCTTTTGTATCTTTAGATAAAAATTTATTAATAGAAAAGAATAACAAGAATTGGCAGAAGTTAAACGTTCAACGAGAAACAGTAGTAAGAAGTTAAGGGTATCAAGAGTTCGTTGAAATGTTTATAGCAGTTCTTGCAAGAGTGAGTTAATGTGTACGTAGCGTTGTGGAGTAGTTTTCGCACTGAAAGTTATAATCGTGTTGTGTCGGTTGTTAATCGACTTAACGCACCCAAAATGTTAGGAACTTGGTAATCTTCCACTGAAAGCTGACTCTTGAGTATTCGGCTAACTGCCAATTACTATCAACTGCTTAGTAGTTCTACTGAACTCCAATAAAACTCTAAAAAAAACTCTCTAGAACTTCTAAGAACTCTTATGAACTTCCCAAGAACTTCTTGAGTTAACTTCCTGTTAATATAGGAGGGAGAGTCCATTATCTGAAGAATAAGTGTGTTTCACCATTACACTTAGGCAGGTACGTACGTATCTATGTATGTATGACCGTTTAATGTTGGGTAGGATTGTTTTTGAAGTTATCGCTCAAGATGAATCGGGAAAAGAAAGAAGGTGAGAGAGAGAGGGGATAAGAGATGTGATGTGAGAGAAAGATAGAGACAATAGTAGCGATTGCTTGATGTTAGTCAAGGGTACGTGGTAATCACGCTCGTCTCATTTCTCTCTGACGACGGTCGTACTTGCTCGTTTTTTATTTCGATTAGGACTTCTAAAACGAAGCTACTATCAATTAACCATCATCGACAATCTCACCTACCTCCCATTAGCATGGACCAGGCTTGCCTCCCAGAGAGTAAAACACTACGCCTCCTTGGTCTCACACTTTCAGCGGACCTCAAGTGGAATGACTATATCGAATCCATTGCTAAATCCGCTGCTATGAAAGTCGGTTCTCTGTGTAGGGCCCGGAAGTTTTTTCCGTCTAAATCTATCTTGCACATTTATAAGTCTACCATCCGCCCGTGTATTGAATACTGTTGCCATATCTGGTCGGGTACCCCTGCTATTCTCCTTGGGCCTCTCGACAAGGTACAGCGGAGGGTCTGTAATGTGATCGATACTGACTTGGCAGACCGCCTGCAGTCTCTCTCTCACCGGCGCGACGTGGCTTCCCTGTGTCTCTTCTATAAATACTTTCATGGCTTCTGCTCCGATGAACTTAGATCACTGGTGCCCCCTAGGTTCGAATTTGCACGAGATACTAGATTAGAAACTAGATCCCACCCTTTTGCAGTGAAACCGATAAAATGCAACCGCAACTTCTACTCCATAGTTTCTTTTCTCGTACTTCCCGACTGTGGAATTCCCTTCCACATGACTGCTTCCCCGATGGCTACACTCTCCAGGACTTTAAATGTAAGGTCAATAGACACCTCCTAACACACTAACTCGCTTCCATTCTTTCAAACACTCTTCCCATCCTCCCAACTATCTATCACCCCCCTTCTGACATTTCCTGTATCTAACCACTCTCTCTATTTACCTTCCCCTATGTAGTTCCAAGCGCAATAGTGGCAGTGGAATTCCTTACTTGGGGTGAAATGATTAAAAAAAAAAATTCCCTCACGGATGTGATTCTGGCCTTTTGTTCAGTACAACGGTGTCAGAGATTGCTTAGGTTCTGAGCGTAAAGGTTAATTAGGTGGGCCTTCCAGGAAATGAAGCATCATTATTATTATTATTATTATTATTATTATTATTATTATTATTATTATTATTTCTTCCTTTGATTTCCTGAAGGAAGCTTTACAAATTAAAAATATCAAAATACACGACCGACAAGCAGTGAAATCTTTCTACCAAAATTAGTTTGTTAGTTAAGTGTCATGCGTGATACACGCTTTGGGCGATCATGTCTGGACAGAAGTTTATCCCGGAGTGGGTTGTTACTGCTTTCTGTGGTAGACTGGTTGCCAGACAAGGTTACAGAATCCAATCTGTCCTATTATTTAACTCATAACTCACGGAAAGAGATAGATTAATATCTTTCTCAATGGCATTTGTGCGTATGTGAATGTAATGAATTCAACTGGAATTCGAACTCGGCACGCCGATTTGTCGTTCCGTGTCGATATCCATTGCACCATTATGCACATCATTTTGGTAAATTTTTCAATGTTTTTTTTCAACATTAATGGTTGCAGTTTTTATTTCTATCACAACAATAGATTAATAATCTATATATATAAAAGGCAATCTGTGAGTCTGTGTGTGACTGTATGCTATGCACGCCTACATTTTTTAAGTTACGCCATTCAAACTTTCTAGGGACACATATCTACAGGGAAGCCAGGTCGACACATACTTTTTGAGTTTAAGTTCAGTAATTTTACCTTTCGCACGTTTTGGCCAATAGAGCCGATTGTTTACATTTGCTCCGTAAAACATCTAAGATCTATGATGGTTGCTAAATTACGTCACAGAAATCAAATCAAACGTGTCAAATGCGACTAAAATATTTATTTATTTTAAAAAATGTGCCTTTATATTTAATTTTTATTCCGACGTTTTAAAAATTCATTTGGTCAACAAAAGAAAATGTGAATATTTTCCCCCGTAATTTTGGAACAAAAGAAATAGTTAAAAAAAGAAGTGTTTTTTCAAACAAAAACAAAATATGTTAAAAAAAATTTTTTTTTAAAAACTGACATCTTCTCCAACTAGTAAAATGTTCTGAGTTGCCCAGGCAACGCCGGGCTATCATGCTAGTTTATACTCAACGTCGCCATTACCGTGTAAGAGATTCTTCAATGTTTGAGAGTAATTCTTCAGTAAGTGACTTTTCACAAATTATTAATTCTTCTAAAATCTCCGGTTTCCAGAGAATACACATTTTCCTTTCGAGTCCTAATCAGAGATATATGGTCTGAAATGGCTTCATGACATTTTGCACTGAGCATTTAAAAAAATTAAATAAAATGAAAATAACACACATTTTATATGAATAAACTCCTAACGTGTGAACGATGTGCGTTGTAATGCAGTATATATATATATATATATATATGTATATGTATATATATATGTATATAATGTATCGAGGCAGCAGATAATTTTCTAAACATATACTGTTAAATATAAGAGACAATGAATATCTGTTATGTTTAATCATGAGCCGTTCTTAACGTCGTATTTCAGGTGAAAATAAAGACAAAAATTCTCCAACATTGGAGAATTTTTTATGAAGTTGGTTTTGGCTCACATGAACCATCTTCAGAGAGGTTACAAGGACGTTAACACAAAAACATCCACCATCAGCGATGATTTTGTCTTGTGTTGACATAAAACTTTGCTAGGCAACGATAACAGTTACCAAAAATAGCAAACGCAGTTCGTAAATTTGTAATGCGGTTCTATGACGTCACACCAACTTAATAAAAATATTATCCAAATGTTGGAGAATTTTTGTTTTTATTTTCACCTGAAATTAATGCCAAAATACGATGTTTAGAACGGCTCATGATTAAACATAATAGACATTCATTGTCACTTATATTTAACAGTATATGTTTAGAAAAAAAATATATATAATAAAACAAAAATTTCGATATTTAAATCCGTTGGGTAGCCATTTCTACGAGGAAATCCTCGCTTCTTCAGCAACGGCGAAACGAAAATTTTATTTACTCAAATTTAAATGTGTTAAAAGATTTTATACCGGTAGAAATAAAAAAAAAATCATCCATACAAGAAAGGAAAATAAAATGGGGTGGGATTAACAATATTTGAATTTAAGGAAGTAAAAAGGGGAAAGCAGACGGATAGCTATATCTCATATTAGAAGACATATCCCTCCTCTACACAAGAGTCAAGAGTTTAAAAGTTAAAATTTAGTCATGTCAGAGGAATAGAAATGGTAGGGGAAACGAAAGGAAAAGAAAAAAAAGAAAAAGGGGGAAGGGGTGGTTGACTGGGAAGTAAGAAAACAACTTTTTTTTCCATAGAAACAAAAAAACTGCTACCATCAGTGTTGAAAAAATATTGAAAAATTTACCAAAAGATTTTAGTTTAAATAGCTAATGACTGGGATATATATATATATATATATATATATATATATATAATATTCCTATAAACAATAACAAAATTGCAATATATATGCCATCCCCATACAAGCCTGATTTGCTGTATAACAGTTCATCAGTGTGGCTAGACATCTACTTGCTTCTAGCCGGGATCGAAACTCGACCGATTTGATGTCAGTCGTAGTCTCTACGAGACGGGAAATTTTAGCGTGTTATATATAAGCGGCGAATACACGCACCAGTCACCGGAAGAACTCAATTCATTGCTGAAGAGTAACGTATAAATCGCAGAAGTGGTAACTGCTTTTAAAATTTTCCTCTCCAGATAGCTCAATCTTAATTAGAGAATAATATATTTGTCATCAACATACAAGCCTGTTTCGCAGGCTTATATATATATATATATATAACAAGGTTAGGACTTGGAGATCCTGCTCTTAAAAACAAATCCCAATGAATCTTGATACTCGAAAAGAAAAATGTTGTAAAATAAAATAACCTTACCCAAAATCATTGGTTATGACCTTAAATGATCCCATAAGGATTGACAAGTCGTTAAACCTCCAAACAAACAAACAAACACGTAACAGGCACATCTTATATATATATATATATATATATATATATATAAGATGAATTAAATTTCGACATTCACCATCCTCTCATAAAAGTATCGAGAGCACTAACATATCAACTCCCTATCTGTCACAGTAAATGAAATGTCTCGCTGTGTTACTGGAACTAATTACCAAGCACAGCAACTCTTGCCTTCCATATCGAGAAGGTTGATCCAGCAGGAAGAACATGAACATCGTTTGTTGGGTGATAAGGCACCTTTTATTTCTGGATGAAAAATGTATGAGTCATTTATGGAATTATTCTTCAGTATCTTTCAAAACGTCTGTTACTCTGCCATCTTCAATTTGAGCTTTTCTAGCTTTTCACACTTGAAACTATTTTGCATGCTGTTACATCTGGAACATGTCTAGGATCTGTCTAAATCAGCGATTCCCAAACAGGGGGATTTTCCCCCTAGGGGAAAATTTTAAGCTACCAGGGGGAAAATAATTACACTACCTACTAAATAAAAAAATCTCAGATGGATTTACTCATGTATGAGAGAGAGAGAGAGAGAGAGAGAGAGAGAGAGAGAGAGAGAGAGAGAAGAGCAAGCAAAAGTAATTTTATTTGTTACTAACCGCTCTCTATGGCTATGCTTAGTTGTTACTAACGGCTCTCTAACCACTTTACTCTGTAACTATAAGTTTATCAGTATATTTGTACATTTGAAAAATAAATTAGTAAATAGTCTCAGTGTGCTTTAACTGCTCTTTCTCTCATACACATGAAGGGGGAAATCAGGATGGTTAAACTGGGTGTAGGCGGGAATGACAGAAAAAAGTTTGGGAACCACTGACTTAGACCAAGCCAGTCTTGCAATCAATCAACCTACTTTTGTGAATCAGGATTTTATACTTTACTCACAATCAAACCCAAAGCACGAAACCGACTGGAGGTGGAATGTGACATACGTTGCACGCTTGCCAAAACTAACCATGAAATTGATACACTGGTGCACAAGAAGCAGCATCAGCCTTCTCACTAATTTAATTTTGAAGTAGAAGAGCAAGCAAAAGTCCTTTTATTTGTTACTAACCACTGAACTATGAGTTTATCAGTATATTTGTACATTTGAAAAATAAATTAGTAAATAGTCTCAGTGTGTTTTATCTGCTGTTTCTCTCATACACATGAAGGAGGAATTCTGGGCGGTTGAACTGGGTGTAGGGAGAAATGACAGAAAAAAGTTTGGGAACTATTAGCCCAAATACTTATCAGTAGTATTTTTATTTTAAAAGCATTCAGAGTTACATAATTGCCGTCTGAATCTATACTGCACATATATAAATCTACCATCCGCCCATGCATTGAATACTGCTGCCACATCTGATCGGGTGCCCCTGCTATTCACCTCGGGCTTCCTGACAAAATACAACGGAGAATCTGTAATGTGATCGATATCGACTTGGCTGACTGCCTGCAGTCACTCTTTCACCGGGGTGATGTGGCTTCCCTCTGCTTCTTCTATAAATACTTTCACGGCTTCTGCTCCGATGAACTTAGATCACTGGTGCCCCCTAGGTACGAATTTGCACGAGATACTAGATTAGCAACTAGGTCCCACCCTTTTACAGTGAAACCGATGAAATATAACCGCAATTTCTACTCCAACAGCTTCTTTTCTCGCACTTCCCGCCTGTGGAATTCCCTTCCGCATACTTGCTTCCCCGACAGCTACAATATCCAGGAGTTTAAATTTAAGGTCAATAGACACCTCCTAACACACTAACTCGCACCCATTCTCTCGAACACTCTTCCTATGTATCTTCTTGCACATCTATCACCCTCCTTCTGACATTTCCAATATCCAATCGCTCTATGTAACCCCCTGCGCTATAGTGGCAGTGGAATGCCTTGCTTGGGGTGAAATGATTAAAAAAAATTCTAATCAGCCTGCGGATAGAGCATGTTTAGAAAAAATGGTTGATATTCCACACAAAATAAATCAGAAAAACCTGTGACTACATAAAAGAAGTATATAAGGACATAACTGAATTAAAAGGCAAATAGTCACCTTACAGGATTATATGTACACTCAGGCGAGTCTATTATGTACATACACTAACGAGACTTTTCCGAATATATACGTTCGGTTCTCAAAAAGAAACACTATCTTTTTAAATTTCAACCAGCATAGTTTACTGGGGATTTGAATAGTTGCGGTTAAAAGCAAATAAAATTAAAATGAAAGAAATACCAGTCAGTTAATAAAATTGTTTGAAATTACTTCATAAAAATTCAAGATTTATATATATTCTTACTACGACATGAAAAGCAAGTGAGTACTTGTTTATACTGCTTCATTTAATATAAAAAAATTGTTTCTGCTAATGGGAATAAAGCCAGAAGAATTAAGATGTAAGAAATACTAAAAAGTGATAAAATCTATTTGTTTATAATTCTATAATGAGTTGGTATTTACATTATTTACATAATTCGGACTATTGTCCTCATATTCGTTACCATTTTCACCACGTTTCGGCCGTTATACGCTCCGGCTTTCTTCAGGTGCTAGGAATTTTAAACCGAACACTTCATTTTCATTACTAGGATATATAATTCTCATTCATTGTGCGATGCCACTACCGAATGCCAGGTAGTTATCTTCCTTTAACTCAACTCTCTAAGTTATTTGTTCACCACTGCCGTAGCCAGGTATTGAACTCACAACTCTTTGGGTCAAGTCACTGGAACTAAACAACACTTTAACTCAACTCTCTAAGTTATTTGTTCACCACTACTGTAGCCAGGTATTGAACTCACAACCCTTTGGGACAAGTCACTGGAATTAACCACCGCTTTAACTCAACTTTCTAATTTTTGTGTTCACCACTGCTGAAGCCAGGTATTGAACTCACAGCTTTTTGTGTCACTGGTACTAACCAACGCTCATTTCCACTGTGTCACGTGTCCTTAGATTTTGCAATAAAACTGAGAACAACAGTTTGAACAATGTAAATAATGTTTGAAGTAAATAATGCTTGTTAATATTAGAAATTCAAAATAATATTTACTATTAATACCACATGATAAAAAGTAAGTGTAATTGTGAGGAAAGAATTATTAGTAAAATAAAAATGTTGACAATGATTTCTCTACTTAAATCGTCATTATTAAATCTTCATTATTAAATCGTCATTATTAAATCTTCATTATTAAATCGTCATTATTATATAACTTTTAAAACCAAGAGAGGAAAATAAAATAAAAATAAAGCGAAAGAAATTCGACCAAAAAATCACAAACATTTAATAATCTATTAATCCATATTATTTACATTGTTCCAACTGTTGCCCTCATTTTAATTACCATCATTGCCATGTTTACGACGTTTCGGCCGTTGTAAGCCACGATCATCTTCAGGTGCTAGAAATTTTGAACCGTCGGAAACTTGGCAACAAAGATGAAGTCAACAATCTGAACTATGTAAATAATGTAAATGCTACCTCATCTCAGAAGTATAGACAAATACTAAAGATTTATAGCACCTAAATAAGGCCGGAGCGTACAACGGCCGAAACGTCGTAAACATGGCAATAAAGATAAGAACAACAGCCCGAACAATAAATAATTTAAACACTAAGACATCTCGATATTACAGACAATTAAAGGGTTTGGTTAAAAATTCCTACCCCCTGAAGAAGATCAGCGCGTACAACAGCCGAAACGTCGTAAACAGGGCAATAAGATAACGACATCAGTCCGGACAATAAATAATGTAAACACTGCCTCAATAGTATAGACAAATAAATAGTTCAGTTAAATATTTCTAGCCCCTGAAGAAGGCAAGCACGCACAACGGCCGAAACGTCGTAAACATGGCAATAAAGTAAAGGACATCAGTCCGAACAATAAATAGTGTAAAGACTACCGCAATAGTATAGACAAATAAATAGTTCGGTTAAATATTTCTCGCCCCTGAAGAAGGCAAGAGCGTACAACGGCTGAAACGTCGTAAACATAGCAATAAAGATAAGGACAACAGTCCCAACTATGTAAATACTACCTCATTTCAGAAGTATAGACAAATAAAGCGTTCGGCTAAGAATTCTTAGCACCTGAAGAAGGCCAATGCGTACAACAGCCGAAACGTCGTAAACATGGCAATACAGATAAGGACAACAGTTTGAACAATGTAAATAATGTAAATACTACCTCATTTCAGAAGTATAGACAACTAGCAGTTTAGCCCGGCTTTGCTCGGGTGTAATTAAAGCTTTCAAACTAATCCATGGTTCTGGAGCTCAGACTCAGCCTAAGGAATATTTGTGTGAAGTTTGGTGAGAATCGGATAAAATTGTGAATTTGTATAAAGGACATACAAACTGATAAACAGACACACACACAAACATCTTGCCTTTTATATATATATATATATATATATATTATCGATTTTCTACACTGTTGTAAGAACTGCAACCTTGAAACTTCTGAATATCGTTTCTTATGTCTTTGTCTATGAGTGTATTGAATTTGATTAAAATCGGACCACTCCTTCTATAACCCGATTTGTTCGATTATCGATTTTCGATATTTATCGGGGGTACCTCGACACAAAACCTAGCTAAGAACACTCGCAGGCGCTTATAGTACAACTGTGTAAATTTTCAAGAGAATCGGTTCAGCCGTTTCGGAGTCTATAGGTAACGGACAGAGAGAGAGAGAGAGAGACAGAGAGAAAGGTCCATTTATAAATAAGTTTAGATTATTTAGCAATCGAATTAATATTTCCTTTAATAGTCGATTTTTGAACACGTGGACTACTTTTTTGTGCAAGTTTTCTGTGAAAAGTTATGATAATGTTAAATGCCGTCATTCATCACAACCTCTCAAGGATGTGCCCATTTATGCCAGCTCCAGATTTCACCTTGAAAGGACAGTTGAAGAGATTTCAACACGTCTGAGTCGTTTACAGGTGGTATTTAAATCATTTTCTTCGTCACGCCTTCTTTTCAGATGTTGTACGATGAGTCGTTGTTTTCATGCTCACGTCCACTGGCCATTGTAAATTTCCATTTGAATTAATGACGTCATTAGATGAAAAAATTCACATCCACTTTAAATGGTCACACGCTCTGTTCTCACAACACAGTATAAGCAACAGTCGTCCTTTCATGGCTACAGAATAATATATATATATATTGATTGTTTAATTACTTTGTTTTAGGTCATAATAAAATTAGACCAGTGCACATTTGTATTAAAAAGTGTTCAATACAACTATATTGTAGAACTTTTGAATATTCTTCATTTGTAAACTAATTATTACGCGGCCTAGGTTTCTACCATGTGGTGTCTTCGGGCGATTTGCAATAACTGATTTTACCGTTTACCGTTGTTATTAGAAAGGCTCGCGTAATGTTGTTTTGTTTTGTTTTTTTGTTGTTTTTTTTTTTAACGCTCTCGTGACGGGGAACTTTTGAACGAGCAATTATTAAAATTACAAGAAATTATATCATTTCATCCATGGTTGCATGGACCTAATAGGTATTTTTTGGTATGGTTACACTTAGTCATAATTTCTGTTCTTTCATTCAATAATTCATTTTTGTTTGGAAATAGCATAATCGCTTACTTTTCTTTCTAGTACAGTCTACATATTTTTCTACCGTTGTAGGGCTTGGCTGTTTTTACTATACTCCACATTATGTCTGGGTCTTTTCTATATTTTGATTTCAATTTTTACACGTGGCTAGCCAATTTTGTACAGTTTGTTTTTATTTTTCTATTTTGAATGTAGACTTGTGATTGAACCACCTGGTCTTAAAGGTGTCTTTGGTTGATCCCAAATATGTTTTGTTTTGACCACTTTGCAAATGACTTCTTTTGCATTACAAAGTCCTTGAAGTGGACATTTATTTTTGTCCCTGTAGTTGCATTCTTTATTAGTGATCTTGTATTGTACAATGCTATCTAAATTTCTGGCGTTTTGTTTTTTATGAAACTGTCTAAATTATTAGTTCATCTATAACTTAGCTGGATTATGTTTCTATTGAAAATTTTGTTTTGGTGGTTCAATCATAAATCTACATTCAAAATAGCTTAAAACAAGGATTATTACGAACGCGTGACTCAAATTTTCAAACAGTCAACAAATTTTCAAAATTACGGAGGAATTATTTAAGGATCTTAGACGCTTTCATCCATGTTTGTATGATTCTAGTAAGTATTTATGGATATGAATATATTTTTGTATAATTTCTTATCTTTCATTTAGTAATTTTTTTCTTTCTTGGAACAACATAATAGCTACTTTTTTCTCCTGGCACAATTTGCATACGTTGCCACCGTTGTATGGTTTGGCTATTTTCACTATACTCCAACTTATATCTAAGTCTTTTCCATATTTCAATTTTAATTTCCACACGTGGCTAGCCAGTTTTGTACAACATTTGAGGTTTTTCAGTTTAAATGTAGATTAATGATTATTACATTTGATTTTTAAAACTGTCTTTGGTGGATCCTAAATATATTTTACTATGATCCTTTATGTCATTGACTCTGCGTTGTAAATAATCCCTTCTGTATTACAAAGTCCATTTGTTTTTGTCCCTACAGTTATATTCATTGTTAATGTTGCCATTTTGTCCTTTTATTTTATTTAAGTTTCTGGCATTTTGTATTTTTCTAAGTTACTAGCACAGCTATTTGATAGAATTCCTACTGAAAATTTTGTTTAATTCTGACTTTTAAGGAAGTTTTTTATTTTTTAATTTAAAAGAAATATTTGTCCTACCTTGGTTTTTAATTTTATTTTTATATTACTCCAAAACAAACGTTTGTGTTTTATTTTGTAGAGTTCTTTGAAGAGAAGTGGCGGGAAGACGAATTCTCGTACGCTCTTCTTTTTAAGAAAATTATAATAGTTTAAAAAAATATTTCGAAATATCGACAGGTAAGGGAAATATGAATAAGAAAACTGATGATTCTATTTATTAGGATCATTTAAAGAAGAAACAGATAAATTAAATAATATATGAAGAAAATTTCATGTTAAAATAGTAAAACAGAATTTCGTATAGAAAAAAATCAAAGAGAGAGACGCTGGTTTAAAAAGAAAACAAACTTGGGCGTAAACAGAAAGTATTTTGTTAAAAAATTGTTGTTACCATCACTATTCCTTGCAACAAAAATAATTGTTAAGATAAAATTAAAATTTAAAAAAAAAAAATTTAATGGAAAAGAAAAAGTTGACATACGTTTGAGTTTATTACTGATGTGAAATTTAATTTGTTCGTCCACTATATATATATATATATATATATATTAAACCAGCATCTTTCTCTTTCGATTCCAGTCGCTTCTCTGTCAGTTGTCGCTTGGCAACCCATTTAGGAGAAGGAAAACTTCGAACAACAACCCGCAACTCAAGGTGCTAATCGTGCCGAAGAGTGAATGGCTACTGCGTTATGAGGTCACAAACGATCCCCTACAGGCTTCGGGACCCTGTTTGTAAAAGACCGTTACCCAACGTGCCGGGCAACTTTGGGTGGACTTTTGGACCCGTGCGTCACTCGTAGGAAAATATGAGAAATACAAATAGAAATAAAAAGTCCAGTATGGCTCTTCCAGTGGATAAAAAGGGATCCCGTCCTTCAGGAGGGAACCTACCTGAGGTCGAAAAATCTGCCATAGGAACAAACTCCTACACAAAGAATGAATCTTCAGGTCCCCACAACCAGGATAATCTTAATGATGGCCCTGAAAATTCTCCAACTAGATCTATAACCGTATATTTAAAGAAAGAAAAAATAAAATGGTCTCGTGAGGAGTACAAAGTCGTTATGACTGCATTTCATGAAGCATTACTCAACCCTCAAAAAAACATCACTCGCCAAACATATGACATTTGGCGAGAAAAAGTTGGACGAGCAAATAGAAAGTACATTGACGAAAATAAAATAGCCAATGTACGAAGATACATCATGCGAAATAACCGATTGACAGACGCTGAAATTAATGAGATAAAAAGAACTGCAACCAGAATAGACGAATCAACAAACTATAAAAAGGAACCTGAAACAGAAATAAAAAGTAATAACATCAAACAAACCACAGGTTATAATGTAGAAACCATGATACACACAGATCACTGTGAAGATAACGCTGTAAGTTTAGAAGTGCTGGAAAGGTGTGATCTGAGTGAGCTACAAGGCGACAATAAAACAAGTTCAGAACACATTGAACAGAATTATTTTACGGAAAGCAAGAACAGTATACAAGAAGCCAAGGAAAAAATCAAGAACCATATAAGTCAAATACAAAATATTGCAATGGAGGAACGAGAACAGCTCCCAAAATTACAACCAACAAAGCATAACCTCGAAACTATTAAGCTCTACAATGCAGCAATCAAATTAATTTTGGATGAAGAAGACACTCATATAAATCTCAATGAAGCAATATATGCATCAGCAATAGCAGCAACAAAAAATTGAACATCAAATTAAAAACAAGGCAGTCTCGCAGACATGAAGATCCACCTAGGAAAAGAAAAATAGAAAAAGAAATCGACAACTTAGAAGTGAACTATCAGTACTCGATGAGCTGACAAGAGGAATAAATGTAAGAACTAGAAAAGGCAGAAGAGTCGAAATAAAATACAACATTAGAAATGAAAATGAAGTCCTATCAACTAAAGAAAAACAAAAGCAAACAATACAACTGAAGACTCAAAGAATAAGACGCTATGCGAAAAGATCAAGATTCTACAGAAAAAACAAGATTTTTTAAACCGATGCAAAAACTTTTACAGTGAAATAGATAAAAAAAGAACTGAAGTGACAGTCCCCACCAAATGGAAGAAGTTATACAGTTCTGGGAAAAGATATGGGCTTGCCCTAAAGAACATAACAAAGAAGTAGATTGGATTGCACAAGAGATAGAACGAATAAAAAATAAACTAGAACAGACATGGGCTGGAATCACGGAAGAGGATGTTAAATGTGCACTGAAAAAAGTACACTATTGGAAACTTAAGGTATAGATAAAATTCATAAATTTTGGCTATATTATTTAAATACAGCACATAAAAAAAATAGCCAAAGAACTTCAAGAAATGGTCAACGCTCCCAATAAAATTCCTGCATGGATGAGCAAAGGAATTACATTTCTTATACCCAAGAATAGTGACACAATACCCAAGAATAGTGAAACAAACAACCCGAAAAACTACAGACCAATTACATGCCTTCCGACAACATACAAACTGTTAATATCTATTTTTAACTAAGCAGACATATTTATTCTTGCAAAGAAATGACATGTTACCGTTTTAACAAGAAGGGTGCAAACGTGGCTGTTACGGATGTAAAGACCAATTGCTTATTAACAGAATGATCCTGGAAAACTGCTACAGTACAAAGAAAAATCTTACTACTGCCTCGACAGATTATCGTAAGGCATTCGATAGTGTGCCACATTCCTGGATCTTAAAGACTTTAAATATATACAAGATATCACCCGTCATCATCAATTTCATCAAACAATTCATGTCGATATGGAAAACAACTCTTTACCTCAATCATATAAATGGAACCTATAAGTCTGATGAAATAAACATCAAAAGAGGAATATTTCAAGGTGACTCTTTGTCTCCCTTACTATTCTGCATATCATTAATAGCACTAACCAGTCAACTTAACAAGACAGAAGGTGGTTATAAAATAGCCCAAAAGTAAATAAGCCATCTATTTTACATGGATGACTTAAAGTTGTATGCTAAGAATGATAATGAGCTGGAAGGTCTTCTGCAAACTGTAAAATGCTTCAGCGAAGACATTGGAATGAAATTCAATTTGAATAAATGTGCTAAAGCTACAGTTTTACGTGGATCAATGCAAGAAACATCCTCAATTAACTTAGACCCTGCTGTAACAATAAAAGAACTAAATCCTGAAAAAGCTTATAAATACCTAAGTGTAAATGAGAGTGAAAAATTCACCATAGAAAATGAAAGAAATAGTGCGTAAAGAGTACTATAGAAGGCTACGACTGATATTAAAAACTGAATTGAATTCTCACAACAGAATCATGGCCATTAATAACTTTGCCATTCCAATTGTCCAATATAGTTTGAACATCTTAAACTGGACTATAAAAGACATCAGGCGAATGGATTCTAAAACAAGAAAGCTTCTTTCTAAACATAAGATGCATCATCCAAAGGCTGATGTAGACCATCTATACATACCCCATAAAGAGGGTGGAAGAGGTCTTATTCAGCTAGAATTGTCATACAAGACAACAACTATTGGCTTACTAACATACATAGAAACAACAAAGGATTGGATGATACAATTAGTAAGGCAACATGAAGAAAGAAATAAAAAATATTCAATAATAAAAGAAGGCAGTAAATACAAACAAGATTTACATTTAGTAGATTCTGTAGAAAAGCAAAATAGAAGCCAAGAACCAAATATTGCGGCAAAAAATATGAAAATGAAAGTCAAAGATAAAACTCTTGAACAGATGAAACAACGCTGGCAAGACAAACCTCTGCATGGCCAATATCCAGAACGTGCCAATAAATCTAATGTTGATAAAGTTAATACTCATCGATGGTTACGTGCATCTGGATTAAAGTCTGAGACTGAAGTCTTTATTCTTGCAGCGCATGACCAAAGTCTTTTCACTAGAAACTTTCAGGCAAATATTATACATAATAATGTGGACCCAATATGCAAGTTCTGTGATAAACACCAAGAAACAATAGACCATCTAATCTCAGGCTGTTCTGTACTTGCCCCAAATGAATATAAAAATCGCCACGATAGAATGGGGCAATATTTACATTGGACAATGTGCAAACACTATGGAAAATATGTAAACAAACACTGGTATGAACATCACCCAGCACCGCTTACAGAAATAGAAGATGTCACCATTCTATGGGATTACACCATCTACAAAATTGAAGCAAATAGGTCAGACATGATTGTTAAAAAACAGAAAGAGAAAACTTTTCTATTAATTGATATGGCTTGTCTAGCTGATTGTAACATAGCAATCAAGGAATTTGAAAAACTGTCAAAATATAAAAACCTGGAAATTGAAATAGAAAAAATGTGGAAATTGAAAACAAGAGTCGTGCCAGTGATAGTAGGTGCCCTTGGAATGATAAAAAAATGGAACAAAACAATACATTGAAATAATCGATGGAAACCCCAGCTTAAGAGACATTAAAAAAATGTCTTATTAAGTACAACCCACACACTATGGAGAACTTTGTCTATGTAACGCTAGGGATGTTAGGGCAGATAGAAAAAACATAAAATAGAGCCATAACAACACGCCACGACCTGCCTTAGGTCTTTCCGCAGACTTGGTTGGTAGTGCGACCATAGCAGAAATAGAAATATGATGAAAAATGAAATAATAATAATAATAATAATAGTGTACATCAAAATGAACATAACACTATTAACTTATACTATTGCAACCAAATACATAATAATTACAAACAAGATGAAAAAAAAACTCCCAAAAACATAATAGGTATGAATGTTGAACCCATTAATAATACTAAATAAATTAGGCTGATCATATATTATAAAAAAATTAAAAGAATTGACCTCATAGCCTCTATTAACCCTAAAACCACGGAACTAAATTCTTTACAGAATACCGGTGTAGTGTACCAATTTACATGCCCATTCAGAGATTGTATCTCTGATACTAATAATAAACCCACTACCTATATTAGTTTTACTACAACTACGCTTTCCCGTAGACTTACCTGCCACATTTCTAATCATAGTTCTATTACACAACATTTATTAGAAAAACATAGCCATGTACGCAATATTAGACAGATTTTTGTCGATAACACAATAATACTCACACAAACACACAGTGAAAGAATCTTGAGGATTCTGCGCGATACACCATGCACAGGAAAACCCAGTTATCACTGTCAAACAATTTCTGCGACCATATCACCCTTTACATTTAACCACCTAACTCCCTAGACTGCAACCATCTTGATTAGTATGCATGGGCGCAGTTGAACGACAAACTAACAAAACTCCTTGTAATAGCAAAGATAAAGTGAAGGCAAGGATTATGGCAGCATTCATCAACTTAAACAAGGAAACCATCTAGAAAAGATGAAGGCGATTCCAAAGTCACCAGGACCCCGTGGTTAAATTCAATGGCGATTTTATTAAATAAATGTAATGTTTAGTATTTCAAGATATTTCGGTGTAATTTTGATAAATATATCTATCAAAATGAGAAGTCAATGTTATTTTCAATTTAGCGTAATTTGGACTACAATTTATCGCACCCTGCATACACCCAACTCTAGACTGTAGCATGCACTAACATTTTAGAATTAGGGGTAGGTATACGTGCTTCCTTTCTGTGGTTTCCTTTCTGTGCCTGCTATCAGCAGGAAACTACAAGACATCCCACAGAAGGTAGCTGAAGAGAGTGACAAGAAAGGACTACAAATAAACTGCAAGAAAACCGAATGCATGGTCATCAGCAAAAACGGCAGCCCAAAATGCCAATTACAGGTGAGGGACTCTAAAATCAAGCAGCTACAGAAATTTAAATACCGCGGATGTATTCTCACAGAAGACGGAAAGTGCAACACTGAGATCCGAAGGTGAATTGGCATGGCGAAAGAGGCATTCCAGAAGTTGAGTAAAGCATTAAGAAACAGGACAATTTCACTAGAAACAAAGAGGAGAATACTGGATTGCTATGTGACGCCGGTTCTTCAATATGATCGTGAATGTTAGACAATATCTTTGAAGATGAAGAAAAAACATGAAGCAGCTGAAATATAGTTCTACAGAAGGATGCTGCGGATATCATGGACCGAGCATGTGGGCAATGACGAGGTTTTGGAAAGGATGGAGACGAAAAGGAAGTTAATACTGAGCATCAGGAATGAGAAAGGAGGGCTTGAAGAACCTAATACTAACAGGCCAGATAGAGAGAAAAAGAGACAGGGGAAAGCAGCGGATAACATATTTGAAGGACCGGATGAGGTGGATGATAAAACGAGGGTTGCATGGTGCAGCAGGAGAAGGCGTGCTAAGAGCCACAAGGATAGGGAGATGTGGAAAGCCATGATCGCCTACGTCCTGAAAGGACAAAGCACATAGAAGAAAAATATATATGCCAACTGTTTATAAGAAAGTATAATGTGGATATAAAGTGGGGGATCAAATCTATATTATAATCGATACATAAACTGATCCCTCGTTTTGTGGTCATACTAGTTTCTATACATTTATATTATTGGTTCTACCCTTTGGCGGAACCACGACTGGGTTTGTGCTCTCTGCTCGAAAGCAGAGAGCGCCCTCTACCCGAAGGCAGAGAGAAGACAGTGTCATAGAGCAGTCAGGCGAATGCCTAAGACCTTTCTGTATTTACTAGCCCTCCCACACAAGGCCAGATGTGACACATGGTCATGTTATAGTGGGTATTCCCGGCCATATAGTCGGGCCAAAAATGTCTGTCTATTTTTCTCCAGTCGTGATTCTACCCTTCGGCGGAACCACGACTGGGTTTGTACTCTCTGCTCGGAAGAAGAGAGCTAACAGTGTCATAGAGCGGTCAGGCGAATGCCTAAGAGCTTTTGCATTTACTAGCCATCCCACGCAAGGCCAGATGTGACACGTGGTCATTTTATAGTGGGTATTACCGGCCATATAGCCGGGCCAAAAAATCTCTGTCTATTTTTCCCCAGTCGTGGATCTACCCTTCGGCGGAACCACGACTGGGTTGTGGTCTCTGCTCGGAAGCAGAGAGCTGACAGTGTCATAGAGCAGTCAGGCGAATGCCTGAGAGCTTTCCCTTTTCGTGCCGCTCGTTACCGTCTTTTATAAAGTAGAGCATTCTATTCTCGGGAATGGCAGGATGTTCCACTATAACAAAATAAAAAACAATGAAAGAAACTCAAATACGTGTCCGTAAAAAAATAACTCTTATAGCAAAATGCAATAATGTCGAAAAATCAATTAAAAAATTTACTTGTTTTCGTTTTAAGTACGGAACTGAAGCTACAGGAATCGATTCGTTAAAGTCTGTGATAGTGAAACACACCTATTCCTCAGATAATGGACTCTCCCTCCTATATTAATAAGAGTTAACAGGAAGTTAACTCGAGAAGTTCTTATTGTTCACAATAAAACTTTTATGCTCATTTGTTTTGTTTTATTTTTAGGTCCCTGGTACGTTTGAGGTATTTTGGTATATGAAAGATAGAATGCTGATGGACAAGTTCTTGTGGTGGATGAGAAAATTGTAAAGTATGTTTAGGTCGTGAGTCGAATTAGCTAAGTATAGGATAGGTACTGAAGACCAACCTGAGTTTTTTGACCCCCTCCCCACAAACCGGCCTTGTCCCACGATTGTATTATATACAATAAATAATGAGAAGTTCTTGGGAAGTTCTTTGGAGTTCTTAGAAGTTCTAGAGAGTTCTTTACAGTTCTATTGGATTTCAGTAGAACTACTAGGCAGTTGATATTAGTCGGCAGTTAGCCGAATACTAAAGAGTCAGCTTACAGTGTAAGATTACCAAAAGTTCCTAACATTTTGGGTGCATTAAGTCGATTAGCAACCGACATAGCCCGATTTGCTGACATTTTTAGTAAACTCACCATAACTATTTCCGTACTGTGCCACATTTGAACGACTAATTTTACAGCTAATTTTAAGGAAATTCTATCAAACACGAATTATAAAATTAGTGTGCATACCACTAACTCTGTGTTTTCCTTGTCAAGTGAGGTGTTATCTCAATTGATATTTTACTCGCCCGATCGACTCAGTCGATTAAGAAAACTTAATTGGGCGATTAAAGTTTATTGTATTACTCGGCCGCGGTCGATTAAAAATATCGCAATAGAAAAATGGAATCTGATACCTTTTACAACCAAAAAGTATGTCATTGAAGGTACATTATTGAACTCTTGGCTTTTGTTATCCTGGTCAGTGTAAACTTTCGTTTAATTAATACTTCCAGGGTGGAGCCAAAATATTTCTGACACCCAAGTTAAGGACGCTCACAGATTTTTAGAAACTTATTTGGAAAAAATATTATCCTATATTTCCTCTCCGCTTACGAAAAGTAAAAAGGAACATTTGAAAGAAAGAAAAAAATACGCCTACTTCTTTCAACCAAGCACCGAAAAACAAATTATACAAGTAATTTTTATAGAAAATCGTTGAGAAGATCAGATTTGTTATTTTTTATCATCTATGAGAAGAAAGAAACTACGAATTTAGGTACCTCCACTCAATTGCCAAAGAAAAACAAAAAAAAACAGCTCAAACTTTAGAAAAACTAAGTTTTATTATCAAAATTTTATGATCTTATTAAGAGGAAAGATCAAATTTTGTTGTTATGTTATTAGTTTTAAAATTTTTAAAAATTCTTTCTAACACGTTCGAAATTTTAATTAAAATTTCATTTTTTGTTTTCCGTCAGAGATTTACGCTATGTTTATGTAAGGCAAAAACTACTCTACAACAAAGTCCCAAAGAGAAATATGCTTCCTTGAATAGATAAATCAAAACTTGTTCTATCAGGTTGGTGATGCAGGAGATTCCGAAGTCATCTGAGGGCCGTAGTTCAAGCAAATGGAAGTGAAGCTAGCAAACACAGATTCGTAAAAGTAGATGTGCTTTTCTTAAATGGATAATTTAAACCTTGTTCTGGCAGGCTGTCCTCCGTATCAGCACGTCAAAAAAACATGGTTTCCATGATAGAAAGAAGCACATGGGATATAGGTTCAATTTTCGTCGGAGGCCAAATCTCTCTTCAATCGAAATTCTTAATCAAAGCTTGTTAATAATTTATTAATAATTTCGCTTTTTAAGAATATATATATATATATATATATATATATATATATATATATATATTAATCATATCACCCCAAGCAAGGCGAAAACGCCACTGATGCGCAGGGGCCTACGTGAGAGTGAAAAGATTGGAAAAGAGAAAACCGGAAACCACATCCTAAACAGGAAACAAGGGATGAGCTTCTTCACCTGTTCAATAGACGTGGGTGGAGTATGAACCGGGTGATAGTTTAGTCTATCTAATCGGTGGTAAGAGAACTTTTCTTGGTAAATAATCCAAGTGGATCTTAATATAAGACTAAAAATTATCCACAAAAAGAGCTCAGTGTATTTAATTACAGAGCAAATATGCTAGTTGCATCGCGGTTGATTCCTTTGAAACCCTCCCTTGGTTAAGGTAGTTCTCTCTTGTGTACCTAGTCAATGTGAATGAATGGGTTCCTAGCTTGTACCCAGCTCTCTCTTTTGTTATAATCCAAGTCAAGATTCCCAACCTCCCCAGTTTGTTTCAGCCTCCTTTTATCTAGGCTGGTTCAGCCTCTGATTTTTTCATTTCATTAATTATTTTATCCTCTTCGACTCCCATGGCGTGTGTGCATCTTGATTTCGCCGCCTGGTGGAATACAACAGCAACACTTTTTTGTGGGATGGACGGGCTTTACTAACATTGTTTAATTTTAGTTTTAAAATTATGCTGTATTCGAGTTTGTCTTGGGGGTTCATCCCTCTCTCCTCATTTCATTTTTTTCATTAAATGTTGTTTTTTTTAAATCATATCACTACGAGCAAGGCGGTAACGCCACTGATGTGCAGAGGGCTACGTAAGAGTGAAAAGATTGGAAAAGAGAAAGCCGGAAACCACATTCTAAACAGGGAACACGGGATGAGCCTCTACACCTGTTCAATAGACATGGGTGGGGTGTGAACCGGGCGATAGTTTAGTCTATCTACTCTAATTGAAAAAAAAAAAGATGGGTGAAAAGATTGGAAAAGAGAAAGCCGGAAACCATATCCCAAACAGGGAACAAGGGATGAGCCTCTACACCTGTTCAATAGACGTGGGTAGAGTGTGAACCGGGCAATAGTTTAGTCTATATTGTATATTTTATTGGCGTATGTTTACATGGTATATAACCCGCTAAAAGTCTGCCTTCTACCGAGCGCCCATAGCTCAAAGGTAGAATCGCCAACTGATGTCAATTCGGTCGCGCTTCGATCCGGGCTAAAAGCAATCGGATGTCTAACCGTACTGATGAGCTGTGATACAGCTAAACAGATCTGTCTGCGGATGACTATATATATATATATATATATATATATATATATATATATATATATATATATATATCGTTATTGTTACATTCACTCTTCTGCTTATTTAAAGCTAAATTTTCAGATAAGACACTTTCATACTCGTCCAGTACACGCATACAAAGTCCACAGAAGAAAAATACGAAGATAATAATAATAATAATAATAATAATAATAATTATTATTATTATTATTATTATTATTATTATTATTATTATAAACATTATTGTTAAAAACCAGAAGGAGAAAACTTGTCTATTAATTGATATGGCTTGTCCTGCGGATTGTAACATAGCAATCAAGGAATGTGAAAAACTGTCAAAATATAAAGACCTGGAAATTGAAATAGAAAAAATGTGGAAATTGAAAACAAGAGTTGTTCCAGTGATAGTAGGTGCACTTGGAATGATAAAAAATGGAACAAAACAACACATTGAAAGAATCCCTGGAAACCCCAGCTTAAGAGATATACAAAATTTGTCTTATTAAGTACAGCCCACACACTAAGGAAAACTTTATCTATGTAATGCTAGGGATGATAGGGAAGATAGAAAAACATGAAATGGAGCCATAACAACACGCCATTACTTGCCTTAGGTCTTCCCGCAGACTTGGTTGGTAGTGAGACCAAAGCAGAAATCGAAATATGATGAAAAAATGACATAATAATAATAATAATGTAACGCTAGGGATGATAGGAGAGATAGAAAAAAACATGAAATGGAGCCATAACAACACACCACGACCTGCCTTAGGTCTTCCCGTAGATTTGGTTGGTAGTGCGACCATAGCAGAAATGGAAATATGATGAAAATGACATAATAATAATCATCTCAACAACACTGATAAAAGTAGACATATTTTCTGCCCACTAACTCTATAACAGCTACTATCGAAAATAACTCAACCACTCTAAAGCTTTTCAGCACCCCCTAAAACGATCAAATATCTAATCGAACTCTCAGATGAATTATAGCAATAATAAACGAAAGGCAAGAAATACTATACAAAGTATCGTAGTATCGCTGCTTTCTAATAATTTCGAAGCTTTACCCCCATGAGGAGGCGAGAGAAGGTGACGGAATCCCAGTCATTGGGATGAAGAAATGTGGCCCTAATCTCTACTCTGTTCTCTCAAAAATCTCTACAACTATTTCCTCTTTGCTTCTTTCTCTCTTGTGTGATGGAAAACTTCCTTTGTGGTTCCAGTTTTTAATAACTATGGAGAACCCTCAGACCCCTATAATTATCTTCCTGTTAACCTCCTACCAAATTTTGGCAAAGTGTTTGAGGTTATTAAAAATGGTGAAGTGGTTCAACATCTCACAGCCCACGGCCTATTCTCCCACAAATATTATGGCTTTCTCTTTGCCGGGTCTACCTCTGATATGCTAACGACCGTCACAGAATACATATACCAGGCTCTTGATAAGAACAGCGAAGCTCGAGCTGTTGCCCGGGATATCCCCAAAGCATTTGACAGTATGACACGCTGGCCTTCTGCGCATGTTACATGGCTATGAACGCTTGTTTGATTTAATTTGATGGTTCCCATCAAATCGCGTAATGAAGGTCGTATTAAACGGATAAGCTTCCGAATCCTATCATACAAACGCGGATGTCATACAAGGCTCTATCAGTCAGTTAAGTGCCATATGTGAAACACTCTTGGGCGATCATGTCTCGAAAGAGACATGACTGACTGGGCACTAGGTTGCTATTGTTTTCTGCAGTAGATTGGTTGCCAGCCAAGGCTATAGAACCCAATCTGTCCTGTTATTTAACCCATAACAAGAAGGAAGAGACGGATTAATACGTTTCCCAAGGGTATTTGCGCGTAAGTGAATGGAATGAATTCAACTGGAATTTGAACTCGGCTCCCCGATTTCTCGTTCCGAGCCGATATCCACTACACCACAACGCACATCCAAGGCTCTATATTAAGCTTTTTTCTGATCTTCATCTCCCTGATATAATCAGATCCCAATTAGGCATCTACGCTGACGACACCACCATTTACTCCCGCCTGACAAAGCAAAACAATCTGTGGTGGACTGGGGTGAGAAATGGCTCGTAAATTTAAATGCTTCCAAAACTAAGCTGCTGTTCTTTAACCGCCATTGACAATCCCTCCAATCCCCCTATCAGCATGGATCAGGCTAGTCTCCCTGAAAACAATGCACTGAGCCTCCACAGCTTAACTCTCACAGCCGACCTCAAATGGAACAACTACATTGAATCAATAGCTAAATATATTGTGTTGGGGCGCTTTCCACCTTTGTCTACAATAATGGACTGTTTCAAGCACTATATAAAGTAGTAGTGATGAGACCTCGGCAGTCAGCCGAGTAGCAAGTCAGTCAAGTATTTCTGGTAGTGAACCGGAAGTGTGCTATTATTCAGACTTTTACGTTTCACGACAATACGTTCTACTAAAGCCTTGTTCCTGTATTCTACTAACGACCTCTTTTGTAAATACTACTCTTCTTGGTAATATACCAATTGACTACAATTCCGTTGTTTGTATTTATTCCACCATAATTCTGTACTTAGAACATAACATAACATATTGCTAGGAAGGTTGAGTCATTGTTTCGGTCCAGGAAGTTTTTCTCGTCTAAATCCATATTGCACATATACAAACTTACTATTGAATACTGCTGTCATATCTGGTCGGGTGTCTCCTGCTATTCGTCTCAGCGTTCTCAACAAAACCCAAAAGAGAAGCTGCAATTTAATCGATTCCAACCCGGCAGCTCGACTCCAGTCATTTACTCACCAACGAGATCTAGTCTCTCTCTCTCTCTCTCTCTCTCTCTCTCTCTCTCTCTCTCTCTCTCTCTTCCTCGACAACACTTGTAGCTTGTTCTTCTCCGTTTCTGCTCTACTCTCACGCAGCTCTCTTCACACCAGTGTTTTTTATTCTTCTCTGACACTCCATGTGACATGTTCCTCTTTCTCTTCACTCTCCTCTTATGTAACCCACTACGCACGAGTGGCATTACTACCTTGCTTGGGGTGAAATGATGATAATAAAAAGAAATTACCATGCAAGCATTTCAGAGATCAATTGCATAAGAACAATTTAAGCGCTCTAATAGTTCACCTTAATTCGATTTCGACTTTATAATTGCCAGTCTAATTAAGAAGGAAAATCATTGCCTACGAAAATTCATTAAAGAAAGGCCTAGTCTCACAGCAATCTACAGTCAAGCTTAGACCGTGCTCAAATTCATTACAGTCCATCATTGCTAAAATATTAGAGAGAGAGAGAGAGAGAGAGAGAGAGAGAGAGAGAGATTAATTAATCTTAAACAGAAATGAGCTGTAACGTTGACAGATGTCATTATCATTCATTTCTCAACGTTCCCAAGTACTTTCAATCTTCTTGTGAGTTATGGTAACAAAAAATAATTGCAAAACTGTGTTGCTAAAAATTACTGGAAATTATTCCGCTTCAAATATAACGGTTGACGTAATTGCTTAGCGTAATTTTATGCATTCACTTCTTCTGTGTCACAACGTCATCGCATCACATGACAGGTTCCCGTAACGCCCTCCCCCGTTCTTCCAATTGTACATACATCATTTCTGTTTATTGGCAAAGGACCAAGCATGAATCCAGTTTTACAAATACAGCAAAAACCAATACATACTTCGATTTTTTTTAACTTTCGTGTCAAGACAACCTGGAACTTGACCCCTACCATTTCAACATAACCACTAAAAAAAACCCCGAGCAACGCAGGGCTAGTTTAAAATATATGGGCATGTATGCGAAAATAATGCCTGCATCAAGCGTATTTATTTAAAAAAACCCCGAGCAACGCAGGGCTAGTTTAAAATATATGGGCATGTATGCGAAAATAATGCCTGCATCAAGCGTATTTATTTAAAAAAACCCCGAGCAACGCAGGGCTAGTTTAAAATATATGGGCATGTATGCGAAAATAATGCCTGCATCAAGCGTATTTATTTTAAAAAAACCCCGAGCAACGCAGGGCTAGTTTAAAATATATGGGCATGTATGCGAAAATAATGCCTGCATCAAGCGTATTTATTTAAAAAAACCCGAGCAACGCAGGGCTAGTTTAAAATATATGGGCATGTATGCGAAAATAATGCCTGCATCAAGCGTATTTATTTAAAAAAAACCCGAGCAACGCAGGGCTAGTTTAAAATATATGGGCATGTATGCGAAAATAATGCCTGCATCAAGCGTATTTATTTAAAAAAACCCGAGCAACGCAGGGCTAGTTTAAAATATATGGGCATGTATGCGAAAATAATGCCTGCATCAAGCGTATTTATTTAAAAAAACCCCGAGCAACGCAGGGCTAGTTTAAAATATATGGGCATGTATGCGAAAATAATGCCTGCATCAAGCGTATTTATTTAAAAAAACCCCGAGCAACGCAGGGCTAGTTTAAAATATATGGGCATGTATGCGAAAATAATGCCTGCATCAAGCGTATTTATTTAAAAAAACCCCGAGCAACGCAGGGCTAGTTTAAAATATATGGGCATGTATGCGAAAATAATGCCTGCATCAAGCGTATTTATTTAAAAAAACCCGAGCAACGCAGGGCTAGTTTAAAATATATGGGCATGTATGCGAAAATAATGCCTGCATCAAGCGTATTTATTTAAAAAAAACCCGAGCAACGCAGGGCTAGTTTAAAATATATGCGCATGTATGCGAAAATAATGCCTGCATCAAGCGTATTTAAACTATAGACGAATTAAGTGTGTTTATATATCGGTAACGTTAGTATTGATGTGAATGACAATATATATATATATATATATATATATATATATATATATATATATATATATATATTAATAATAATAATAATAATAATAATAATAATTATTAACCCGACTCTGCGTGTATTCTAATCTCAAAATTTTATAGAAGGGACTTTTTAAGACCATGAATGACCAGCAGAATCTAAATCCGTTATTGTCCTCGGCTATAAAGCTTTGGGCAAAGAGGGGGAAAAAAAGAAAACTGCGTGGGACCGACAATACATACGGTTCCTCCCAGTAAAAAGAAAAAAAACCCTCTAACGGAACAAACAACCAGAAAAGAAAAGTGCTCGATACACACAACCGAAAAGTATTTAACTAGAAGGCAGTAACGCAGAGCAAACACTGACGAGCCGTTGTGCGAAACCGCGGTAGGTCTTGGCGATCTTACTATTTTGTTAGTATATATATATATATATATATATATATATATATATATATATTGATTGGATGATTGTTTAATACTTAGTTTTGGTCACAATACATTTGTATTAAAAAGTGTTCAATACAATTATATTGTAGAACTTTTGAATATTTTCTATTTGTAAACGAGTTATTACGCAACCTAGGTTTCTACCATGATTGGTGTCTTCAGGGGATTTTATATATATATATATATATATATATATAGGTATAGATGTCCAGTCCGTAAACGGCGAGAATAATCCAAGATCAACTTAATATAAAATATTAAGTGTTATATGTATATAGAGAGCTCAATGGATATTATCCAGAGCAATATGGTATATATATATACTGGCATAAGTTTTTCCCACTTTTAAAATTTATCATCTATTGCTTTATTACACGTGACACGTATCTGACCAATGAAATCAAACCTCAGTTAGCATTTTAAAGTCACTTTTTTCGAATTTGTTCTCTACTTTATTATTGCTATACTACGTATCGAGCCCTGGTAAAAAGTAAATGCTACGAACTATGAAGTTATTCCATTAGTTCTTACGACCACTATATAAAGTAAAATAAATTTCGAAGTTCAAAACCGTTGTATGATCATTTCTACATGATCATATATATATAAACTCAGAGAAATAGAGACAGAAATGTAAGCATTATTTTTCCTTTTATTTAAAACCAAATATTCTCGCAGAAATTCTAAAAAAAAAACAAACGTGATTGTGAAAGTATTTGCCTTCATCTGAATAGAAGTTATTCTCTTTTACTCATATATACAGCCTTTGTCTTTGCTCTCCTCTGCTACTCTCACTCTCTCTCTCTCTTTATATATATATATATATATATATATATATATATATATATATATATATATCACTCCCTTTGACACCAAATACTTGATTGTGCCGTTTACTTTTTCTTTTCTTTTCTTTTCTTTTTCTTCGCCTTTCTGTGACATTTGACCCTTTCTTTAATTTTAGCCGATCCTCCCTCGCCAACAGGTCAGCGATTAGACAATGTGGGTAACATTCACTGGATGTTTGGGAGCGGCCGTCCCTACACAAACGTTGCCTTTGTAAATTGAGCGCTTGTGCCATGTCTCTTTTCATTATTCACTCGCCCATTATATGAAAGGCACGTTATTTGACCAAATAGACAAATGACGAAATGTCTTCCTTTTTTTTTTTTTGTAGTATGTAAACACTTGAATTCTTTCACAATTCATTTACTCAATTGCATAAATTTTGGCCCAACGAAAGAACGGCCATGCTCTTGACGACTGTAAAGAATGTATACCTAATACTTAATCTGTCTTTTTTTTCTCCATATCAGCGTCGTACGTAGTAGTCCAGCGGATATCGGAACGAGAAATCGGGGAGCCGAGTTCGAATTCCAGCTGAATTCATTGCATTCACTTACGCACAAATACCCTTGGGAAATGTATTAATCCGTCTCTTCCTTCCAGTTATGGGTTAAATAACAACACAGATTGGGTTTTATAGCCTTGGTCGGCAACCAGTCTACCGCAGAAAGCAATGGCAACCTACTATGGGATAATCTTCTGCCCAGTCAGTTATGTCTCTTCCGAGACATGATCGCCCAAGCGTGTATCACGTATGGCACTTAACTGACTGATTGGCGTGGTGTAATGGTTAGTTAGTTTATCTCACTAGGATCATTACAATTGAGCAGTGAGCTCGATCCTCACTGGGTGCCCTATACTCTCGGTCTTGTGCCACACCTTAGCTAAGATGAGAAAATCACCTTTTTATCATGTTGTTTGTGTTCTTAGCTGCTAAAGTAGCCTTTATCTGTTATGCTGTATGTTAACAATCAGAATGAAATGTATTGTCAGTGGTCAGGAATGCAAACGATTAAGACAATAAAAGAAATTCATAGTTACTATATAACTAAAGGAATATATATGTACTCGTCATCCATATACAAGTCTGTTTCACTATATCACAGCTCATCAGTGTGGCTAGATATCCACCTGTCTCCGGCCGGCATCGAAATTCAACCAATTTTTTGTTAGTGGGGTCGCTAACCCCTAAGCCATAGGCACATGGAATGAGAGAAGGGAAACTTTAGCGTGTTATATATAAGCGGTGTATACACACGCCAGTTACCAAAAGAACGCAGTTAATTGCTGAAGTATATATATATTACAATCGTTTTACCCCAAGCAAGGCAGTGCTCCTACTGGTGGCCATGGGGCTACATAAGAGAAGGACGAAGAGAAACAGGAACCGGTTATGGGGGGTGGGGGTTAGAGAATGGGTAAGAGAAGGGTGGGAATACTGGCGTGAAGAGAGTTGAGTGAGAGTAAAGCGAAAAGGGAGGAGAACAAGATACAGGGGGTGTTGGGGAAAGGAAAAGAGAATGATGAGAGTCAAAAGGATAAGAGATGGCAACTGATGTTGCATTCAAACTCTCATATTTTTACTAGAGAAATATAAATGATTTTACTATCGACATATATTTGATTTTATAATAAAAATATACTTGATCTTACTATAAAAACGTATATAAAACTAATATTTTATTATAACGTTTCCCTGTCCGCAATAAAATAAAGGAGTCAAAAGGTCGCTTTTCCCATTGAAACTGCTCCCGGTTTACGGCCATATCACGTTGAATACACCGGTTCTCGCTCGATCACCGAAGTTAAGCAACGTTTATCCTGGTCAGTACTTAGATGGGTGACCGCTTGGGAATACCAGGTGCTGTAAGCTTTTAGTGACGGATGTGTGTGCTTACGGCCATATCACGTTGAATACACCGGTTCTCGCTAGATCACCGAAGTTAAGCAACGTTGAGCCAGGTCAGTACTATAGAACCCAATCGGTTCTGTTATTTAACCCATAGCTGGAGGGAAAAGACGGATTAATACATTTCCCAAGGGTTTTTGAACGTAAGTGAATGCAAGGAATTCAACTGGAATTCGAACTCGGCTTCCCGATTTCTTGTTCCGAGTCGATATCCACTGCACCACAATGCACATCCGCCCACCGAAAAGGCGTGTCAAAAGGGTGGTTTTTCCCTTGACACTGATATTATTTTAACTACGTTTACTACTCGGCAATGTTTATTGTTTTATAAAGCGATGATTAGGATTTAAAAAAACTTACAAAAAGCTTAAACATACGATGAAAGTGAATTCATATTGTTTTATTCTTGAGAATTGACAACAAAAAAATATTATACACTAGTTATTTATTAGATTGTTAATTTGCATAGCTTACGGCATATCACGTTGAATAAACCGGTTCTCGTTCGATCACCGAAGTTAAGCAATGTGAGCCTGGTTAGTACTTAGATGGGTAACCACTTGGGAATACCAGGTGCTATAAGCGTCTAGTGACGGATGTGCGTTGTGGTGCAGTCGATATCGGCTTGGAAAGAGAAATCGGTGAGCCGAGTTCCAATTCCAGTTGAGTACCCTGCATTCACTTCCTCACTGGTACCCTTGGGAAAGGTATTAATCCGTCACTTCCCTCCAGTTATGGGTTAAATAACAGGGTAGGACTTGAGGACCCTACCCTTAAAAACAAATCCTAATGAAACTTGATACTCGAAAAATGTATTACTAGACACAACGCTTACTGACCTGGCTCAACGTTGCTTAACTGACTGAATATAATAGTTAGAATAATGATTAAGGCTTCTGATGGTCATAAAGTGGGGGACTGGTTTTCTATTGTGTTTGTAATAAACTGATCTCCCACTAATCACTTCTTAATAATATAATACATCTCTTCCCCCTCTACCTATGAGTCAAATAACAGGACAGCTTTGGTTCTATAGCCTTGGCTGGCAACCAGCCTACCGCAGAAAGCAATGGCTACCTACTGCGGGATATTATTATACCTAGTCAGTCATGTTTCTTTCGAGACATGATCGCCCAAGCGTGTATCACGTATGGCACTTAACTGACTGATTGAATATAATAGTTGGAATAATGATTAAGGTTTCTACCGGTCATAAAGTGGGGGATCACTTTTCTATTGTTGTGAAGTACTAAACTGATTCCTCACTAATCAATACGTAATAATATACTACATTTTTTTCCTTTCTAGCTATGAGTCAAATAATAGAACATATTGGGTTCTATAGCATTGGGTGGCAATCAGTCTACCACAGAAGGCAATGGCAACATATTGCGGGATAATATTCTACCCAGTCAGTCATGTCTCTTTCGAGACATGATTGCCCAAAGAGTGTATCACATATGGCACTTAACTGATTGACTGTTTCTTCGGGCATGTAGAAAAAGAATCAATCATAGTAGGGACAGATAACTGAAAATTCTGTTTTATGTCTCACTAGTAATTCCCTATCTCTTGGTAATAAAGTAAGTTTCCATCGCATATCAACTAATAAAAATGATCTCGTAAATTTATATTCCCTAATTATTTCACATTCAACGCAAGACAAAAGGCTCGTAATTTATTTTTAAAATAGAAGAGCCGACCATTTTGACAAACCCAACAAATCAATATTTATTGTTCTGCCCTCCAACTTGATGATTTATCTCAGCTGAACTTGGGCTTCACATGAAATGTATTAAAACTGCTTCTAAAACAATAATCTTGGAATGATTTCGAAGTTTTGTTCTTATTATGGTTGATATACCAAGTACCCTTTTGTCATCATCAGGTGTCCATAGATGTGGATTATCCATAGATGTGGATTATCCATAGATGTGGATTATCTCGTTGATTATTAAAGCATTGCTAATAATTTTGTCGCTTAGAGCATTGCTAATAAATTCGGTTCGCATTGAGTTTAGGTAATTTTTTTTGTTTTGTTCCCCGAAGGCCTTTACCCCTTCAAATCTTTCCAAAACATCCTTAATTCCATGCAAATGTATATGCTGAACTCAAATCGATAATTGTTTATTGAAGAAACCTACCTTTTTTTCATGTTATCGACCAGAAATAAATCGGACTACCCTTACCACCGTTATCATGTCTGCTTCACCGCTGAATGACTTGAGGCGTAGGATACTGAATTCGTTCTATTTAATCCCTTTTTCAGCAATTACTCCGCGATTTGTTTGGTCTCGGAACTCATTTTCCGCGTATTAATCGCAAATTGGAAGTAAAAAGGCAGAAAAATCGGAAAACTATCCTGTGAAATCAATTATTGTTTTTTCATGTTGAAATTGGTTCGTCACTACTAAGTCCAAGGATCGAACTTATGACCACTAGATGAAAATAACACATGTATAACCACCTGCTATATCCACTACGCCACCGTCCCAAGACTTGTTTTTATAATCGTGTCGCCCCAAGCAAGGCCATTTAACTGCCACTGTTGTGCAGAGGGTTATCTAGGAGGAATGTTATGTGAAAGAGTGACAGGTTACAGGGGGTGTCAGGAAGAGAATATGAGAAGGAAGAGAATATTGATGAGAGTGGAGTGGACGGAGAAAGAAGCATGAGAGAGAGGATGTAAGTTAGTGAAACAGGAGATGACTATTGACTTTACATTTGAATTTTTGAAGATTGTATTTGTCGGGAAAGCAAGTAAACGAAAGGGAATTTCACAGGCGGGAAGTGCGAGAAAAGAAGCTGATGGGGTAGAATTTGCGTTTACAATTTATCGGTTTCACAGTAAAAGGGTGGGACCTAGTTGCTAATCTTGTGGCTCGAGAAAATTCGTATATAGGGGGTACCAGTGAGCTAACTTCATCGGAGCAGAAGCTGTGAATGTATTTGTAGAAGAGACACAGGGAAGCCACACTGCGTCGGTGAGAAAGCGACTGTATCCTAGCTGCCAAGTCGGGATTGATCACATTACAGATTCTGCGTTGGATTTTGTCAAGGACCCTTAAGTCAATAGCAGGGGCACCCGATCAGATATGGCAGCAATATTCAATGCACGGTCGGATGGTAGATTTGTGTATGTGTAGGATTGTTTCGGATGGGAAAAACTTCCTGGCCCTACACAGAGAACCTACTTTCTTAGCAGCGGATTTAGCTATGGATTCTATTTAGTTATTCCACTTGAGGTCTGATGTGAGAGTTAATCCGAGGAGGCGCAGTGTTTAACTTTCAGGGAGAGAAGCCTGATCCATGGAAATAGGCGGGAGGAACGATTGTCTGTGGTTAATAGATACCAGCTTCGTTTTGGAAGCATTAAAATTTACGAGCCATTTCTTACTCCAGTCCACCACGGATTGGAGGTCCTTTTCAAGTTCGGCAGCGAGGTTTGCTTTGTCAGCCTCAGCAGATTTTTGATCGCGGCAAAAGTAAACCGTAGTGTCGTCAGCGTATATGCCGACTTGGGATCTTATTACATCGGAGAGATCTTTAATATAGATAAGGAAAAGGAAAGATGGGAACAAAAGTTCGAAATAATTCCAAGATTATTGAAAATTACTCATGTCTGAAATAAATACAAATTATGACAAGTGGCAGGAACCCACCAACATAATCCAGTTGTCAAAATCCATCTGTCAGTGAATATAAAAGGCTCCAAAGATACACTATTAAAGTCCTTCGGGGCGGTAGCGTAGTGGATAGAGTGGATTATACATGTGCTAGTATCAAAGAGATAATCCATATCAGCCAATCTATGGACACCTGATGATGACCATAGAGTACTTGCTTGAAACGTTGTGTCAATTATAACACCTATATAAACCGAGATGAGAACCAAAGTTCGAAACAATTCCAACATTATTGAAAATTACTCATGTCTGAAATAAATACAAATTATGACAAGTGGCAGGAACCCACCAACATAATCCAGTTGTCAAAATCCACCTGACACTGAATATAAAAGGCTCCAAAAATACACCACTAAAGTCCTTCGGTAGCGTTGTGGATATAGTAGTTGCTTTGTTAATATCATCATGAGTTCGATTCTTGGATTTGGTAGTTACGAACCAAATCAAACATGAAAGAACAATAATTGATTTCACAAAGATATTACGCAATAATGAATGGGATAATCTACATCAGCCAATCTATGGACACCTGATGATGACTAGATGGTACTTGTCCGAAACGTTGTGTCTATTATAACATCTATATCAAACCAAGATCAGAAAAAAGTTCGAAATAATTCCAAGATTATTGAAAATTACTCATCTCAGGAATAAATACAAATTAATACGAAACAAAATAATAATATGCTAAAACTTAAAGCAGGAATTTACTCTATAACCAGTAACGTTTGTCACTAGCGTTAGATAAGAAAAGCCTCAAAGAATTTGAATAAAAGATTAGATGAACACAAAAGGGATCTTTTACAAAACAACACACTTAATACACCGTAGGCTGACCATAATGTTTATTTTAAAGATGCTCCTTTAATTAATAATGAATTTAATTAATACAAAACAGAATAATAAGTTAAAACTTGAACATGGAATTTACTTATCACCTGTAATAATTACCACAAGGAATACATCAGAGAATACGAAAGGAATTTAAATAAACCTGACAGAATACCAAAAGCATCTTTTATAAAACAACACGCTAATTGCATTAGTTAATCATCATAATGTGGCTGACCAGAATTTTAAATTAAAAAATGCTACTCTATTTAATATTTTATTTAATTAATACAAAACAAAATAATAATAAGTTAAAACTTGAACAAGTTTACTAAGCACCCATCTTATATGCTACAAGGTATACATCGGAGAAACCTAAAGGAATTTAAATGAAAGTTAATATGAACACAAAAGGGATCTTTTACAAAACAACACACTCAATGCATTAGTTGCTCAACATAATGAATCTGATCACAATTTTGATTTAAAAATGTTTAGTTAAAAAAGAAAACCATTTAATAAGACAAAAATGTATAGAAAGTACGTTTCCTTCCAGGATCCTATAACATTTCGCCTTTCTTGGTAGATCTTGTTTTTACAATGTGGAATATTTCATAACAAAAATGATGTAAGTATATAAAAAAAAAAACGGTAAGCGAAATCGATTAGACTATACACGCCATCACATTAAAAAGCACATTAAATTTAAAAGCTCACAATGTTAGCGTCTCTTTCTTCTTCGTACGCATGCGTAATCAGATCCGACGTAAACATCGCTTTAGTCCGATGAAATTCTATACGATGAAAGGTCTCACGTGATTTTTTCTACTTTGTGCTGAATTCTCCCAAAATTTATATATATATCGTTACACCCAATGGTGTGCAGAGCAGCGTTTTTGCTGTTTCAGTAACAAACTGTTTTTTTATGAGGCGGGTTTGTTAGCCCTGCGCCTAACCCCCAAACCTGAAAGAAGGTGTTTTCTAAGCGTAGCTTTGACGTGACATACGCCCGAAAGTAAGGGACACCCAGTGAGAAACGAAATCACTACTCAATTGTAATGATTCAAGCAATCCGTGTCTTCTCCCTCTAGTTATGTGTTTAAAAGTTTTCGCCAATCTGAATTGTTCAAATTTTTTGCCGAGTACTGCACATTCGCTGAAATGACGGACATGAAAGAGTGGAAGTCATCCAGGGAGGGTTTCTTCAAAAACTAGACTAAAATAAACCCTGATCCAGGTTGCCATATATAGTCTTTATTGTACAGAAGATTCGTGTAAAATCTTCTGTACAATAAAAACGGAAGCTGATGATGGTTCGCCTGAAATAGGCCCACACTTCCGCTTAACCATAGAACGGCTCTGCCCTTAATGTTTTCTTATATATATATATATATATATATATATATATATATATATATATATATATATATATATATAATAAATCGTTATAGGTCAGATTTAAATTAAATTAGACCAGTAAACAGTTGTTTGAGAAATTGCTCAATACATGTTTGAAGGAAGATGAAGATTCAATATGTAGAGCTTTTAGATATTTTGATAGGAAAGATCAGCCGGTTACGTTACAATGGCATCGACCTTTTCGGTTTTGTCCCGCATTTGTTTTTCACCTGACGAAGGCGAAAATGTTGAAACCATGGTAGCGGAAACGGATGATCTTCCCTACCTATATATAAACCTACCAGCCATAATCATTAGGCGACCCAAGTGTTTAAAAAAATGATGAGAAAGAGAGAAATCCGGAAACCACATCCTAAACATGGAACAAGGGATGAGCCTCTACACCTGTTCAATAGACATGGGTGGAGTGTGAACCGGGCGATAGTTTAGTCTATCTACTCCAATTGAAAAAAAAAAAGAAAAAAAGAGAAAAGTGAAAAGATTGGAAAAGAGAAAGCCGGAAACCACATCCTAAACAGGGAACAAGGGATAAGCATCTACACCTGTTATACATAAATATACTGTTTAATCAAACAAAATCTACTCAAATACGAGTATCTATTAAAAATAATGTTCAATCAAATAAATATATATATATATATATATATATATATATATATATATATATATATACTACCGGCCATAATTATTACGCTACCCTAGTGTTTTAAAAAAATGATGTATTTCATTCTATTTTTTAGTATTTATTGCCAAGTGAATAATTGTAAATGAAAATAGAAAGGTTCTTTTGTTAATACTGCACAATAACATGTGCATCAAATGAATTTATAAATATTTAATAATTACCTTTATTGCAGTTTCATCAATGAAGGAATAAAAAAAAATTAGGTTGATTCGGTCGAGTTTATCGTTGTATCTTTGCCTTTTAAAATTTTGCAAAGTAATAACAAAAGAACCATTCTATTTTCATTTACAATTATCCACTTGGCAATAAATACTAAAAATAGTGTGAAATACATCATTTCTTTTTAAAAACTGAGGTGGCCTAATAATTATGGTCGGTAGTATATATATATATATATATATATATTAATCATATCACCCCAAACAAGACGGTAAAGCCACTGATGTGCAGGGGGCTACATAAGAGTGAGAAGATTAGAAAAGAGAAAACCGGAAACCATATTCTAAACAGGAAACAAGGGATGAGCCTCTTCACCTGTTCAATGGATGTGGGTGTAGTGTGAACCGGGCGATAGTTTATATATATATATATATATATATATATATATATATATATATATAAGGAATGCTATATAAAAACTGTTCATAATTTTTCTCGTCCCAAGCGCTTTCGTACACTTTATACTCGTTTTCAAGTGTGTTTATGTGTCTCAAACTATTTTATTGCAACCAGATGCAAAATGCGTTATAGTTTATGAATTTCAATACTCAGTACAAGACTGTGTTTCTCGTCATAAATCAATTATCTATATTGGACACACTACCACATTTATGACAATACGCCTTACTTGTAACTTATCAAACCAAAGTGCCATAAAAAAAACATTTATTAATCCATAAGTTACAAGAACGCTTTAAGGAATATTCTGATTGAAAACACAAGAATTCTATATAAATCACAATAACTCGCTTTGCTATTTGAGAGGATAGGATGTGCGTTGTGGTGCAGTGGATATCGACTTGGAACGACAAATCGGGAAGCCGAGTTTGAATTCCAGTTGAATTCCTTGCATTCATTTATGCACAAATACCCTTAGGAAAAGTATTAACCCGTCTTTCCCTCCAGTTATGGGTTAAATAATAAAACAGATTGGGTTCTATAGCTTTGGCTGGCAACAAGTCTACCGCAGAAAGCAATGGCTACCTACTGCAGGATAATATTCTGCCCAGTCAGTCATGTCTCTTTCAAGACATGATGGCCCAAAGCGTGTATCACGTATGGCACTTAACTGACTGACTGAATATAATAGTTGGAATAATGGTTAAGGCTTCTACTGGTCATAAAGTGGGGGAACGGTTTCTATTGCTATGAAGTAATAAACCGATCCCCCACAAATTACTGCTTAATAATATAATGCATCTCTTCCCCCTCTAGCTATGAGTCAAATAATAGAATATATTTGGTTCTATAGCCTTGGCTGGTAACCAGTCTACCGAAGAAAGTAATAGCAAACAACTGCGGGATAATCTTCTGCCCAGTCAGTCATGTTTGTTTCGAGACATGATCACCCAAAATATGTATCACGTATGGCACTTAAATGACTGACTGTATATCAAACAATTCTCTCCTGGCATCAACCTTATATTATTTAATAGTGAAAATGAAGTATTGAAATTTTTTTTTTAAGTAGAAAGATGCTCAGGTAAATTCCATTTGAGCGCGGCACGTGATGCCTCTTTTTAAAAACAGCTCAAAAATTAATTACTCTGTAACAGTCAAATCTTGAGGCTCCAACGAACTTAAGTCACTGGTGCCTCTGCAACAGGTGTTTACTCGTGCAACCAGACTGGCAACTGGGTTTCACCCATTCACAGTGAGATCAACCAAAAGCAATTTTACTCCTGCAGCTTCTTTCCTCGCACTTCCCGCCTGTGGAACTCGCTTCCTTATTCTTGCTTTAATGACGGCTACAACCTTCAGGAATTCAAATGCAAGGTCAATACTTATCTCTTAACCACTTGACCCTAGTTCTTTCCTCACCAACCTCTATATCCTTTCCTTTTTCTCCACCTCTGCAACTGTCATCACACCTGTGTGCCCTCCCTTCTCTTGCTCCTTTCTAAATGGTTTGTCTTTCTGTTCACTCTCTTCTATCTAGTGCTTTTACTCTTATGTAACCCTCTGCACATCAGTGGCGTTACCGCTTTGCTCGGGGTGATAGGAGTAAAAAAAAATCAATAAAAACAGAGACATAAGCATATATTCCTTATTCCTAATAAAAATAAGATTTTTTATGATTTTATATATTTATTTTAAATATATTTAGACAGATTTTTTCGATATTTATTTGAACCATTTACATACATATTATCATCATTAGACATTCATCTTTTTTTTTTAACAACTTTGTTTAAGAATTTTTTTCCTCTTCTTCTGTGCAACCAAAAACAAAACATCTTGCATTTTAACAACGTAGCAAACCGAGATTAGGACACAGGCCGGGGCCTGATCAACCTTGGCTGGGTCAACCTGGGGAGAAGGTTTGATGTTTTTAAAGGACCAAAACCGTCAATGAACCAGGGTAACATCACTGATGATGTGTCATAACCGCATCTAAATGATGTATTTTTAAAACAAAGGTGTGTGTGTGTGTGTGTGTGTGTGTGTGTGTGTGTGTGTGTGTGTGTGTGTGAATAAAGCTGGACATATGATAACGCGTGAGATTAATATCGACGGACCTCACTGTATTGTTTTCTAAGAATTAACTAGAGAGTAAGTTTAGCAAATATTCACGGAGTGAGAGAGAGAGAGAAAGAGAAAGAGGGGGAGAGATTTAGCATTTCAAAAGATTTTACTTGCATCAATTTTAAATCGATGCTACCATTTTAGTGTCCTTGTGCCAAACGAGATTACTTTTCTGCGACCTGTACAAACGCAAAAGAATGTGCGATTCGTGAGTACGTGGGTGTTAATATTACATTTAAAAAAATCAAATTTGATGAGAAAAGAAAATCTGTTGTAATTCTTCAAATCCTTTTGAATGATTTGAAGAGACTGTTTTTGTTTGTTTTGCCGCCAGTGAATTTAAATAACTGATTCAGATTTTTAATAGAACCCACCTCCACAGACACACGCATATATATATATATATATATGTGTGTGTGTGTGTGTGTGTGTGTGTGTGTGTTGTAGTGGATATCGGAACGAGAAAACGGTGAGCTGAGTTCGAATTCCAATTGAATTCGCTGAAGTCACTTACGCGCAAATACCTTTGGGAAAGGTATTAATCCGTGTCTTCTCCCTCCAGCTATGGGTTAAATAGTTTTCGCCAACCCGAAACTCTTATCACTCTTATGGAGTTGTGTGTTTACACCCTCCTTACATTTTAATTATTTGATTAAAATTTACTTTTAGACGAGCTCCGTCTTTCCCCCGTTTTTGTAGGTTAAGCTTTTGTTGTTTCTCCTGTCTCCTGCATTTACAATTCATAATAAAGCCAACGTAAGCCTTTGAAAAGTGTTGGCCGAAAGGTTCCTCAGTTTAGGTTATTATAATGACGTCCATTTTGTTCAAAGCAATATATATATATATATATATATATATGAGTTAAATATATAGATCGGAATCCGACAAGATGAAAAGAATAAGTAAAGAACAATTAGGAAAAAAGTGTCTTTAATCTAACCTATTTCACAAGCTTCTTCAGAGATTTATTAAAAACGAATGATTTAAAAATCTTTAGTTATTCTATTCATATATATGTATGTATGTATGTATGTATGTATGTATGTATGTATGTATGAATAAAATATTTTCATATATATATATATATATATATATATATATATATTATATATATATCATAAAATAGTTTAGATTATTACAATGGATAATACATATTTTACCGCATCCTGATGTTATTATCACTGTTCGTCAGACCCAAATGGTATAACAGTTGGTCCTCAAAATATCCCCACCAAAAAATTTATTTTCTTTATTTAATTTTACATAGACACTCACATCTCCATATTAGAATAGACATTTATAATGGTTATTTACGAAAATTTCTCGCTCATTCAAAAAGAACCCCAAAGAAAGAGTCGTGGCAGGTCGTGGCGTGTTGCTAGGGCTCCATTTCATGTTTTTTCTATCTTCCCTATCATCCCTAGCGTTACATAGACAAAGTTTTCCTTAGTGTGTGGGCTGTACTTAATAAGACAATTTTTTGTATATCTCTTAAACTGGGGTTTCCAGGGATTCTTTCAATGTGTTGTTTTGTTCCATTTTTTTATCATTCCAAGTGCACCTACTATCACTGGCACAACTCTTGTTTTCAATTTCCACATTTTTTCTATTTCCATTTCCAGGTCTTTATATTTTGACAGTTTTTCAAATTCCTTGGTTGCTATGTTACAATCAGCTAGACAAGCCATATCAATTAATAGAAAAGTTTTTTCTTTCTGGTTTTTAACAATAATGTCTGGCCTATTTGCTTCAATTTTTCTATCTGTGTAGATGGTGTAATCCCATAGAATGGTGACATCTTCTATTTCTGTAACCGGTGCTTGGTGATGTTCATACTAGTGTTTGTTTACAGATTTTCCATAGTGTTTGCATATTGTCCAATGTAAATATTGCCCCACTCTTTCGTGGCGATCTTTATATTCATTTGGGGCAAGTACAGAACATCCTGAGATTAGGTGGTCTATTGTTTCTTGGTGTTTATCACAAAACCTGCATTTTGGATCCATATTATTATGTATATTTGCTTGAGAGTTTCTAGTGAAAAGATTTTGGTCTTGCGCTGCAAGAATAAAGCCTTCAGTCTCAGACTTTAATCCAGATGCACGTAACCATCGATGAGTATTAACTTTATCAACATTGGATTTATTGGCACGTTCTGGATATTGGCCATGCAGAGGTTTGTCTTGCCAGCGTTGTTTCATCTGTTCAAGAGCTTTATCTTTGGCTTTCATTTTCATATGTTTTGCCGCAATAGTTGGTTCTTGGCTTCTGTTTTGCTTTTCTACAGAATCTACTAACTGTAAATCTTGTTTGTATTTACTGCCTTCTGTTATTATTAAATAGTTTTTCTTTCTTTCTTCATGTAGTCTTACTAATTGTATCATCCAGTCTTTTGTTGTTTCTGTGTATGTTAGTCAGCCAATAGTTGTTGTCTTGCATGACAATTCTAGCTGAATAAGACCTCTTCCACCTTCTTTACGGGGTATGTATAGACGGTCTACATCAGCTTTTGGATGATGCATCTTATGCTTAGAAAGAAGCTTTCTTGTTTTAGAATCCATTCGCCTGGTGTCGTTTAGAGTCCAGTTTAAGATGTGGAAACTATGTTGGACAACTGGGAACTGCAAGGCTATTAATAGCCATAATTCTGTTCTGAGAATTCAATTCAGTTTTTAATATCAGTTGTAGCCTTCTATAGTACTCATTACGCACTATTTCTTTCATTTTTTATGGTGAATGTTTTCACTCTCATTTACACCTAGGTATTTATAAGCTTCTTCTGGTTTCAATTCTTTTATTGTTACATCAGGGTCTAAGCTAATTGAGGATGTTTCTTGCATTGATCCACGTAAAACTGTAGCTTTAGCACATTTATTCAAATTGAATTTTATTCCAATGTCTTCGCTGAAGCATTTTACAGTTTGCAGAAGACCTTCCAGCTCATTATCATTCTTAGCATATAACTTTAAGTCATCCATGTAAAATAGATGGCTTATTTTCTTTTGGCCTATTTTATAACCACATTCTGTCTTATTAAGTTGACTGGTTAGTGCTATTAATGATATGCAGAATAGTAAGGGAGATAAAGAATCACCTTGAAATATACCTCTTTTGAAATATACCTCTTTTGATGTTTATTTCATCAGACTTATAGGTTCCATTTATATGATTGAGGTAAAGGGTTGTTTTGTATATAGACATGCACTGTTTGATGAAATTGATTATTATTATTATTATTATTATTATTATTACGTCTTAGAGAAATTTTGTTTGATACATACATGTATATATAAATACAGATATATATATATATATATATATATATATATATATATATGTGTGTGTGTGTGTGTGTGTGTGTGTGTGTGTGTGTATGTGTATATATGGATGTATACATATATTTGTTATCTCTTTATTGTTTTATTTGTTATTATTATTATTATTATTTTTTATTATTATTATCTATTATTAGTATTGCTAGAATTTTTAAGATTGTATTTTAATAAATTATATTTTCTTATTGGGAATTATTATTTTAACTATAGTTAGAATAATTTACTACTAGTGTTTATAATGTAATTTATGTTAGGATGTATGATTTATGATTTATTTTTCACCATAAATATTCCCTATAGTCGGTATATTTTAATGTAAGGGTAAATCTCTTGTCGCGTTTCTAAGAATGAATATAAGTGAATATGAATACGTCGGTTTCGACCTAGCGTTTTTTTTTTTAATCCGTTCTATTGTGTTTTCTCCCTTTTTCTTTCCTTCTTTTTGTGTATTTCCTCCTTCTGTTGGGTTTATCTAATTTTTCCTGTTTCTATATTTATATATATTTTAATTTTAGTATTTTTAATTATTTTAACAATATTTTTTAAATTAGCATTCACTTTTAAAATAATAATAAGAGTAGTTATTTTTTCAAATTGTATTAAAATTCTGATGTACAATTTTTTTGTATCGTAAATATATCCCAGTATATTTGAAATTAAATTTCATAGTTAATTTTTTCCATGTTTTTCTAAGAGAACAGGAAGGTGGCTTGAGACGCTGTTACGATAAATGGTATCAACATTTATTTCTCGTGATACTGTATTTTCTTTTTATTATATCTCTTTGTCCTTTCTTTTTCTCTTCTTTCTTTCCATTCAGTTTTTTTCTGTTTCCTCTTTTTTCTTTTTTTCTTTTTTATCTTTTTTCTCTTCTTTACATTAATCAGTCGTCTATCTTTTCTTTATCCTTGCTTTCCTTTTTCTTTGGGGTTCTTTTCGAATAAGCGAAAAATTTTCGTAAATAACCGTTACAAATGTCTATTTTAATATGGACATGTGAGCACCTATGTAAAATAAAAGAAACGAAAAGAAATTTTTTGGTGGGGATATTTTGATGACCAACTGTTGTACCATTTGGGTCTGACGAGCCGCGATAATAACATCAGAACGCGGTGAAATACGTATTACCCATCGTAATGATCTAAAATCTTTTTATAAATTATATTACTCTGTTAAATTAAATAAATGAATTTAACATTGAGTTCTCATGGGTTCGTCTCTATCGGAATTTACCTGGATTGTATACCAAATATTCTCTAATTTATATATATATATATATATATATATATATATATATATATATTTTAAATCAGATACTTTAATCCAAGTGAAAAAAGCAGGAAGGTAAATTCAAAAACGCGATCCTAATTAATATTAAAAATTTTATTTTAATATTAAAAAATGATACAGGAAGAGAGCTCCATGAAATAAAATATTACAGAGCAATGCTCATTTCAACACGCCGTCTGTTAATTTTTAAGTTACAATTCTGTTTTCGTTGTTTTGTGAACCCAGACGATGTCAATTTTTTCTTTTCTTGTTTATTTGTTTTTATTTTGTTTTATCTTTTTCTTTCTTTTTCTTTTTTATTTTCTTTTTTAATTTCTTTGCAAATCTATTTAAAAAGGAAAATTAGACTGATTTTTCTCCAGTTTCTGAAAGGATTTTTCGGTTGTTGAGGTGATGTGTTATCCCCCGTGGGGATTTTCACATCGGAATGGTCATTCAACATCATTGAATTAATCCTTTTTTAATTTATATATATATATATATATATATATATATATATATATATATTAGAGAATATTTTCAAAATTCAAAGGTGTCGGATGTACATTTCGAAATAGGATCTCTAATAGAGACTCTACGTCACGTCAGCGACATTGTTTTTCCAAAGAGTTAGAGGGTGGAGGGGTTTTTGGTTAACAACGGTCACAAAGTGGAAAAGGACAGAGCTGGTAGTCGCGGGGTTACAGGGTGTTGAAATGGTATATTTAGGAAGGGGAGGAATAGGAGTTCATATTTTATAAAGATAGACAACTAAATGAGTTAAATTACTTTTTAAAGTTAAGGTTTTGGGCTGTTTGAAGAGGAGTATTTAGGCGAGAAGGAATGGGTTTCAATATAAGATTTTAATTTTTTTTTTTTAAGTTTATTTGATTAAACCTTTTAGGTAGAAGCGAGTTAAATGCTAATTACAGGAAGTTATCGGTTTAAAAATTATTAGAGAAAAAATATTAGAGAAAAAAAATATATATATACATATATGTGTTAACCAAGGAAAAAGGGTTTAGTAAAAGAATCCATATTTTCTAAAGATAGGCAATTAAAGGAGCTTGGGATAGGAAGGTGTGGGGGGTGGTTAAAATACTTTTTAAGGTTAACGTTAGGGTAAAATTAAGATTAAAACTTAAATTCTAACATCTAGTCAACGGGGATTTAAATTCTAAATTTAAGTATTCGAATAATTTGCCTTGTGGCAGCACTTACTGATGAATTCCCTCTTAAGATTCAGTAGCCGGTGTTGGTGGGGGTATTTTAATATTGAAATTTTCTCCAGTAAACATAGACAGCACCTATCACGAAAATTCCTCGGAATACGGGCTGAACCTATCAGTTTCCATATATATATATATATATATATATATATATATATATATATATAGCTCAGAGGTAGAATCGCCGACTGACGCCAATATGGCCGGGTTTCAATCCTGGTTTAAAAGCAATCGGAGTCTAACCGTACTGATGAGCTGTGATACAGCGAATCAGATCTGTCTACAGATGACTATTTACGCTCTCACACCCTGATTGAGCACTCTGAAGAATGGTAGACTTTGAAAAACAGTAGCTACTCTGACATCTACGCATCGTTCATTATGCATAGAATTAAAACACTCTCAGCTATTGGGCGTGTATAATGATAATATATACGCTAAAATGTGTGCATTCTTCTACCCAGCGCCCATGGCCCAGAGGTAGAATCGCCGTCTGACGCCAATTCGGTCGGGTTTCAATCCTGGGTTAAAAGCAATCGGAGTCTAACCGTACTGATGAGCTGGGATACAGCGAAACAGATCTGTCTGCGAATGACTATATATATATATATACAACGATCTTTATTATAATAGAGAGGATATATATATATATATTCACTACTCGACGACATAATTATTGCAAAAAATTAAATAAAGAGCAAACACGCGGTAAGAGCTTTGATAACAGGTAGTAAAGTTTAATAAGTGGTAGTAAAGAGAATGAACTGAGCGGAGGCTACCTCGCTATTATATCTTTCTCCATGAGCGTGACAGGAGGGACAAATAAAAACACACACACACACTCATATATATATATATATATATATATATAAACATACAACGATCTTTATTACAATAGAAGCGATGATCCTAACTAAAGATATCTATTTTGGATTGATTTACTATTCCGATTGTCTGCCTCTGATAACAAAGACAAGTTTTTATTTAGCAAAAAAAGAACGAATATGTTTATGAGGTTTTCTTCGAATCCTGTCTTTTCCCAAAACCATTAACGCTGACGTGGTATAAACACATTTTTTAGATTGAATTTGGACTCATTTTGCTATTTCCGTTTTGCTAAACGATAATGGCAACACATTCCTGATATAAATAAATAAAACAGGCATAAAAATGACAATAATCGATATTAGTAACTTAATATATCCATAAAATCCCCCGTGGATATATTAGAAGTATTAGCTTGATGCCTATAAGACCAGCTTAAGTCTCGAAATCCCAGAGTCATTTACAATCCGAGGTGTGCGTACGCCGTAAATGTTTAACTCTGGTTGAATACGTTATATATATATATATATATATATATATATATATATATATATTATTGTATTATTTTTTAAAAAACGAAAATAAAACACCTAAAGTTAAAATGGAAAATTTAAGCCAGAATATCTAAATCAATAAAGGAAGCATGTTTTCTTTGTCTTCAAGCAAAAATTGAAATCCTTAAATACATAAATAGCAACATACTATTAGACCAAAGGCATGAAACCACAGTAAACTGCAAATACATTAAAGAACTAACTTTACAACCATGCTAAAAACTACAAAAGCGAAAGTTAGGACACCTTAGGGACGATAAACTTTTATATCATTAACAACACTCATACATCAATATTTACCTATTCCTTACCACAAACTGTGATCTAATTTAAAGTTTTATAGAAAAAGTGATTTCCTAAATTTCAAATCAAGGTTAAATATATCAAAATAGATTAATTATAAAAACTAAGTTTAAATACAAAAATATTGTGTAGTCGTACAATTCAATAAAATGCGTCTACTAAATGGTAACTACCACTCCCACTTCACCGCATCTAATCCTACTCACCCTATATCAGTCAGTTAAGTGCCATGCGCGATCATGTCTCGAAAGAGACATGACTGACTGGGCAGAAGATTATCCCGCAGTAGGTTGCCATTGCTTTCTGCGGTAGACTGGTTGCCGACCAAGGCTATAGAACCCAATCTGTCCTATTATTTAACCCATAACTGGAGGGAATAGACGGATTAATACCTTTCCCAAGGGTATTTGCGCGTAAGTGAATGCAAGGAATTCAACTGGAATTCGAACTCGGTTCTCCGATTTCTCGTTCCGAGCCGATATCCACTGCGCCACAACGCACATCCCATATATACATTTCCTTATTTTACCATTTTACTAAACCCGAAAAACAAAATTCGGCCATTTAGCTATAAAAGACTATACTTTATCTTTTAATGTTAAATCTGTCTACAAAATTTTCGACACGTTCATAAATCAACTCTACCCATTCCCTCTTTTCATTCAAAATTCTAACGGACAATTTACAAGACTTATTCCCTTATCCCTCACCCCACCCACATCTCACACACAACTCGCCAAATATAAGAAAAGAGGCTTTCCATTCCTTTCCACACCACCTGATGAGTCATTGTCATTTCAATGTCGAAACAAAATGCACACTTTTTAGTGGATAATAATTTGCACATGTTCTAAACTATAATTTATAATAAACTAGCAGTATAGCCCGGCGTTGCTCGGGTGTAATGAAAGCTTTAAAACTAATCCATAGTCCTGGAGCTCAGACTCAGCCTAAAGAATATTTGTGTGAAGTTTGGTGAGAATCGGATAAAAATTGTGGTTTTGTATAAAGGATATACAGATAGATAAACAGACACACACACACAAACATCTTGCCTTTTATATATATATATATTATCGATTTTCTGCACTATTGTAAGCACTGCAACCTTAAAACTTCTGAATATCGTTTCTTATGGCTTTGTTTATGAGTGTATCAAATTTGATTCAAATCGGACCACTCCTTCTATAACCCGATTTATCGGGGGTACCTCGACACAAAACCTAGCTAAGAACACTCGCAGACGATTATAGTACAACTGTGTAACTTTCAAGAAAATCCGTTCAGCCATTTCGGAGTCTATAGGTAACAGATACACACACACACAGACACACACACAGACAAAGTTCCATTTATAAATAAGTTTAGATATTCACAGCTCTATATTATACATCGAGCACTGTTTTGAATTAATGTTTTAGACATTGTACATTTTTCTTCGTTCCTTATTCACATGGATATATATATATATATATATATATTGTAATAGTTGCTACAATGGTTTATAAAAGTATAGTATCAATACACAAAAATTTTCAGGTTTCGGAGCATAACCGCCCCTCTTCGGGTGACATGTTGAACTGAAAATAAATAGTAGATTTTGAGTTATAAGTGGTAGTTGTAGGAAATGGATAGTTGTAGAGAATAGAATTTGGTGTGTCTAAACTAGGCCATCAGCAGTTTGTAACCATAGAGATACGCATTTGGGTTATGGGATGGGGAAGGATGAATATATTCTGGACAGGTCACTTTTTAATTTTATCTGGGAAACCATATAGTGGAACCTTAGATTTTTAAATGGTTAGACAATTTTTATTTAGCTGCTATCTATGATTACATGAGATAGGAAGTTTAACCCTCTAGGGCCATTCGTATCATATTTGATACAGTATGAAAACAAGCCTTGAAAAAAATATTTTCCTGAAAATTTTTTAAGAGAAATATTTTATAAATTTCAAATGAAAGCAGTACTGACTGCTCAGTCAATGAATACCAAATGTTTCCTTATAGGGAAATACCAAATGTTTCCTTATAGGGAAATACTGTATCAAATATGATACGAATGGCCCTAGAGGGTTAAGTAGTAATTAGTGGGGGATCTGTTTATTACTTCATAACAATATAGAACTGATCCCCCACTTTATGACAAGTAGAAGCCTTAATCATATTATATTATTAAGTAGTAATTAGTGGGGGATCTGTTTATTACTTCATAACAATATAGAACTGATCCCCCACCTTATGACAAGTAGAAGCCTTAATCATATTATATTATTAAGTAGTAATTAGTGGGGGATCTGTTTATTACTTCATAACAATATAGAACTGATCCCCCACTTTATGACAAGTAGAAGCCTTAATCATATTATATTATTAACCCTCTAGGGCCATTCGTATCATATTTGATACAGTATGAAAACAAGCCTTGAAAGAAATATTTTCCTGAAAAATTTTTTAAGAGAAATATTTTATAAATTTCAAATGAAAGCAGTACTGACTGCTCAGTCAACGAATACCAAATGTTTCCTTATAGGGAAATACGAAATGTTTCCTTATAGGGAAATACTGTATCAAATATGATACGAATGGCCCTAGAGGGTTAAGTCAGAATTTGGGTTGAATGATTTTAATATTCTTAGTTATACTGTGTTTAAAGCACCATTTTAGTATTGTATGGGGGGGGGTTATTTTATTAATATAATATTTATTATTTTATTTTGTGGGTAAAACATAGTTATTAATTAAAGAAGATTATTTAGTTTGAGTAAGGTATCTAGTGAGACCATACAATAATTAAAATAGGTAAATATTTTTTAACCGCAAGGTTGATTTCTTTTATTAATATTAATAGAGCGCAAGTTTTAACTGATGCCTTTTGATTAATTAAATTTTAACGAAAAATTTTTTCGATGTTTATATAAAACTGTTAATTCGTCCCTATGGTTCAATAGTTCACCATTGTTAGGGAACGTAGAATATGCAGCTTTTCACTCAGGTATAAAGAGCAGATGTCGTTGAACGACTCAGTTCCACATGTCACATGAAGAGGAGCAGTTCTGCTCCGAAATATGACAATTTTTGTGTAGTGGTACTATGCTTTTATAAACCATTGTAACAACTATTACAATATAAAGCTTTACTTTGTATCGAGCACTCTTTATAAAAGTAGGTTTGAACAGTGGGTTTAAATTTACATGTTCTTTCAATTTCTTACAATCTCATTCGTAATGAATTAAAGCACTCTGGCTATTGGGCGTGTATAATGATAATGTATACGCTAAAATGTGTACGTTCTTCTACCCAGCGCCCATGGCCCAGATGTAGAATCGCCGTCTGACGCCAATTCGGTCGGGTTTCAATCTTTGGTTAAAAGCAATCGGAGTCTAACTGTACTGATAAGCTGTGATACAGTGAAGTAAATCTGTCTGCGGATGACTATACATATATTGTTGTCAGTTTTTTTTGTTTTTTTTTTCAAGCCCTGATCGAAATCTCAGTCCCTGGGAGCAAAGTATAGGGCGTGACCTAAATTTAATTCCTTTCGAATTTACGCCAAAGTCGTTTCTTATTCTGCTTGAACGAGTTTGTGCTCTTGGCAAATTGAGCAGAAATCTGGCAATGTCTCAGTCTTATTGATTTTGCTCGAATCTTACTCCTATAAAGAAATATAAAGCCACGTTGAATCAATTCGTTTTCCTCGAACAACGAAAGCTTAGAGTCTACCAAGACTAATACGAAAATTTTTAACCGTAAAAATCTGGAATATGTTCTTTGGCAGGACAGAAAAATCGAAGAGTCGAATTCAAATTTCAGACGTGCAAATGCCCTTAGAAAATGTATTAATCTTTACGGGCTAAATAGTAGGACTTGTATCTGGAAAAGTCATTGTTATCTCCCAAAAAAGTATATTTGGGATCCATCTCTTCTCCCTCAGCTATGGATTAAATAGTAGGACTTGTATATATGAAGTCATTGCCATCTCCTAAACATACATTTAGCATCCCTCTCTTTTCCCCATCTAAGTGTTAAATAATAGGACTTGTATTTGAAAAAATTATTGTTATCGTAAAAATATTGTTAATGCAATTATCATTCATAAAAATAATTATCATTAGAGTCCAAAATGCGTTTCGGTTTCAAATAAACTACAATAGGTTGATAAAACGTAAAAAATATCAATCAATCAAATCACTCCAAACTTTTCAAGACGTCTTGAATAAAAGAAATTCAAAATTCAGTTGAATTGAATTTTTTAATGTAATTGAAGTAGATAGACAAAACTATCGCCCGGTTCATGCTCCATCCCCGTCTATTGAACAGGTGTAGAGGCTCATCCCTTGTTCCCTGTTTAGGATGTGGTTTCCGGCTTTCTCTCTTCTAATCTTTTCACTCTTACGTAGCCCCCTGCACATCAGTGGCGTTACCGCCTTGCTCGGGGTGATATGATTAAAAAAAAAAGAAGATAAATAAATTTCAAGTTCAGTTAGTAATAGATGCATTAATTGCAGAAAGAAATAGTTGCGGGTTTTGTCAATACGTATATCAACCAACGTCGAAATGTGAGTTCTGTAATCGTAACTGGATGTGCGTTATGGTGCAGTTGATATCGGCTCGGAACGAGAAATCATGGAGCCGAGTTCGAATTCCAGTTGAATTCATTGCATTCACTTACGCGCAAATAATCTTGGGCAAGGTATTAATATATCTCTTCCTTCTAGTTGTAGGTTAAATAACAGGACAGATTGGGTTCTATAGCCTTGGTCAGCAACCAGTCTAGCGCAGAAAGTAATGGCAACCTACTGCGGGATAATTTTCTGCTCAGTTAGTCATGTCTCTTTCGAGACATGATCGCCCAAGCGTGTATCACGTATGGCACTTAACTGACTGACTGAATATAATAGTTGAAAACATGTTTAAGACTTCTACTGGGAAAAAAATGGAGGATCAGTTTTCTATTCGTATGAAGTAATAAACTGATCCCCCACTAATTACTACGTAATAATATAATACATCCCTTCCATGCGCCTATGACTTAGGAAGTAGTATCTCCGACTGATACCAAATCGGTCGAGTTTCAATCCCGC